>VDFB02353493.1:406753652-407238475 GCA_007258455.2 Sequoia sempervirens | reverse complement strand
AAAAAAAAAACATGTGCACTAGGTATTGATGTCATTATTCCAAAAAAAAGAATAAGTTAATTCAAATGAATACAAAAAAAATTATGTAGGTTGAAGAGCACCTTTGTCCAAATTATAATTACTCTGACTTGGAAAATTAATTAAAAAACAATTATGCAACAAAAAATTATGAAAAAATATTCATGCCCTAGATATTGGTGTGAAAATTTTGTATTTTAAAAATCAGAATTGTATCCTTTCTGTAAAAAAAGTAATGCAGTCTGAAGTAAACATCACTTTTTAAAAATGTTGATTACTAGAAAAAATAAGTTATTAAAAATTACATAAAATTATTCACAATTTATTTTTTAATTTATTTTTTTAAATGTAATTAGAATTGCACAAAAGATCTAACAAATAACTAGTTTGATTCATCTTCAAATTCTTAATGGTTTAGCTACTATGGGTGTAAGAAAGTGAATATCTGGTGAAAAATCTCGATTTTAATTGTTAGGATGCTAGGTGAAAATATGAGTGAAAGAACCTTGCATTTATACTCAATTCTGGAAAAATTCCATAAATTACAATAGTACAATCCGATATCATATCTAGGAGAATATAATCCCTCTAGAAATTTGAATTAAATTTGAATTTGGGTCACACTGGAATCATTCACCCAAAGTGGTGAATGAGTCCCATCACACATAATGTATGGGACTAAAACTGAAAAATGTTTTAAAATGTGTGAAACCTACATCAAGGCCAAAAAGACCTAGGTGGGACTTATTTTCCCAAGGTGGCGAATGATTCCTAGACACTAAATTTGGGCCACACAAGCCAAGATCACCTGAATTATGATTGGATATTGATTGGTGTCGAGATTATCCTCGAAAAGATGCAATAAATGAGGCTTGTGGATGCAAAATAGGGACAATTAAAGCATAAGAAAGGCCAGTTATTAATGATAATCCTAGAGTAATGTGAAAATGTGTTACAACACTCCAAATAAGGAAAGGTTAAGGTTCATTATGATTATTATTCTTAGCTTATTGATAAAGCCCTAGAAAAGTGTGAAAGTGTGTTACAACACTTTAGCAAGGAACCATTAGATTACATTAGTTGACAAGGGAACAAGACCTAACATGAATGTGTTATCCACATTGCAACACTAAATCAAGGAAACATTAAGCCAAAATCAACAAGGAGGACCCAAACAAGTGCAAAAATATCAAGGGACCCATTTTTTGACACTACATTTAGCCCCAACTTTAGTCAGAGGATGAACCTGCTTCAAACTCACACTAAAGTAGAGAAAAAAACACCAAGAGGGGTTCCCATGAACCAATTCTATCAAGATGAGATGACAACAATCAAGAGGGGTGATTAAGCCCCCAAGATCAAGATCCCATGGAAAACAAACATAAGCACAAATGAACACACATGAGAATGATATAAAGAATAATGAAAAGGCCAATCATAAACTAAAAAGGGTGCAAAAGAGTAAAGAAATAATAGAATTAGACCAAGCTTCGAACATTTTTCCATCATGATGTGGATTAGATCTAGGTTGTTTGTCCAAAAAATGTACTCACTCTGAGGCAATGGAACTTCTAGTTGTCCACTAGATGAGAAGTCCTAAAAGGTGTGAAACATACACTCATGGTTGGTATGCACTCACACACACACACAAGTGGCTATGGGGAAATTCATACCTTGGATTGGGCTTCCCACTCAACCATACCAAAGTTATACCTCTTGATAACTTTAATAAGGTGCCACACAAAAAATGATTTTTGAGCTTCATGAGACAAGCAAAACTTTGTATGCTTGGAGCTCATGACCAAATAGGATGGCTCCATGGGAATTTAAGTTGTGTTATGCAAGGTTTCCATATAACAAAAAATGAAAAATGTAAAAATAGGAAATGTTCAAAGTCTTGCTTAGTTCATGCAAGGTCTTTAACTTAGGGAACATTGTGCCTAATGTCTCCAACAGAGGACCAATCAACGAATAGAATATTAACAACTTAGGGGATGCAGTGTATCACATTAGGCCACTGAGAGAGATCACACTCTTGAAGGAAATTATACCCAATGTCATCCACAAAGTGACAAATGCATCATATGAAATAAGAAGGTTGCACTAAGAATAGATAAAAATGAAAATGAAAAAGAATTATGCCAATGTATGCCCCCACTTTAAAGAAATTGTGAAACATCATACTATGAGAAATTACTTTAAAGTAGCAAATGATAACTAAAAACAAAGGAGACATGAGAGAAAACTTAGAAAGCCCTATACCAAGTCATATGTTTGCAACTAAATTTTCATCATGCAAGAGAAAAAGAAAAGAGACGGGATGCCTCCAAAATGAAAACACCAAAGACATAAGGGATCTATGGATTTGGGGTCAATATGTTCTTTTATAAATTGTTGTTAAAGAGCTTGGAATTGTCATCATCCCCTAAATACACATAGAACTAGAAGAATGACACAAAGAGAGAAAGAAAAAAAAAAAAAAACTTTTGGCTAACATGGAAGATACACAGGGTGTCTCGACGCCTTGCATCATCCCCAAAAGAAAAACAAAATACAAATGAAAAAGATAAATGGAAAGGCAAAGGGAAAAGAAAAGCCTTTTGGGTCAACATTGAAGAGACATGAATGTTTTGACACCTTGCATCATCCCCAAAAGGAAAACAAAAGAAAAATGAAAAGGAAAAGGAAAAAGAAAATCCTTTTGGGTCAACATGGAAGAGACATGAATGTCTTGATTCCTTGCATCATCCCCAAAAGGGAAAAAAAACACAAAAAAAAGAGATGCATGACATAGAGAAGAATGAAGGTATAGATAGAGGAATGTCACAAAGACAGAGAGAACATCAAATAGCATGTCACGGAGGATCACATTACACACATGCAATTGCACACAAAAGTAAATGAAAAATGAAGAAATAATGGAATAGACTATTAAGGAAAATTCAAGTCAACCTATGAGTAAGTTATCTACCTCCCAATCTCAATATGTATAGCAGAAGGTGAATAACACAACTAAGGGACAATGAAAAATGCATTACTAGGACAAGGATGCCGACCTATTTCCCCCATTGAGTGTGAGACAAGAATGAGACAAGGTAGGTGATGGGAAAAGGTCATGTAATAGTGAGAATAGAATGTTCTACAACTACTACATGACAAGGGGTGAAACAATATTAAGCTAGGAAATCACACAATTGTAATCATTGCCATCAAAGTGAAAGTTTTGAAATATTAACTGGAATGCATGATACTCATTGGTACTGTGTCTGAGAATTCAATGATATGCACAATGTGGGACTTTTGCATCTTTAGGATATAGTACTAATGTATTCATAGGTGGTAATGTTATTAGTTCTTTGTTTAAAATAAATCATAGTTTCCTTTCACTTTTAGGTGGTGGACAAGGAGGCTTTAGTTTCTCTAACTTTTAAGGCCTCTTTTTTTTGCTAGATTCAACCTTTTCTTTAGTTGAATGTGGAAGAGGGGGACCTAAGGTGATCCTAGCATCCCTATCATTGTTATTATTCAAGGGTTACTCCTTAGGAAGGACATTCATATCGGGAGGGGAATCCAAGATCACTGTACCATCACTTCGAAGCCTTAGGTATTCTCTAGGAGGCCTTCTATTATGAGAGGGATCTTGATATCCTATCCCCTTTGTACTTTCATTAGTTTTTATTTTCTCTAGGAGTTGATGGATGTAATGTTCACTTGTTGTATCACATCCTTGTTTACTCAAGATTTTCAATCCTTTTCCACATGTTTCTTGAAGATTGATGGGATTGTTGGTTACTTTGTTATCATAAAATGGTTGATTGTTTTCTTGTCTAAAGGAACTAGGTTCACCTTTTGTAGGGAGTTCTTAGGTTCAACTTTTGTTTCAGGATGTAAGTAACCAAACATCTCAAGAGGTGGTATTGTAGGAAGATCTTGTTGTTTCATGGATGGATAGAAGGATGCATTAGCTTCAAGGTTTCCAAGATAATCATTTAGGAACCTATTCATGTAGTCATCATCTTCTCCAATGATGTCAACATTATGAGGAGGACATGAATTAGGATTTGAGTGAGCATGAGTGAGTTCAATGTCATTAGGATCATCTACAAAAGCACAACTTGACACATCCACTAAGGATTTTAATGACATCCAAAGCTTGTTAAAGCACATATCCATGATGCAAATTTCATATTGTAAACTATGTAACAATGTTGTAAATTAAACTTTGATTTAAGAAATGCACAAGATGCAATTAATTTAAGCTGAATGTAATGAAACAGAAAGTTCGTAGACTAAAACAAAGAGATAACAACAACAAACATAAACTAAAAAAGTGAAGATTAAATTCTAGAAAATGCAGTGAAAAATGTGTAGAGGGACTGATTCACCCAATGTGGTGAATGAGTCTAGGTACTAATTTAAAAAAAAAAAAGAATTTTTGAATAGAATTTTATGTTTTTTATGTTTTCTGATGCAAATATGAGATGCAAATGTAGAATTTTACTAATTTTCAATGAAATTAGATATAATAATGCAAGCAAAATGAGCTTTCACTAATGCAAGAATTAAAACCCTAGAATGAAAATTAACTAATGCAAAACCTAATGTAGTGCTAATGCAAGATAAATCTAGGATGTAAATGCACTAAAAATAAGAATAATGATGCTCTATATGTATGATCACCAAAATTAAAGGAAGAAAATTTTGGTTCTCTCTTTCGCTTCTAGGGCTTTGGACCAAAAACGAGAGAGTCAATTTCCTTAGTCTTCACTCAAGAACAAACCATTGAGATTTTAATGGAAAGGAAATTGAAATCTACCAAAGGGACTATCCTAGGGGATGAATGAGATCTAATGAGGGGTTCACAACCAAGTTCAAACTTGTAAAAGACAATGCAATGAAAAACAATGTAAAAACCCTAATTGCGTGCAAGACAACACTAAATGACCTAGAAAGATGAATAAAATGTAATAGAAAGCTATGAGACTCGAAGTGTCCACCTGGGAGACAAAAGAAGGTAGAATGGGGTCTCAATCACTAAACATCATGCTATTAATGCTGATAGAGACTCATTCGCCAATCTAGGTGAATCAGTCTAGTTTTTAGGAAAATGTGTACAGGAATAGGTTTTAACCAAAAGGGTATCTAGATATGTGAAAATCACTGTCAAGCCTATATAGTGGGACTCATTCTCCAATAGTGATGAATCAGTCCACTTTTTCTTTTTTGGAATTTATGAACTAGATTTTTTGCCTCTTGGTCTACTTTGCTCTTTTTGACAAGTTTCTGAATCCAAAACTACAATTTTCCATGTGTAGGTCTTCTCCAAGCTTCTCCAAGACCTGATGACAACTTTTAAAAATTTAGGGATTTGAAAAAATTTCTCCAACTTTGCTTCTTGACAAAGAAGAGGGGAAAATGTTGTGGGGGTTAGGGAATAGGGGTTTTCCTTTGTCAAATCCTTTGTTGGTAATTAAACCTTGAAATGAAATAAAATACGAATGAAGAATGATGAATGAACAAATATTAATGTTTCAACTCACCAATCCCTACCAATAAGGTGCTACAATTATGCTTGAAATGGCCACAATGGATGTGGTTCTTGACTCTTGCTTGAATGATGTTGATCTTGCTTGAAACACTTGCTTGAATCATAAAAACTACATCATAATTGTTAGTAAAATAACAAACATGAAGAATGCAATCTCTAAAATGATAAATGAAACTTGAATGATGATCTAATATGCTTGATAATCTACCATTGAAATCTCTTGAATATTCTTGTGAACTCTTGATTGCTTGTTAGGATGCTAGGTGAAAATATGAGTGAAAGAACCCTGTATTTATACTCAATTATGCAATAATTCCCAAAATTACAACATTACAAGCTGACATCAGATCTAGGAGAATAAAATCCCACCAAAAATTTGAATTAAATTTGAATTTGGGTCACAAGGACTCACTCTCCCAAGGTGGAAAATGAGTCCCATCACACATAATGTATGGGACCAAAAATGAAAAATTCCTAGAAATGTGTGAAACCTGCATCGAGGCCAAAAAGACCTAGGTGGGACTCGTTTTCCCAAGATGGTGAATTAGTCCCAAACACTAAATCTAAGCCATACAAGCCAGGAATACCTAGATTATGATTGGATACTGATTGGTGTTAGGATTATCCTCGAAAAGATGCAATAAATGAGGCTTGTGGATGCAAAATAGGGCCAATTAAAGCATATGAAATCCCATTTATTAATGATAAGCCTAGAAAAATGTGAAAGTGTGTTACAACACTTATAACACTCCAAATAAGGCAAGGTTAAGGTTAATTATGATTATTATGCTTGGGTATGTGCAGGATCATGATGGGCCAAAAAGTGGCAATATGATGGGTATGTGGCTGATGACTTTTTTTACCCAAAATTGATGAAACAAAAAGGGGTTTTAAAGGATATTCTCAGATTTCCACCAATATAAATTATGCTTTACTTTGAATTTAATAAGTAATTATTATTCATTTTCTATTCAAATTACGACTAAAGTCTTGATTGATAGATTGATTGAAAAACATCTATAGCTTTCAAACGATATCACATTTTTTGAATCCAAAACATGTGTCGCATTCTATGCTTTTCATACTATAGGATTAAAAAAAGAAAAATTGAATTTCATGAATTTTTGACCAAGTTAAGGTGGTCAGACATACAAGTTTCTTATATTTTTTAAAAGTTGTAATAAAAAACTCATAATTAATTATTTACTTGGAAAAATGTTTTTAAAAAATATGCATCACATCAAGAAATGAGTCCTCTACTTATATAGAAAATATTATAAAAAAATATTATCATTTTATTGTGGTTAGGGTGGTTAGAAAAACACCTACTTCTTATTTTTTCCCTAAAATTTAAGTACTACTCTATTGAAATTTCAAATTTTCACCAAATAGATTTTTTTTTTTTAAACAAACCTAGTAGTTTAGAAACTACATTCAATTTGCTACAGATTCTATTCTTACATATTTTTGAAATAATATAGATAACTTATTCAAAGTTTTACATCAAGTTGCCTAACTCTGATTTTTCTGAATTTTTTGCCACTTAAGGGCTTGTTTTTTCCATGATGATCCTGCACATACCCACTTAGCTTATTAATAAAGCACTAGAAATGTGTGAAAGTGTGTTACAACACTTCACAACACTTTATCAAAGAACCATTAAATTCCATTAGTTCACAAGGGCCTAAGACCTAATGTGAATGTGTTATCCACATTACAACACTAAATCAAAGCAACATTAAACCAACTACACAACAATCAAAATTTATGGAGCTCTAGTGCCACCTCACATGTTTCCTATGTATATGTCAAATAGACAAATATTCATGAAAATAATATGGCAACTGGATGCCATGGATAAGGAACACTTTAGAAAATCAAGGAAAGCATCCCTTGTGAACCTTGATTGTGGATTTCCTTATTTGAACTATACATCAAAGGAGGGAATTGAGAGGTTTGGCTCTCTTTTAAATGATTACAGATTGACACCATAAGGTTTTGTGACCCTAAAGGGGTAATTTTTGTAGAGAGAAAAGCAAGGGGGTTATTGGGGAGACACCATTAGTTCCTCTATTAGGAGGATATGATTATAAATTTATGTTTTGATGAAGAAGTTGCAGCAAGGAAAAATGCATGGAAAAGGATATGTACAATTGAAGAAAGGATGTTGAAGGAAAATCTTTTCTATGTCAACCCTTACTTCGAGATAGAGGATAAATTTGTGCAAGAAAAAATAATGCTCGGTGATTTTTATGACAATATTTTCTTTGAGAAAGTTAAGCAATGTAAAATAAAGGCCAAGGTGGCCAAAAAAAACCATGATGCATAGTTGAGGAGCCAACTGGCTCAATCCTTTGCTCAAGGCATCCATGTGAAAATAAAAGAAATAGGTGAATATCCTATAGTCACTCCATTAGTGGCTTATTCAGCAAGTGAGTAGATTGGTGAGACTCAAGTTCCTAAGGATTATGGAGAGCACATTTTCATGGATGAGGAAGTGGATCAGCAGTTTCTTGAATACAAAGATGATGCTTTGAACATAGTGGTCCCTCCTAGAAAATTTGTGAAATGGGAATATGATGAGGTCGAGGATGATGATGTCAAGATAAAGGCTTGTGATGATTTCATGTGTGGCGATGCTTTTGTAAAAACCAAGGAATTTAGATATTTCATCATATCCAAATAAAAGTCTTTGATATTAAGAGGAGAATTGAAGAAGCAAAAGACAATGTTGATCCCTCCTTGCAAGAGGAAGCTGAGAAGGAGGAGGGGGATAAAATAGTGTAGGAAATTGTTGCTATGTCACCAGCTAATGGAAGGAAATTGGTGAAAGGAACTGGGGCTCTCTTATTGCCTGGATGGGAATTTTCATCTTCCATTACACTAGATGAAATTAGGAAAGACCCAAATGCCTCTGTTTCTGAGGAGATTTTTGACAATAATTTTTTTAGATTAGGTTTCAGCCCTAAGCTACATGCACTTTCTATTTGGTCTATTGAACCAAACACAGGGAAGCCTAAGGTCATAAATTTTGTGGAAAAGGAGACTGGAGTAGTAGTTGTTAAAAAGTCTATAGATATGACTTCCAATAGAGTTGTGCAATTCATAATACATGTTACAATGTTAAGTGTGGACACCATTCAAATTACAGAGTAACTATAAAAAGTTGTTGGACAGATACAAATTTTTTTTGGATGAACATAATAAGGTTCTTTCTACAACAAAAAAGGATTTGGCATCTCAAACAAGTTCTACATCATATTTTTCTACACAAGATAGGGAAACATTGTCATTTAAATAGGATTCAGAGTCTAAAGCAAGAATTGGAAATAGAAAAAGACAACACAAAGAAGGAAAAGATTAAAACAGTTAAACTGGCCAATGAAAATTTTGAGGATGTATTAAAACATAGGGTAACAAAATTTGTAAATAGGGTTGATGATGTGTGGGCTACTTACAAGAATATCCTTGAGGCCAACTACAAATATTTGTAGGTTCAAAAGGATTTTCAAACTAAGTGGAGCAAATGGAGAACCAAAGTAGGAACACTCAAGGAAATGATTTCTAAGATGCAAGAATATCCTTGATCTATTGTGGAAGGGATCTATGACAAACGTTGCTAAAGTGAATGTGCATAAAGGTGAACAAATCCTTAATTCCTTAAGCTTAACTGAAAAGACATTAAATAATGGAGTAAGAGGAAGAATAAAGAGAGAAAATTATAACACAAAACAAAGAGACAGAAGAGGACACATGATTGATTATAGATTTTATCTAAGTGGACTATGTCTCCAACTCTATCTCAACTAAGTGACCTATCTATTAACAATGCTCCAAATGCATTACAATCTATAAAAAGAGCCTCTTGGAAACTACTTTACAATCTTTTGTAGCCCATCCACAAAGTCATGGTACAAAATTCCTCAGTAAAATCACCTCACATAAATCATGTCAAAGCCACAAGACTGATTTACAAAGAGCAATAAAAATAATTTTCCTAAAGGATCTGCTACAAAATCAAACCATTATTACATCAAAAATCTTCTATTGCTCCTCAAATTCTCCTCTCACTTGGAAAACTTGGATCAAAAAATGTGTTGATGATTGAATGCCTCCTAGCACTCCTTTTTATACATGAAATTTACTCAATATAGTAGATAACCATATGATTTACAATATCAACTATATCTCCCCATTTTTGATAAACAATTAACAACCCCTTAATAAAACATTTAAATTTGTTTTGAGCCTGTTGATTTATTGTTTATTTGGGCTATTTGGTTGTGGGTTGTTTTTTGTTTTATTCCATTTAATATTCAACTAATAACTGCTTAAGGTTATTTACACATTTTAAAATATTATTTAAGCCCTTGAAAATATTTCATTTGGGCTATTATAAGTTTTGTCTATTTGGCTTTTTTTTTTAATTTAATTGTAATCCCACCTAATAACCATTAAGAGGAAATTTTTAATTCTCCTAAATCCACAACCTATGGAGAGAATAACTCCATAAAAAGAGGGTTTACAAAAACTCAAGGGATAAGATGAGAGAAAAACCCATGAATCTCTCAATTCCTCCTTGAGAATAGGAAAATAGTTGTGAGGTGGATACTCACACAAAACTAATTTCCCTTTTTACAAATTAAATGAATAATACATGAGAATTCCACTCACTTCAAGTATTAATCAATTTTTTTCAATTTAAATGAATAATACATGAGCTTCCCACACTCATTTCAAGTATTAATCATTTTTTTCCAATTTAAATGAATAGCACATGAGTTTTCTTCCAACCCATTTGAAGCATTAATCATTTATTTTAAACTTTGTCACCTATCATCAAATTTTTAATGATTTATCTTATGGTGAGAGAAGTAAGAATTTTTCACCTTCTAATGGTCCCCTACACTTGGTTTGACCGACCATAACTCGAACATACGAACTCCTTTTTTTCCTATTCAAGTTGTGTTGGATTCAGTTTCCCAAGCACTTCGACATGGTGTTGTTTCTGAGGACATCCAAAATAGTTCAATTTTTAGGGTTCTAAGATCAACGTAGATTAGACCTCCCCACTGAAGAACTTTTGGTCTCCAAAAGTGTACTGCTCCTATGACACATGCCTCAGATCAACTTTGCTGCCACCTATGAAGCTCCACTATAGTAATACTATCAACTTCACCTTTGACAACTTGGCACCAATCCTGTCCCATCTAGATATTGTCACATCTGCCCTCTAAGGGTCTTACACTTTGAAAACACCAGGAACATACATTGCTACATCTGCCTACTAGGGTCTTACACTTAAGCAATGCATTGTCAAAATTAGCTTGCCTATTGCCATATCTGCCTCTAGGGGTGTTACATTTTGGCAATACTAGGACTTCAAAACTCATTAAGATGTAGTCCAAAATGGAACTTTACATACCAAAAGTAAGAAGAATATTGTGCATGATTAACCTGTCTCTCGACACTTCTCACGATGGTGGTTCTCATTCTACATCAACACCAGGAAGATTCTGCAATGACTCTGATACTCCTCATTTACAAATTACTCAAGCAATGGTAAACTATTCCTCAGCCTGATACATTCCTTCACCTTTGTTCTTCAAAAAGGCCGATTAAAGGCTTCACCATTCAACTCTTTCTCTATTTTCTATAGCAACAAGGCCATAGAAAAAGACCTTCAGGAGCCTTGGTCATCAACTGACTGAGTCAGACGAAGTCTTAAAGCTGAGAACATATGTGCACCTTCTCGACCATTCTTTGTAAATCTGAGTCCCAACGTGAAGTGATCATCCACCTTTCACTAAATTTCATCAAGTGTTTATTTTCCTTAAACAGGAACAATGAACATCTTCTTTCCTCAAGAATTGTCATCAACTAAGAACTCTTCAGTTTCAAAAATCTTCCATTCTACAAAAAAGATGTCTTCAATAATTTCTTTTCAATTACAAGAGATAGGCTACAATAGCCTTATCAAATCTCAATCTAAGAAAAATACAACTTCATGCAAATAGTATAATGATTTTACTGCAGAAGACTATTTATTATCACTATCTACTTGTATCACCTAGCTCATGATCACAATGTGATATTTATTAATGAGTTAATAACAAAATAAATTTGATACAACTATTTAGATGACAGGTTTTCCTAGCTCTTACAGAGTTGGTCAAAAGCACTTTCCTTTGTCGGCTGCTCCTTTGTAGGTTGAGGTTCCTCTACCTTAGGGATTGTAGCCTCAAGTATCACTTCCAAATTTGCAACTTCTTGTTGGTTAGGTCTCTCAATGGGCCTAGGTGAGAGTCAAAGCTCTAGATGCAACTTCCAGCACTTCTTGATCCAATGCCCACTTATCCTACAATGGGTGCAGTATTTTCGGGCTTTATCTTGCCTCTTTACTTTCTTCTTTGGAAAATAATCGACTTCACTTCAACTACCATAGTCTAAAGTGTGTGCCAAGGATATTCCTTTTTAAAATCTTTGGAGTATTTACCAGTCCCTCCATATCCTAATCCTTGATCACAAGGTCTTCTCTTAACCTCTACAAGATTGATCATGCCTTGTTCATTGATCCCAAGGCCTTTACCCTTGGTGTGCCTTTCAAAGCCCTCAAAAATAGAGTTCTAATCATTTTCCACCTCCTGATCTATTGTAGAAGACTCTTCTAGGTAACCACTTTGGTTACTAAAAGCATTAAAAAGTTTCAGGTACTCCACATGTCGACAAAAAGCACACTGACTAGCATTCTCTTGACTTGAGCTATAATTGGGCCACTTCCCATGACCAGAAGCAAATCCTGACTTCGGAATCTTTGTAGTGGAATTTTTTGTAGATGATGCATCTAAGCTGTCAAGTGGAGTGAGTGGAGAGTATGAGGAAGTATCCTCCAAATGCGGGAAAAAAGCACATATGCCAACATTCTCTAATGTAGGACTCCTCCTGTGTTGCTCCTCCATGAGGGGTATGTGCAGGATCATCATGGAAAAAATAGTCCCTTAAATAGCAAAAAAATCATAAAAATTAGAGTTAGGCAACTTGACATAAATATTTGGGGTATGTGCAGGATCATGATGGGCTAAAAAGTGGCAATATGATGGGTATGTAGCTGATGAATTTATTTTTTACCCAAAATTCATGAAACGAAAAGGGTTTTTAAAGGATATTCTTAGATTTCGACCAATATAAATTATTCTTTACTTTGAATTTAATATGTAGTTATTATTCATTTTCTATTCAAATTACGACTAAAATCCTAATTGATACGTTGATTGAAAAACATCTATAGCTTTCAAATGGTATAACACTTTTTTAAATCCAAAACATATGTCACATTCTATGATTTGCATACTATAGGATTAAAAAAAAAAATTTGAATTTCATGAAGTTTTGACTAAGTTAAGGTGGTCAGACAACGAGTTTTTATTTTTTTTAAAAGTTGTAAAAAAAATTCATAATTAATTATTTACTTAGAAAAAAATTACAAAAAAATATGCATCACATCAAGACATGAATCCTCTACTTATATATAAAATCTTATAAAAAAATATTATCATTTTATTGTGGTTAGGGTGGTCAGGATAGACACCTACTTATTTTTTCCCTAAAATTTAAGTACTACTGAATCAAAATTTCAAATTTTCACCAAATAGATTTTTTTTCTAAACAAACCTAATAGTTTAGAAATTACATTAAATTTACTATAGATTCTATTCTTACATATATTTAAAATAATATAGCTATAACTTATTCAAATTTTTACGTCAAGTTTCCTAACTTTGATTTTTCTAAATTTTTTGTCACTTAAGGGCCTGTTTTTTCCATGATGATCCTACACATACCCTTTGAATAAGTTATCTATATGATTTCAAAGATATGTAAGAATAGAATCTGATCAAATTGAATGTAGTTTTTAAACTACTAGGCTTAGTTTTTTTTAAAGAATCTATTTGGTGAAAATTTGAAATTTCAATGCAGTAGTACTTAAATTTTAGGGAAAAAATAAGTAGGTGTCTATCTGACCACCCTAACCACAATAAAATGATAATATTTTCTTATAAGATTTTAGACATAAGTAGAGGACTTATGTCCAGATGTGATGCATATTTTTTGGTAATTTTTCCAAGTAAATAATTAATTATGATTTTTTTATCACAACTTTAAAAAAATATAAAAACTCGTATGTTTGACCACCTTAACTTGGTCAAAACTTCATGAGATTCAATTTTTTTTTTAATCCTATAGTATGTGAAGCATAAAATGTGATGCATGTTTTGGATTCCAAAAATGTGATACCATTTGAACGTTATAGATGGTTTTCAATCAGCCTATCAATCAAGACTTTAGTCATAATTCAAAAAGAAAATGAATAATAATTATTTATTAAATTCAAAGTAAAGCATAATTTATATTGGTGGAAAGTTGATAATCTCCTTTAAAAACCCATTTCATTTCATCATTTTTGGGTTAAAAAAAGTCATCAGCCACATTACCTACAAATACTTATCGTATTGCCACTTTTTGGCCCATCATGATCCTACACATACCCTAAGCTTCTGCAACTTCACATGCAGCTCTTGATGGAAAATATATTATCCACCATGGATGAAAATAGACAACATCACCCTAGAAGATTCTCCTTTCTTTAGTTCCATCTCTACTTTAGAACTCCAAATCTCTACCTATCAACTTGCACATTGACACTGAAAACTAGCAAACTATCAAATTGACAAATTGATTAAACTAGCAAGCTGACTAACAATCTCTTCTTCAAAATTAGCCAAAATGGGCTCTAATACCACTTGATCTGTTGTGGAAGGGATCTATGAGAAATATTGCTAAAGTGAATGTGCATAACGGTGAACAAATTGTTAATGCCTTAAGCTTAACTGAAAATACATTAAATAATAGAGCAACAAGAACAATAAAGAGAGAAAATTATAACACAAAAAAGAGAGAGAGAAGAGGACACAATATTGATTACAGAGTTTGTTTGAGTGGACTACGTCTCTGGGTCTATCTCAACTGAGTGACCAATCTATTAAAATGCTCCAAATGTAGTAAAATCTCTAAAAAGAGCCTCTTGGAAACTGCTTTACAATCTTTTGTAGCCCATCCACAAAGTCATGGTACAAATTCCTCACTCAAATCACCTCGCATAAAGGCTCTCAAAGCCACAAGGTTGATTTAGAAAGATCAAGAAAAATACTTTTCCTAAAGGCTATGCTACAAAATTAGAGCATTGTTACATGAAAAATATCCTATTCCTCCTCAACTTTTCCTCTCACTTTGAAAACTTGGATCCAAGAATGTGTTGATGATTGAATTCCTCCTAGCACTCCTTTTTATACATGAAATTTACTCAATTTGGTAGATAACCATATGATTTACAATATCAATTATATCTCCCCATTTTTGATAAACAATTAACAACCCCTTAATAAAACATTTAAATTTGTTTTGAGCCCCATGATTATTTTTTATTTGGGCTATTTGGTTATGGGTTGTTTTGTTTCTATTCCATTTAATATTCAACTAATAACCACTTAAGGTTATTTACATATTTTAAAATATTCTTTAAGCCCCTGAAAAATATTTCATTCGAGCTATTATAAGTTTTGTTCGTTTGGGTTTTTGTTTTATTTAATTCTAATCCCACCTAATAACCATTAAAAGGCTATTTGTAATTCTCCTAAATCCACAACCTATGGAGAGGATAACTCCATAAAAGGAGGGTTTACAACAACTCAAGGGATAAGATGAGAGAAAAACCCATGAATCTCTCAACTCCTCCTTGAGAATAGGAAAATAGTTGAGGTGGATTCTCACACAAAACTAATTTCCTTTTTTACAAAATTAAATGAATAATACGTGAAAATTCCACTCACTTCAAGTATTAATCATCTTTTTCCAATTTAAATGAATAATACATGAGCTTCCCACACTCATTTCAAGTATTAATCATTTTTTTCAATTTAAATGAATAACACATGAGTTTTCTTCCAACCCATTTGAAGCATTAATCATTTATTTTAAACTTTTTCACCTATCATCATTTTTTTAATGATTTATCTTAGGGTATGTGCAGGATCATCATGGAAAAAAGGCCCTTAAGTGGCAAAAAAATTAGAAAAATTAGGGTTAGGCAACTTGACGTAAAAATATTAATAAGTTATCTATATTATTTAAAAAATATGTAAGAATAGAATTTGTAGCAAATTGAATGTAGTTTCTAAACTAATAGGGTTGTTTTAAAAAAAAAAATCTATACAAATGGTGAAAATTTAAAATTTCAATGCAGTAGTACTTAAATTTCAGGGAAAAAATAAGTAGGTATCTGTTTGACCACCCTAACCACAATAAAATGATAATATTTTTTATAATATTTTAGATATAAGTAGATGACTCATGTCCCGATGTGAGGCATATTTTTTGTAATTTTTGTCCAAGTAAATAATTAATTATGAATTTTTTATTACAACTTTTAAAAAATATAAAAAACTCGTATGTCTGACCACCTTAACTTGGTCAAAACTTCATGAAATTGAATTTTCTTTTTTTAATCCTATAGTATGTGAAGCATAGAATGTGATGCATGCTTTGGATTCAAAAAATGTGATATTGTTTAAAAGCTATAGATGTTTTTCAATCAGTCTATCAATTAGGATTTTAGTCGTAATTCGAATAGAAAATGAATAATAATTACATATTAAATTCAAAGTAAAGAATAATTTATATTGGTGGAAATCTAAGAATCTCCTTTAAAAACCCTTTTCGTTTCATGAATTTTGGGTGTAGATTCTATGAGTCTTAGGTGTAGATTCTATCTTGTAATAGGAATAATAGTTTTATAACAACAATGAAATGTGAATGAAAATTGGAAAGTCTGGAACATTTTCTCTCCCATGTATTTTTTTTACACAAATTATGAATAAAATGATCAATTATCTTTTATCTATCTTCAATGTCTTCAATTAAATGAACGGTTTTGTTTCTACTTTAGTTCAAAAAACTAATTAAATACTTTGATGAAATCATAGGTCTGTGTGATGGAGTATTAGGATTACTAAGTAGTTTTGTTCTAGGTATCGTGAGTTGTTTATTGCAACTCACAATATCTTACAATCCTGGGTTTGTTACAAATAGTCTTTGAATCCTAGGTTTAATTGCCGAAATATTATAGTTTGTTACAAATATGAGTTTGTCACCCATGGATAAAGAACTATTCTATTAATTTGGTCATTGTTGAAGTCAATTGAGTCGGTCTTATCTATCAAGGAAAATTTTCATATTGAAAATCACTTACACGCCATAAATTGTTGCAAATTTATATGAGATCTACTCATTCCTAGGTTTTAAATAGTAATTTGGTAAAGGATCAGCCAAATGCTTGAAGAATTATGTATATTTGCAGTAGGAAGTAATGCATCTATTAATTACAATTATATTGGTAATTTGGCAAAAGAGTATCAATTAAATCATTGTAATGATCACCCTCCTGGATCCTACAGAACCCAAAGTGTAGAAGTAAAGGCCCAACAATCCTTTACTTGTTTTTTTTCCAATCCTCACCATTATTGACCATTGAATTGCTGAAAATTCATAGATAATGACTGAGATTAAGTTTGGTTCTCAAAAAATAACCATCAAATCGATGACTTTGCTAAGGATATTGCTAGTCCAAAGTCTCTAGGTCATATTTGGTATAGTTAAAGTCAAGTATTTTATTGTTCAATGTTTGGAGAACAATTTTCACAAAGTCTCGTAAATGAGTCAAATCCATTTTCATGCATTAAATTTTTGCCCCATTTTCTCTTTCATATTGGGTTATGTTCAAATTCTTCTCTAAAATTGTGCGTCCATATTTGAAGTATAACCAAATTATATTCCCCAACATTGTGTGTGGTGACTTTAAAGTCTCTTGTGCTAGTGCAACATTTGAATCTCTAGAAGAGAAAGAGAAGCAACATTGTGAAGAGAAGTTTGAAAAATATGCATGTGGTGTAGGAGCACCCTGTCCAATGAATGCCTTCAAAAGGAAAAAAATGCATTTCAATTGTAAAGAAATGTAAAAGAATGTAAATATATGTAACAAGTTCATGAACGGTCATACATAATGTATTTGAGGTCATAAATAGGTGACTAGGTGGTCAAAAGGATGGAAAAAGCAAAAAAAATTAAAATGCTAAAAGTTACCAATGTAGAAGTCTAAGAGTCTTTTTGACAAATTTGAAGAGATAGGTCAATAGAAGTAGTTCAAGATTCAGTTAACGGCTGGGAAACATCATATAAATCATTGTGGAGGTGAGCAAGAGGAGTAATTATAATTTTGGAAACAATTTTGAAATAAAACTCATTGTTCTGCAATTTTCTAAGTTTTTTCTCTCTAGTTTCAAAACTTGTATGACCTGTATAGCTATACAAGGCCTTTATTTTCATTGTATTAGGAAGGATAGTGTTTTTCATTCAATATAAGTCAATTTGAATGGTTTTCATTTAGTTTTAAGTTTATTTAAAGACCAAATACAAAAATATGTTTTGAGAGTATTTTAAGAAGCTAACCTACAATTCCACTATTGTAGGTGTAATAGATTGGTGGAATGTGATATTAGGAAGAGTGTTTAATTTTTTTTGTTGTGGGAGTGTGTGTGTTGTTGTAGGAAGTGAAAATACTAGGCTAATGTTGTTTTCCTCAAAAAAAATCTGTGTTTTCCATGCAAAAAGGGATGTCACAAGTTATGGAATGAAGAAAGGACATTAGATAAGGTTGGAAAATGGTGTATTTTGTATGTGAAGACATAAAAAAGGGTATGTACAGGATTATGATGGGCCAAAAAGTGGCAATATGATGGGTATTTGTAGGGTATGTGGACAACTTTTTTTTTACCCAAAATTTATAAAATGAAAAGGGTTTTTAAAGGAGATTCTCAGCTTTCCACCAATATAAATTATGCTTTACTTTCAATTTAATCAATATGTATTATTCATTTTCTATTTGAATTATGACTAAAATGTTGATTGATAGGCTGATTGAAAAATATCTATAGCTTTCAAACTATATCACATTTTTTGAATCCAAAACATGCATCACATTTTATGCTTCGTATATTATAGGATTGAAAAAATTAAAAATGAATTTCATGAAGTTTTGACCAAGTTAAGGTGGTTAGACATACAAGTTTTTATATTTATTAAAAGTTGTAATAAAAAAATCATAATTAATTATTTACTTGGAAAAAAATTACAAAAAAATATGCATCACATCCAGACATGAGTCCTCTACTTGTTTCTAAAATCTTATAAAAATATATTATAATTTTATTGTGGTTAGGGTGGTAAGATAGACACCTACTTCTTATTTTTTCCCTAAAATTTAAGTACTACTGCATTGAAATTTCAAATTTTTACCAAATAGATTTTTATTTTTTTTAAAACCTAGTAGTTTAGAAACTACATTCAATTTTCTATAGATTCTATTCTTACATATTTTTGAAATAATATAGATAACTTAATGAAATTTTTATGTCAAGTTACCTAACTCTGATTTTTCTGAATTTTATGCCACTTAAGGGCCTATTTTTTCCATCATGATCTTGCATATACCCAAAACAAGATTGAGGTGGTGGAAGGTTGATGTAAGATTTGGAAAGGTTATGTTCAATAAACCTTCACTTACTTTGTGTTAAAGAGTGTATAATCAAGGGTTTTAATGGTTCATTGTTTATTTGAGCTTTTCAGCCCCTAAAATTTTATGAGTCTTAAGTTTTGAGACATAATAAAAGATTGTTTTAAGTCCTTTTATGTTTTGGTGGCAATCTAAAAGAACTTTCTTTGTTAATTGGGCCTAATTTGAGGCTAATTCCAGTGGACAGTCAATTGTTTTGTTATGTTTTATAAAACAATAGTAACTAAATTTGTGATATGTTTTAGATGGCAACAATGGGCTTGAGAATATATATTTGGGTTTTTGGAAATCAAATAGGGTTTGTGGGCTTAACCCGATTTAGAGTGTGGAGACCTAATTGGTAAATGGTGCATAGATTACATAAAAAGTAGAAACTTGCTAAAACAGTGATTTGAGTGTCTGATTTTGGTTTTAATCTATCTCATTGATGTTTTCAAATAAGTATCTAAGCTTGGACATGGTCTTAGAAATTAGATTGGTTTTAGTATTTGTAGCAATGAGGAATCTATGTGTAAGAAGGTGACTTGACTGCAAGAACTTGAGAAATCTATTGGTATGGTGTTATGGAGGAATAATTTTGGTTTATTTAATAAAAAATATGATGACTACATGGTCTTGGAAGTATGGTGATAGTTTGGTTTCATGAATGCAGATTTTGTTGATATTCTGCATTATGAAGTAGTTGCATTGAAAAGTGAATTAGTGCATGATGGAAGAGTTGGATTGTTTTTAGAGGTTCAGATCAGGATTGTGTTTGATATAAGTCAATTTGATGAAGGTGAATCTATATTTAAGTCTGATAAAGATGTAGAGCCAATTTGTGTTGTTTTAAGGCTTTGTATAATTGAAGAATCAAGGGAAATTGTGTGGAATTTTGATGAAATTTAAGTGAAGCAAAGTTGCTTTTTTAATTTGATCTTCTCCAATTGTGTTTGGTTTAGATGTACCCTAATGAATTTTTGTTGTTGGTAGATGCCCTTGCATCAATTGGTATTAGAGCTAGTTGATTCTGATAAGTTTGTTAAGTTGTTGATGTTGAATTGTTGAGTTTGGTTGTAGGTACTTGATTCATCTAAGCTATAGAGAGAAGTTGTGAGTTTGTGTGAGTTTGTGCAGTTTGAGAAGATAACCCAATTTCTTCCAAGAAAAGGCAGAAGAAATTTGAGAGAAGTTGGAAGCAAGGAGGAACTTGCTTTGTTTGCTGAGTTGTTGAGTTGCGAGGTAGTAAGAAAAAGATGGATACCTGTCTGAAGAAGCACTTGAGTTTGTAGCCTGAAGAGTACTCCACTGATGGGAGTAGCTGAGAAGATGAAATGGTGATTGATTAGGGAATGTCAAGGATGAATTGTGAAAGAAAGAGGAAATTTTGCAAGGATAGGACCCTATGTCCTTGGTTGAGAAAAAGTTGATGAAAAGTTGATGAAAAGTAGAGAGTGGTGAAAGGGCAGTCCTATGTCCTTTTGAGGGTGAAAAGTGACTGTGAACCTGATGACAGAAAGAGAAAGGCAAGAGACAAGAGAAGACAAAGATGAAGATAGATGGAAAAGAAAAAGCAAAGATGGTGATGAAGGTAGAGATAAAGTACAAGATTCAGAGAATAAAGAAGAAAAAATAGTCCAAGGTAGATTTGAATTTGTTTTGTAGGTACAAACAAAGTTGAATGAACATTTTTTGAAGGGACTTAGAAAGATTTTTCTAGTTGGTTGTATGGTGTAGGAGCACCATGTCCAGTGAATGCCTTCAAAAGGAAAAAAATGCATTTCAATTGTAAATAAAAGAAAAAGCATGTAAATATATGTAATAAGGTCATGAAGGGTAATATATAATTTATTTGAGGTTATAAATAGGTCACTAGATGGTCAAAAGGATGGAAAAAGCTAAAAATTTAAAAATTGCTAAAAGTTGCCAATGCAGAAGTTGAAGTCTTTTTGAGAAATTTGAAGAGATAGGTTGGTAGAAGTAGTTGAAGATCTAGTTAATAGTTGGAAAACATCATATAAATAATTTTGGGGGTGAACAAGATGAGTACTTGTAATTTTAGAAACAAATTTTGAAGTAAAGCTCACTGTTCTGCAATTTTCTAAGTTTTTTCTCTCTAGTTTCAAAACTTGTATGACCTGTATAGCTATACAAGGCCTTTATTTTCATTTTATTAGGAAGGATAGTGTTTTTCATTCACTCTAAGTCAATTTGAAGGGTTTACATTGAGTTTTAAGTTTATTTAAAGAACAATTATAGAAATCTATTTTGAGATTTTTTAATAAGATAACCTATGATTCCACCAATGAAGGTGTAATCGATCAGTGGAATGGGATATTAGGAAAAGTTTTTAGTTTTTTTTGGTTGTGGGAGTGTGTTTGTTGTTGCAAGAAGTGAAAATACTGAGCCAAGGTTGCTGCCCTCACAAAAAAATAGTGATTTCCATTCAAAAATGGGTGTCACAAGTTATGGAATGTAGAAAGGACATTAAAGAAATTTGGAAAATGGTGTATATTGTATGTGTAGACATAAAAAAACAAGATTGAGGTGGTGGAAGGTTGGTCTAAGGATTGGAGAGGTTATTTTCAATAAACTCTCACTTACTTTATGTTATAGAGCCTATAATCAATGGTTTAATGGTTCACCACTTATTTGAGCGTTTTATCCCTTGAAAGTTGAGGAGTCTTAAGTTTTGAGACATAATAAAAGAATTTTTTAATTCCTTTTTTTGTTTTGGTGGCAATATAAAAGAACTTTCTTTGTAAATTGGGCCTAATTTAAGGCTAATTGCAGTGGAAAGTCAATTGTTTTGTTATGTTTTCTAAAACAATAGTAACTGAATTTGTGATATGTTTTAGTTGGTGACAATGGGCCTCAGAATATGTATTTGGATTCTTGGAAATCAAATAGGATTTGTGGGTTTCACTTGATTTAGAGTGTGGAGACCTAATTGGTAAATGGTGCATAGATTACATAGAAAGTAGAAATCTACTAAAATAGTGACTTGAGTGTCTGATATATTTTTTAATCTATCTCATTGATGTTTTTAAAGAATTATCTAAGCTTGTGCAGGGTCTTAGAAAGTAGATTGGTTATTTTAGTATTTGTAGCAATGAGGAATCTATGTGCAAAAAGGTGACTTGACTGGAGGAACTGGGATATTTGTTGGTATGGTGTTATGGACAAATAATGCTGGTTTATTTAATCAAAAATATGATTACTATATGGTCTTGTAAGTATGGTGATAGTTTGGTTTCATGAATGCATAGTTTGTTGATATTATGCATTATGAAGTAGTTGTATTGAAAAGTGATTTGGTGCATGATGGAAGAGCTGGATTGTTTTCAGAGGTTCAGATCAGGATTGTGTTTGATCTCAGTCAATTTGATGAAGGTGAATATGTATTTAAGTCTGGTAAAGATGTATAGCCAAGTTGTGTTGTTTTAAGGCTTTGTATAATTGAAGAATCAAGGGAAATTGTGTGGAATTTTGATGAAAGTTAAGTGAAGAAAAGTTGCTTGTTTAATTTGATCTTCTCCAATTGTGTTTTGGTCATATGTACCCTAATGAATTTTTGTTGTTGGTAGATTCCATTTCATCAGCATGGGACTAGAAGTAGAATGAATAAGAATCCAAAGCAAAATATTGAATCTAAGTTGCCTAAAATCAAGAAGAGCTCCTAGATAAAGAAGAATGATGGAGTGGGTAAGTCCATGGAACATCTCGCTAGTACACACTCTAACTTAAATGTAAATGTTGATTTTATAAATGTGAATGAAGAGGAATTTGGATCTGATATGCCTAATCCCAATGAGAAAGGTTTACCCATTGATGAAATTCTTGAGGGCCATCATGGGATGTCACAAGAAGAAGAAAGGTGGGAATTCTAGGAAAAGGATAATAAATTTTGAGGCATATGGGGCATCCCTGGAGATAAATCTATTTTTAATTATGGTAATTTTAAACCAAGGGGATAGTCCCATAGTATTTCTTCACACCATTCTCTTGAGATAGAAGCAAAAAATCTTGTTTATTATACTCCTAAACCTAGTGAGTTTGATCTTGTCTTAGAAGATGAAGATGATAAAGAGAAGGATATATAAGACTTAGAGGAAGGACTTAAAGTATTGGAGGAAAATAAATCAAGGGAGTTTGTAGAGAGGAAAGAAATAGAGTTACAAGAGAAATAATTGAAAGAAGAGAAAGAGATAATCAAGGAAAAGGCCTTGGAGAGAGATGCACGAAGGAAAATAATTAAGAAGATGAAGGAAGCATTAAAGGAACAACCAACTCATAAGGCCCCTCCTAAAACTACTGCTAATACAACCCTTAATCCTCCTAAAGTCGCTAACCCCTATGTTGTTGTTAACAAGCCTATAGATCACGGGAAGAAACCCATGGATCAACATAAGAAGGTCATCCCTAATGCCAATACCAATATTAATACCAATATTTCATCCAATAATGCTTCCACCAAATACACCTCCTAACCCTAATATCTTGAGATTATAGTAGGAAAATGAGAAGTTGCATAAGGAATTGAAGAAAGCTAAAATTGAGGTTGATAATGTAGAAATGGCAAGAAAGATCTCTTTCCTTAAGATCTCTATACCTAATCTAGTAGCTTCAAGCTATGGGCACACTAACCTTGATTCACATAAGAATAAATATAAGGGACATAATTCTAGTAGAGATGGTGGTGGAGACCAGGGTGGTGGAGGTGGAGGAAATCATAAGAATAATAATTCATATTCTGAAGATGGTGATTGAAGAATGGAGGTAGAGGTAATGGTGGAGATGAAAATGGAAAATATAAGAATCAATATGATTACCAAAAGGACTATGAGCCTATAAATAATCATAGAGACTAAGATACTAGGAGGACAATGCAAGTGGAAAGGTATCAACAACTTTATTTTGCTAGAATTCTTGGCTATCCTTATCAGTTTCCTAAAGATACCAGACCTGCCCTGGTTAAATTGTTTGGAAATAACGCCATAAGTGGTGAGGACCACCTCAAAACATTTGCTAATATCATGGATGATTTTGTAGTAGATGAGGATGTGATGATGAAAATATTCATGCAGTCACTCACTGAGTATGTTAGAGAATGGTATAGATGTTTAGCTATTGAGAGTATTGATTCTTGGGAAGAGTTCAAGAGGCTATTCAAAGAGTAGTATGGTGATAAAACTGATTCAAGGTTTCTTTTAAATCATTTCAGTAATATTGCTAAAGGCTCAAATGAGGTTGTAGCTGATTTCAATGTGAGGTTTCAAAAGGCTATGAAATGGTTATCCCCTTATTTACAATTAATGATAGTGTATGCCTGGTGAATTATTGCATTTCCTTTGATGCAAAGATGAGCTATCACCTACTAGATAAAAATCCTCAGACATTGAGAGAATATTTTAAGATGGCAATACATATTGACAGTACTAGTACAAAAATTGGTAAGGTTGGGAGAAGGGGTGATGTGAAAATCCTCAAAAATCAAAAGAGAGAGGAAAAAAACTTTAGAGAAAAATGATATTCACTTGAAGACAACATTGACAATGTTGCAAATTCCATGAAGGACATCATCTATCAGCTTTCCAAGCAAGAAAAGGGTCTTTCAAATGAGAACCAAAAATTTCACAAGAATGAGAGACCTCCTCAGCTACAAGACCATCCATATAACACTAATTGGCATAATGGGAAGCCAATTCCCAACAATTAGAAGAATTCTCAAAAAAAAGGGTTCCTCCAAATCCTTTATAGAAAAACTCCGTCAATTTTGTTGATGAGACACCTTGGTGTATTGTCTGCTAGTTACCACATGCTTCTTAGACATGTTTGGTGGAAAGGAAATTCAAGGAAGAATAGGCTCAATTAGATGACTATGAGACAGTGGAAGAAAATGATGTTGAAATCAATGTACTTATGCATAGATCTAATTTTGTTGATGAGGATTGTTCCTTATAAGATAAGTCAGAGGAAGTTGATGTTGATTTCCAAAGATAAAAGTTAGCTTCTTATCATCAACAAATTTTCCTTAATGAAGATGAAGAAATTGAGGACAACATTTTTGCTATTGAAATGGATGAAGAGGATGTGTCTTTTGTTGGAAATATGTTCCTCAAATAATATAGGCTGAAACCTCCATTAGAGCCAAGTCGATGTGACATCTTCATTGTCTGGCCGACTAGCAGTTTGATTCATCATGTTTTGCACAGGTTGCTGTGACCTTGCAGGAGTCTTGCCGAACGGTTACTATGGAGTCTATCATTGTGAGAAGGAGTACTCGTTATGACCTCATAGCGCTTGAGAGACCTCTGGCCGATAGGCCATTCAATCGTGAATCACAGAGACTCATGGCGACTGGGGTTTCAAAGTTACTTCAACACTCGGGGAGAAGTCTCAGTGAATAGTGAATGTCTTACCGACAGGAATTCATATGTTGTCTTCATTGTAACAAAGAGTCTCGGAGAAAGGTCTTAGCAATAGATGAAAGTCTTTCCGATAGGGGACACATCCAAATGTTCTTCAGTATAACTCCTGGTGATAGATGAAGCTTTCAGGATAAGTCATAGAGCTCGGTGAGAAGTCTTAGTGAGAGCTACGTGTCTCGCCGACATTGTTTTATGTTGGAGTCTTCGGGGTAACATATGGAGATCGGCATGTTCTCTCAGCGAAGGGAAATTTCTTGGCAATGGGTGAACACTTTGAGGTAACCTTTATATCTCAGAGAAAAACTCTCGGCAAAAGATGTGAGTCTTGTCGACTTTTACTTGGTGCTTGGTATGTTTGGGGACTTCGTTATAGTCTTGAGTGACTCGCTATGATCTCCTGGTGAATGTGATAGGCATGGGCGACTACTTGGTGACTCGGTGTAACTCATGGAGCTCAATAGAACATCTAAGTGATAACAGAGTCTCTTGGCGACATCGATATGAAGCCTATGTGGCATCGGTGAGACACTGTTAGTGTCTAACCGAGATGCAACTACATTACGAATTTTGTTGACCGAGTAAGACCGTCCTATGTGGAGTCTCATGGATGAATCAGAGGAGCAAAATTGGAACCGTTGGGAGTCTGTTCATTGCGACGGTTCTGTGAGGAAGCTCTACAGACATGGAACAACAGAGATATACTCTGTGATGGCAGATTGTAAGAGGTTGGGTTTTGGTTCAATCAACAGTGGAGTGTAAAGAGTTTGAACTATATCAGTGTGAATTTGATTCTGTAAAGACTGTAAACATAAAAGGTTCCTATGCAATATTGTTAATGGTGAATGCTACTGTAAATCAAACACCAGAAAGATAAGTATGACAATTGTATGTAATCCTTATTACTGTAATACAAAGTGATTTCTCTTGCTGTGGTGGGTTTTTCTCTCGTAAGGGTTTTCCCACATATATCTGGTGTTCTTGTGTGATTGTCAAACTCTTTTTTTGTAATTTGTTTCATAGTGCATCTTAACTTGATTGTAATTGTAAATTTTAAAGTGTATTTGCATTCTTTCTTGAGGTATTGATGTTAGGAGAATTGTTTTCTGCATCTAATTTTCCTTACAAGTGGTATCAGAGCCTAGCCAGTTGTGTTATCCTTGTGGGATACATTGGGTTTTTTGTGTCAATTATGTTCAGTGGGAGTCTTGTAGAGATTGTTATTTCTAATTATAGATTAAGATGTCTAGTTCATTTGGGAAGATTGAAATAGAGAAATTCAATGGTAGTAACTTTGAGTTATGGAAACTCAAGATGGAGGATCTCTTAGTAGATCGAGATCTTTGGATTGTTGTGTCTGGAACTAAACCTACAGGCATGAAGCAAGAATAATAGACCTTGTAGATAGAAAATCTAAGGGGCTGATAAGGCTCTATTTGGTAGACTCAGTTCTTCTCAATGTGCATGAAGAGAAGACTACCTCTTCTTTGTGGAAGAGACTGGCGTCTATTTATCAGGGGAAATATTTGGTGAATAAGTTGTTCCTAAAGAAGAAGCTCTACTCTTTGAGGATGTAGGAAGGAGGGTCTGTAGCTGATCATTTGAATGCATTTAACATGTTGTTCACACAATTAACATCTGTTGGTGTAAAGATTGAAGAAGAAGATCATTGTATGCTTCTGTTGTGTTCTTTTCCAGACTCTTGGGATCATCTGGTGATGGCTATTGGGAGTACAACATCCAGTTTCAAGATGGAAGATGTTGTTGATTCTTTACTGTCAGAAGAAATGAGAAGGAAGTCTTTTGAGATGACGAAGGAGGCTCTTGCTGTCAGAGGAAGGTCAAAGGAGAAAGACAAGAAGAAGGACAAGAAGTCCAAATCAAAATCAGAAGGGAGATCAAAGTCTCCTGACAAAAATTCCAAGGTGAAGTGCTGGAACTGTGGGCAACCTGGTCATGTCTGAAAGGATTGTAAAGAGGAGAAAAAGAAGAAGGGTTCTTCCGATAATGGTTCTTCTCATAGTGATGGTGATGCCTTCATTGTAGCCTTGGCTACACAGGCATCTAATGATGTCTGGCTAATTGATTATGGAGCATCATTACACATGACACCTCATAGAGAATGGTTCACAAAGTATGAAAAATATGATGGTGGAAAGGTGTACTTGGTGAGTGATTCAACTTTAGAAATTTTTGGCTGTGGAAGAGTTAGAATCCAATTCCTTGATGGCAGAATAAAGGGGATCAATAATGTTATACACATACCAGGTTTGGCTTGGAATCTACTTTCTGTCTGTAAGCTTAATGATATTGGAGTACAAGTCTTGTTCTCAGGAAGTGGCTGCAAGATGAATAGAGGTTCAATGGTGCTGGCTAGAGGTGCTTGAATTAGTACCCTGTACAAGCTGGATGCACAAGCTATTCAATGTAACAGTGTCTCTTTGAAGTCACTAAAAGCTGCTCATGGAGGTAAAGAGGGAGATATCCCTAATTATGTAAACTCTACAGAAGTAAAGCTCCCTGCAGAGAAGACTATGCTTTGACATCATAGGTTAGGCCACATAGGAGAAAAAGGTTTAAAAACCTTGAAAAACAAAAACCTGGTTGAGGGGCTTGAAGATTGTAATCTAGAATTTGAATTATGTGAACACTGTATATATGGAAAGCACCATCATGTTTCATTTTATGACAATCCTCATAAATCTTTTGGTTTGTTAGATTATATTCATTCAGATGTGTTTGGTCCATTGAATATTCCTTCATTGTCTAAATCAAGATACTATGTGTCGTTCATTGATGATTATTCAAGGAGAGAATTTGTATATTTTTTAAAAAGTAAATTAGAAGTGTTTAGTCGATTTAAGGAGTTTAAAAATCTTGTTGAAAATCAGACTGGTAAAACAATAAAATGCTTAAGGACTGATACTGGTGGTGAATTCTATTCTAATGAATTTGAAAGATATTGTAAAGACCATGGGATCAAAAGACACAAGACTACACCTTATACTCCACAACAAAATGGAGTTGTGGAAAGGTTCAATAGGATAGTGATGAAGAGAGCACGAAGTATGCTTAGTAGTGCTGGTTTGGAAGATAAATTTTGGGCTAAAGCTATTGCTACTGCATGTTACTTAATTAATCGGTCTCCAAACTCTGCTCTTGTTGAGAAGACACCTTTGGAAGCGTGGTCTGGTAAGAATCCCTCCCTTAGACATATTCGAGTCTTTGGATGTGAGGCATATGCACATGTGTCGGATGTAAAAAGATCTAAGTTGGAGAACAAGGCTATCAAGTGTTTTTATTGGCTATAGTGCTAACATTAAAGGATACAAGCTTTGGAATCCTGTTACAGAGAAGGTTGTATACAACAGAAGTGTAATCTTTTGTGAACTAAAACCTTCCACCTTAGATCTATAGTCAAAGACAAAGTCAGAAAACAATAAGGATGTAGCATTAATTCCTCCTACTCCAGAGAAAGAGGAATTGAAAATTCAAAATGTACTTGAAACTGAGGAGAGCTCAAGTAGTTCTGAAAATTCTGAAGAAGAAGAATCTCAACCTCAGCTAGTGAGGAGGTCAACCCAAGAAAAGAAACAACCAGATAGGTATGGCTTCTCATTGATTGATTCTACTTGTGCCTATGCTTTGATTTCTAGTACTAATGAGCCTAGGACTATAAAGGAGGCATTTAAAATGTCTGATTCAGATTATTGGCTGGAAGCCATGAATGAAGAAATGGTGTCATTAGATAAAAATGAAACTTGGAGTTTGGCGCCCTTGCCTAAAGGCAGAAAACCTGTGGGCTGCAAATTGGTATTTAAGAAAAAGATTGGTCTTAATGGCAGTGTAGAAAAGTACAAGGCAAGACTTGTTGCAAAGGGTTATTCCCAGGTAGAGGGAATTGACTATAGGTAAATCTTTCCTCCTATAGCAAAGCTGACGTCCATTAGATTTCTATTGTCAATTGTAGCAGCATATGACTTAGAGGTTGAAGAGATGGATGTGAAGAAAAAATTTCTTCATGATGACCTTGAATAAGAAATCTATATGTCCCAGCCTGAGCACTTTGTTGAGAAAGGTAAGGAAAAACTAGTATGCAAATTAAAGAAGTCTCTATATGGGTTAAAGTAGTCACCTAGAATGTGGTACCAGAAATTTGATACTTTTGTATTGTCTTTGGGATTTGTGAGATCAAAATCAGATCACTATGTATATTATAAAGCTGAAAGTGATCAAGTACTTGTTATTGCTCTTTATGTTGATGATATGTTGTTCATAGGAAATAGCAAGCTAATGATTTCAGATCTTAAGTCTCAGTTGTCTGCTAAGTTTGAAATGAAGGATCTTGGTGCAACAAGGTATATTCTGGGGATGGAGATAATCGGGGACAGGAAGAATAGAAAGTTTTGGCTCAGTCAGAGTAAGTATATCAAGACTGTTCTTGAGAGATTTTGTATGAATGATTTCAAGTAGTTAGTTGTTCCAGTCATGCAGGGAACAAAGCTATCTATTGAGGACTATCCAAAATCTCCTACTGAGATGGAGGACATGACCAGTGTGCTCTATGCTAGTGTTGTAGATAGTCTTATGTATGCAATGGTTTGTACAAGGCCAGACATTGCCCAAGCAATGGGAGTACTTAGCTGATTTATGGCTAATCCAGGAAGAATACATTGGGATGCTTTGAAGAGAGTGTTTCAGTATTTGAAGGGAACTTCAAATTTTTCTTTGTGTTACCATGGGAACTTGGTTGAATCATAGAGGACTCTCAACATTTGTGCTTATGTAGATTCTGATCGGGCAGGGGACATTGACAGCAGGAGATCCACCAGTGGATACATTTTCATGATGAATGGTGGTGCAGTGAGTTGGATGAGCAAGCGGTAGGCTGTAGTCGCTTTGTCCACTATAGAGGCTAAATACATGGCAGCTACTCATGCTTGTAAAGAAGCTGTGTGGTTGAAACATTTGTGTTCTAACATTGGTTTTGATGCAGGGGAAATAACTATTTTATGTAACAATCAGAGTGCAATTTGTCTGGCAAAGAACCCTACTTTCCATGCCAGGATGAAACATATTGATGTACAATACCACTTTGTACGAGATATGGTTGAGGATGGAAAGGTCAGTTTGAAAAAATTTGATACTCTGGAGAATGTTGCAGATGCATTGATGAAGCCAGTGAGCACATACAAGTTCAGGTGGTGTGCCAATTCAATGGGCCTTAATGCCCATGTTTTTCAGTAAGTATTATTTGTGCTCTGGACATGCTTGTATGATCTTCGTCAAGTGGGAGATTGTTGGAAATATGTGCCTCAAACAATATAGGCTGAAACCTCCATTAGATCCAAGTCGGTGTGACATCTTCATTGTTTGGCGGACTAGTAGTTTGATTCATCATGTTTTGTACAGGTCGTTGTGACCTTGCAGGAGTCTTGCCAAACGGTTACTGTGGAGTCTATCTTTGTGACAAGGAGCACTCGTTATGACCTCATAGCGCTTGGGAGACCTCTTGCTGACAGGCCATTCAATCGTGAATCAGAGAGACTCATGGTGATTGGGGTTTCAGAGTGACTTCAACACTTGGGGAGAAGTCTCAGCGAACAGTGAATGTCTTACCGACATGAATTCATATGTTTTCTTCACCGTAACAAAGAGTCTCGGAGAAATGTCTTACCGATAGATGAAAGTCTTGCCGACAGGGGTCACATCCAAATGTTCTTCGGTATAATTCCTGGCAATAGATAAAGCTTTCGGGATAAGTCATATAGCTTGGTGAGAAGTCTTAGCAAGAGCTACATGTCTCACCAACATTGTTTTATGTTGGAGTCTTCGAGGTAACATATGGAGATCGGTATGTTCTCTCAGCGAAGGGCAATGTCTTGGCGATGGGTGAACACTTCGGGGTAACCTTTATGTCTCAGAGAAAAACTCTTAGCGAAAGATGTGAGTCTTGCCAACTTCTACTTGGCACTCAGTATGTTTGGGGACTTCGATATAGTCTTGAGTGACTCGCTATGATCTCCTAGAAAATGTGATAGGCTTGGGCAACTACTTGGTGACTCAGTGTAACTCATGGAGCTTGATAGAACGTCTATGCGATAACAGATTCTCTTGGCAACATCGATATGAAGTCTATGTGGCATCAACGAGACATTGTTAGTCTCTCACCGAGATACTAGTACATTGTGAATTCTATTGACTGAGTAAGACCGTCCTCTGTGGAGTCTTGTGGATGAATCAGAGGAGCTGAATTGGAACCATTGGCAGCCTATTCGTTGCGACGATTCTGTAAGGAAGCTCGATGGACATGGAACAATAGAGGTATACTATGTGATGACAGATTGTAAAAGGTTGGTTTTTGGTTCAATCAACAGTGGAGTGTAAAGAGTTCCAACTGTATCAGTGTGAATTCGATTATGTAAAGACTGTAAAGGGTATGTGCAGGATCATCATGGGCCAAAAAGTTGCAATCTGATGGCTATGTGGCTGACGACTTTTTTTACCCAAAATTGATGAAACAAAAAGGGTTTTTAAAGAAGATTCTCAGATTTCCACCAATATAAATTATGCTTTAATTTGAATTCAATAAGTAATTATTATTCATTTTCTATTCAAATTATGACTAAAGTCCTGATCGATAGATTGATTGAAAAACATCTATAACTTTCAAGTGGTGTCACATTTTTTGAATCCAAAACATCCATCACATTCTATGCTTCGCATACTATAGGATTAAAAAAAGAAAAATTGAATTTCATGAAGTTTTGACCAAGTTAAGGTGGTCAGACATACGATTTTTTTATATTTTTTAAAAGTTACAATAAAAAATTCATAATTAATTATTTACTTGGAAAAAAATTACAAAAAAATATGCATAACATCGGGACATGGGCCCTCTACTTATATCTAAAATTTTATAAAAAAATATTGTCATTTTATTGTGGTTAGGGTGGTCAGACAGACACCTACTTCTTATTTTTTCCCTGAAATTTAAGCACTACTGCATTGAAATTTCAAATTTTCACGAAATAGATTTCTTTTTAAAACAAACCTAGTAGTTTAGAAACTACATTCAATTTTCTACAAATTCTATTTTACATATTTTTGAAATAATATAGATAACTTATTCAAAATTTTAAGTCAAGTTGCCTAACTCGATTTTTCTGATTTTTTAGCCACTTAAGGGCCTGTTTTTCCCATGATGATCCTGCACGTACCCTAAACAAAAAAGGTTCCGATGTAATATTGTTAATGGTGAATGTTGCTATAAATCAGACACCAGAAAGATAAGTCTGACAATTTTATGTAATCCTTATTATTGTAATACAAAGTGATTTCTCTTGGTGTGGTGGGTTTTTCTCCCGTAAGGGTTTTCCCACATATATTTGGTGTTCTTGTGTGATTGTCAAACTCTGTTTCTGTAATCTGTTTCATAGTGCATCTTAACTTGACTGTAATTGTAAATTTTAAAGTGTACCTACATTCTTTCCTAAGGTATTGACATTAGGAGAATTGTTTTTTGCATCTAATTTTCCTTACATCTTTAAGAAGACATTCTAATGAAGAGTATAATAAAATGACTATAGCCTTGGTGGAACAAGCCAAGAATACTCACAGCCTAAGAAGTAGGGTTGTTAATTGTGATCAAGGAAAGCCTAACAACATATTCATGAAGGAACAAAGTGCAAAGAAACAAGGGACTAAATTATAAGAATTGGCCAAGTTTAAGAAAGAAGAGGCCAAAGCTAAAGAAAGTAAGGGACAAAGAATTTGGGCCAAAAAAGATACTGTGGCCAAGAATTCCGGTTAGGTCACTTCTCCTACTATGAAAGATAAAAATCAAAGGGAAAGTGCTAATTTAGAATAGAAAAAGGAGAAGAAAAAGACTGAGAAGTCTGAGTAACAAACGATTCAAGTGGAAGAATAGAGTATAATCCCTTATGAGAACTTTTTGAAAGTATAATCTGGTTGATATGTTTTAGTTGTTCTCAGAAGTGAAGGTGGTTTTCACTTTAATGGAGATGAGAATTGATGAACAAAAGTAGAAGGAAATGGCCCTTATTAATGGTGCCACCAAGGCCTATGAATAAAAGAAGGTGGTTGCTCAGCCTAAAGTGAGTGGAAATCAAGTTAGTGATGGAGAGAGATATTGGTGAGATCCCTTAGATTTATTTGGGCAATACCATTACAACATATCCAGATAATATTGATCCATTTTATGTAACTCTTATTATTGATGGAAAACTCCTAGAGAACTACATGATTGATTCAAGAGCTTCATCAAATATCATGCCAGTTGAAATATTGAAAGAGATGGGTTTGAAAATTAATTGTGCATATGGAAAGTGTTATGCCATGGACTCAAGAGAGATCCCTGTTATTGGAGTCATCCAGGATGTTCCATATAGATTAGCTACTTTCCCTAATAAGGAGTTTATTATGAGTGTAGTTTTGGTGGACATTCCACAAAACTACATGTTGTCAAGAAAATTGAGTACCTTCATGGGAGGCAACATGCAATATGATATGTCCTATGCAAATTTTCCAATTGAAGGGAAAGACATAAAGCTTGTGAGGGAACCAAGAGCTCCACATATCATTGAGTTTGCAGTAGAAGTAGATATTATTCATTTTGTAGACACTGGCATGGACAATTTCAGAATTGAAGAGTTATAGGAAGAGGAAGAAAAAGAACCTACACCTCTAGAAAAGGAAGTGTTGTAGTAGGCTAAGAATGATGACCTATGGAATATGAGGTTTGATGGATCTTTTTCAAAGGATGGACTTGGTGTAGGGGTATTTCTCATTTCCCCTAGTGGTAATACCTTCAAGTTTTCATTTAAATTATTGTTTGTTTGCACAAATAATGTAGCTAAGTATTAACCCTTGCTACTAGGGTAGAAGCTAGCTAAGAAACATGGTATTAAGAAGATGAGAGTCATTGGAGACTTTAAACTTGTTGTTTCTCAGGTTAGAGGAAAGTATGCATTAGAGAATAGTATATTGAGGTAGTAAAGAAATGTTGTTTGTGATTCTATTGAACAGTTTGATGCATTTGGCATTAATTGGTTTGACAGGGGTAACAATCAAGTAGCATATTTACTTGCTAACATAGCCCTCTTACCAAATGATATTACATTTTTTGGCATTTCAAAGGTTGAAGTGTAGGTTAGACCCTCAATTCCTGACAATATCGAGAATTAGTAAGTTTTTAATGATGATGATTATATCTTGAAGTTTTTGCAACACATTCATGAATATGAGGGTCAAGAAAGTGATTTTTCTATCTTTTTGTAAGAAACGGATGGTAAAGAGACTATATTTTGGAATGAGGTTATCTAGTTGAAAACTAATACGATTCCCAAAGGACTAGTAGCATTGGAGAGGGTATTTGATGTCACTAATAGAAGTAATGCTAAGCACACAACCACCCACAAAGAGGATTTGGAGGAAGTTAATCTTGGAGTAGAAAATACTCCCAAGAAGGTGTACATTGGGAAGAAGATGAAACCCCGGGTTAGAGAATTGTTGATTTCCTTATTGATAAAATATAGACATGTATTTGCATGGTCTTATGATGATGTGAAATATTATCGAGAGGATTTATTTCAACACGAAATACCTTTGAAGTTGGATGCCAAGTATTTTAGAAAAAATAAAAGACCAATTAATCCCACTTTGTAGCCTAAGATGTAGGAAGAACTTGTAAATTTGAGGGATGCTAGGATTATCAAGCCTATCAAGCATTCTACTTGGGTTTCAAACCTTGTTCCAATAAAAATGAAAAATGGTGACATTAGACTTTGTGTAGATTTCATAAATTTGAATGTGTCATCATTAAAGGATAATTATCCTTTTCCAAACATGGAAGCCATGTTACAAAAGGTAACTAGCTGTGAGTTGTTATCTATGATGGGTGGATTTTCAAGTTACAATCAAGTAGTTGTCAAAGAATCCGAGCAATATAAAATAGATTTCACTATTCCAAGGGGAACTTATGTCTATATTAGGATTCCATTTGGATAAAAAAATTTAGGGGCTAATTTTCAGAGAGCCATGGATGTGGCATTTTCTGATTTCATAGAAATATTTCTAGCACTTTATGAAGAAGACCTAACTGCATATAGTAAAAAAGAGGAAGATCATTGTATGCATTGTAGTACCCCTCCATTTATGCTTATGTTTTTTGTTGCATGTTTTCAAACTATTAGACTTTGGTACTTTGGTTTTGTTTATTTTGATCGCTGATTTTGAGCGACAGTGGATTCACTTTGTGATATGATGATACATTATATGGTGATATTTGATTTCTGACATTCTTTGTGATAGCGTAGATGTTTCCCTTCAAATTTTAATGCTATGTATATGTTTATGATGGACTAACTGTTATTTAATTCATCAGTCTGATGTGACGTGTATTGGTGTGGAGAATGGAGTTGCATCACTCGCTTGCGAGTGCCCTGTGATGTCTGTGATTTTCTCCGCACGGTGTGCCTGTACAATGGATTATATATATGCATGTTATTGGTTTGGTTGCAGGATTGCAACTACATGACACCGACTCCACCTGGTTACCCAGGTCTGAGCGTGTCAAGACTCAACGAAAATGTTGATTGGGAGGTAGTAGCATGGTTTATCCTAGTCTAGTCTTAAACCCAGTCTCAGTACATCGTCAGTTTAGTTTGGAGTCTTAGATTGTCTTGTTTGTTCTTGGTTGGATTAATTGCTTGAAAGGAAATTTTTGTCAATTTTAATGATAGTTATTATTCTTTCATTTACTGTTATTTAAATTAATTTTTAAATGTTAAAGAAATAAGTTTTACATGTTATTTAATTAATTAATTAGTTTGTTTGGTTAAATAATTTGATCATAGAGATTAAATTCATTTAATTAAATAAATTAATTGATTAAATTAAAATTGTGTGTGAATAGATTTAATTTTAAATTAATTATTATTTTGGAAATGGCATTTTTAATTGTAAATAAATTTTGTATTTTGGAAAATTGGAAATTTAAATAAAATAAAGGCATGCAAATCTTGAAAGGAAAGATTGTCGGGAAGTTGTTGAAGATATTTTCTTCTTCTCGACATGTGTGCCAGTTAAATTTATTGTTTTTGGTTGAGGAATTTCTCAGAGGTTATTTGGGATTTGGGGAAATAGAAAGGGTTATCTTTTTCTGCATGAAAAAAGAAAGAACAGTTCTCTGTTAAAAAAATATATTTTCAAGAAATTGTGATTGCCCCTGTTTTGTTGTATATTTCTGGAAGATCTCTTTGGTTGGAAGATCTTTTGGTTGGTTTTTGCTTCCTTTCGATTTGGGTTTTTTGGTGAAGCTTTGGAGGATTGCACGCTATAGGAAACTAAGGTTTTCTTCTACAGGTAGTTTTCAAGTTACAAGAAAACAGGTATTTTCCTTGTATTTAATTTGTTTTCAAAACAAAATTTGTCTGAGGAAATATTTGTTTTGTGATTCCTGTATTTCTTCTCAGTGAATTTTGTAAAGATTTTGTTAAAACAGTAGAAAATTCTCAAGGAAATAGGAAAGATCTTTGAAAGATTTTAAATGAAATTTCCTATCAAAATTTGTTATATGTTTCCTGTAGGAAATATTTTAAAAAAAAATTAGTTCTGAAAGAAAAGAAATTCTCTGTTGTTGAATTATAAATCTCTGGAAAATTTGTGCTAAATGTTAGTTTCCTCAATTATCTGTACCAAATCTCTATGAAAACAACTACATGTTTATGATAAATCTATTGATTAATATATATATATATATATATATTTGTATGGATTATATATATTTGTCACGATTTAAAAAAACATCGCAGATTAATGATTTTGGGTGCCGCGGGGGTTGCTGGCCTCCACGGCCGACTCCCAACAGGGAGGCGCAGTGGAGGGCAGTGCCCAACGCCACCTCTATAGGTAGCGCTTGGTGCTGCCTTCCACCGCCGCAGCCTTGTGGGAAGGGCTGCGGGGTAGCCCTAACCACGGCTCATGGTAGCAGCTATGGCTGCGAATTATTTTATAATTCGCATGGATTAAATTTTCACTGTTTATTTCTTTTTAATTTTGTTTTATATAATATATTTTAATAATTATTTTATATATAAAATATTTATAATATTTTATATATATTATATTTTATTATAATATATTATATATATAAATATATATTATTAATTGATAAATTTTATTAAATGTAATTTGATTTTTAAACAAAATACTTTTATTGTGAGTATATTTAAATGTGTGAAATATTGATATTTTAATATAAGAAAATTATGAGTAAATATTTTATAATGAAAAATAATGAGAAAATAAATTGAAAGTGTCATTATATAGTATGAATGCATGTATGTGGATCTGGAGTTAAATGTTAGATCTAATTTTTATTATGATTGAAGAATGAAATTACGTTTTAGTTGATTAATCTTGTGTTTTTATTTAGATTAAAATTGGATTTAGTAAATCCGAATACTAGATGAACTTTATTTCCTAATTTGCTTTAAAAATTATGTTTCTTTTATTGGGCAAATTGGGCATGTCTTAGATGTACAAGTCTTCTAGACAAATTGCAAAATGTGGGAATTGTGATTGTTTAAGTTGAATTCTTCTATTGGCTAAGGTTGTGTACATGATTTTTGCATGGTGGTTAGACACCTGATTTTATGAACATAGTCATTGATGTTCGTTATGAAAAGGGTAGAATTGTATATTATATGTTTGTACACCTTGTTACCTTAGTCAAGGAAACTTAGAATTCCTTGTTATGTTTAGGGGAGTGGCTCTGTGTGAGGGCCAACACACAAAGTGGTGTTAGGGTAACATACAAAGAGTTAGTAATTCAGTGATAACTAAACAACACAATAGTTATAATTAAAATCCATAATAAGATGATTATGCCTCACTTATGGACTCTTGAGCTAGTTCAGTCTTGAGTATAAGTTAAGAAGGCCTAGAATGGCAAATCGATGTCTTGTTACCTTAAAAGATATTTGATTCCGCAATGGTTTGCAAATGGGGCCAGGTTTCGTAAGAGGTTACCAGGGTAACCCAAGTTGGGGGCCGGGACCTAGGAAGAAACACCAGGGTAACCTTTGCAATATTGTGATGACACTCCACCTAAAATAACAGTTAACCTTGTGTTCTTAGTATATTCGATTGTCTTAAATATGGAAGCAATGTAACCATCAGATAGTTATGTACTTGTGTCTAGGGTGAATAGGTTATGTCTAGGTAATCATATTACTATCTCTTAACATGGGGGGTGGACCTACGGGTACCACATGGTTGGGTGGAATGTGCACCTTACTCCGTTGGGTCCCCAGTTTATGTTCATGGCAACGAGAGCTTCATGGATGGAGAGCTCGTACTTGGATACATATGTGAACTTTCTTTATTGCATTATTGGAAATCTTGTATTTGTAACATCCCTCAATTGTTTAGGAGGAGAATATTTGTAAAATGTAATTGTAACTATTATTGATCTACCTCATCAGATGAATGAGTATTGTAATATTATTTCAAATGCAATGTAAGAAACATGTTTGTACTTTAAACCTTCATGAATGGAATTCAATAATATGCAATGTTTACTTTTAATGTTTATGTTAATTAAATATGTGTAATGCTAAATACTAAAGTCGTCTATGGAAACTCAAGTAGTGTAACGTCGCGTAACTTAGTGAATGTAAGAAACTAATTAAGTTAATATTAATACTTTAAAAAATATATATATTACACTTATATACACAATTGCAACATTCCTTAGGTTATAAGATGGGGCATTACATGCATCTGCAGAAATTGTTCAGGAAAGCACTTGAGTATGATATTTATTTAAATCCTAAAAAATGTGTGTTTGGAGTGAAGGAGGGTAAGTTTTTGGGGCACATATGTCTAAGGATAGGATAAGGATTGATCTTGAGAGAGTAGCTACCATCGATAAGATTCCACAACGAAAAAATGAAAAAGGTATCCAGTAATTTTTTGGTCAAATCAATTTCTTGAGAAGGTTTGTCACTAATTTTTCCAATATCACAAGACCTATCTCTAATATGTTAAAGAAGGGAGAAAAGGTAGTTTGGAGTAAGGAGCCTAGTCAATAATTTAAGAGCATAAAGCAAGCTATCAAAGAGCCTTCAGTGTTAAAATATCCTAATTTTTCTAAACCAATGCATATTTCCTCCTTTGATTCTTTCAATACTATTGGTATTGTGTTGTTACATAAAAATGATGAGGGCTTTGAACAACCCATTGCATTCTTTAGTAAGTCTTTATAGGCCAAACTCAAGTATGATATGACTGAGAAGCAAGCATATGCTTTAGTCAAGGTTGTAAAGAATTTCAAAACCTACTTAGTGGGAGATACAGTCATAGCCTTTGTGCCAAGTGTTGCTATGAAGGATATCTTCACTCAGTAAGAAACTATAGGTAGGAGGTGCAGATGTATCAATAGGATCTAGGAGTTCAAAATTTATTTTCAGATTACCAAGTTAGTAAGAGGACAAGGTCTAGATAAGCTAATGGAAGAGACCAAGTTGGAAACAAATCAGATAAATCATGTGTAATGTGTTGATGTTGCACCTATTTACGATATGCAAACATGTGGATGGTATAGAATGATTGATAATGACCTATGCTAGAGGAACCCAGATGGTGTGTTACTCAAATATATGGATGGCAAGCAGGTGTTAGAAATTTTACAAGAAATGCACAATGGAGTGTGTGGAAACCACTACATGGATAAAGAAACATCTCATAAGATCTTAAGGGTAGGTTTCTAGTGGCCCACTATTTTTAATGATGCCCACAATTTTTTTAAGAATTGTGATGTTTGCTAGATATTTGCAGGGAAGTTGAAGTTCTCAAGAAGTTTTCCACTCAGGCCTATCTCTATTCATACCCCTTTCCAACAATGGGGTATAGACTTCATTAGTGAGATATTAGACAAATATAGTGGGGGGAATTCATGGATCCTTGTTGCAACTAATTATTTCACAAAGTGGGTGGAAGCGATCCACACAAAGAAGAAAACAAGTAAATTTGTGATGAACTTCCTGATGAACCATGTTCGATAATTATACTTGAAGTTCCAAAGAATATCATTTATGATATTGCTATGTGTTTCAGGTCATAAGAGTTCAATTATTTTTGTGATAAACATGGGATATAGGTTTCGTACTCTTCACCTTACCATCCTCAAGGGAATGGTCAGGCTGAATCTAACAATAAGATCCTAATGAAGATCATTAAAAGAGTGATTGGTTATAATAAGAAGGCCTAGGACTCAAAGTTAAAGCTTGCACTGTGCATTGATAGGGTTACTATGAAGAAGGCTACTAGATATTCACCATTCAGTGTAGTCTATGGATTGGATGCTAGAAACCCTCAAAATAATCTTCTAAAGATGTACAAGTTTGTGCAAGAGTATGATGAAAATATATGCGATGATATGCAACAAAGGACTAGTAATATTATATAGCTAGATGAAACTAGAAGAGAAGCTCATGACAAGAATGCAAAGATGCAAATGTAGGTCAAGCACTTGCATGACAAGAAAGCTTCTCCCAAAAAATTTCAAGTTGGAAGTATGGTGTTGATGTGGAACATGAGGGATTAGGATAAGGGAAAGAATGGAAAATTTGAAGCACTGTGGTTAGGTCCTTATCTAGTATCCAACACACATGGTGAGGACTCTTACTTCCTTTAGAGCCTAATAGGTGAACTTCTTGAACTACCAGTACATGGATAGTTCTTGAAGCCCTATTTCTCTTGAAATATACTCTTTTCCATGTATGTTGTACGGTCCTATAAATTTTTTATATATGTTGGTTTGCTTTGGTCTGGTCCTCTTGCCTTGTCTAGGTAAGTCCTTTTTTTTTGGTGTCCTTGTGCTTGGTCTACTTCAACCAAGAGATCTGAAATCTCTCCATGCTTGTAAGAGGAATGAATCCCTAGTTAGAGCCACTAGTGGAACCTTCAATGTTTCATGTTCCACTAGTATGAAAATGCATTATCTTTGGTGTCCTATTGGTCTGTTATGATTAGGTTTTAAGGTTTTTATGTGGGGAGTTGTTTTACTTAGAATATTTTCACCTTTATCTAAATCCTTAGTCTTTTGTTCCAATCCTTTGTTGACATGCTATTCTCGTTTCCTAGTCAAGTTACAACCATTTGAGTCATTGAAGTTCATGAATTGATCGATCCCTTGTGGTTAAGGCTTCTTTGTTACTTGTTGGTTAAATTTTCTCATGTGCCTTGGTCTAAGAAATTCTTTATTTTATAATGTTGATGATTCGGCCTTGTTTGGACTTTACATCCTTTGCAAAAAATGTTATTAAGTCTTTTAAGGCTTTACCTTACATTGTTCTAGATGGTCCCCAATTTTTTTTAAAAAAAATTCATACGTATTTTTCTATCACTTAAGTCTATCGCTCATTGTTGAAGTTGGCTCTATCATCAGGTTCATTACTACGATGAGTGATGAGCCTTTGGTTCACTAGTCCATCACATGTCCCTGAAATTATTTGATCTTTGTAATTGATTACTATGATGTGTGATATGGTTGTGTTCCTATCATATCTCTTATCATTCAAGTTCTTTGGATTCTCAGTTCCACATTAGTGAGGTGTGATGAACGTTGTCTCTTCTTTATGTCATGCCATTATAGAAATATTTCATCTTTTTCAGTTACAGTGATGAGTGATGGAGTGAGATAATGTCTTAGTATCGCTGGGAGTTCCTCCTCACTGAGATACAAATGCATCCTTGTGACATTTCCATGACAAGTGATGGAGGATATACTAAGGAATATTCCTTCTATCGGAGGGGTTGTCACTCATCGCCAAAGTTTGGGCATAACTTCAAGGCATTACTGTGATGAGCAATGTAGTCCAAAAGGTATTTAGAATATGTGGATGACTATTTGCTAATTCTCTAGGGTATCATCACTATTTTAAATCACAACTTTAAAACCATGACATGATGGTTGAGGATGTTCGTTGATCGTGTTTTAAATCAAAAGAATCGACGGATGGAGTTTAAACTCCAGAACAACTATTAGTCAATTCACTTTCCCAAGCAATCTATCAATCATTAATGGAGAGGATGCTCTAATACTGAGTCATAAAGAGGGTTTTTTTTCACTTTTCTTCTACAATTGTAATTTTTGAGAGTTGAAGGATTAGTTAAGTGAAGAAGAGAAGAAGGGAAAGCTCCTAGTAAGGAAAATTTTGAAGAACAACTTGCTTATTTTCTTGGGTAAGTTAATTTCTTGGTCTTTGTGAGTATTTTGTTACATTGGGTGGTCTGGGAATTCAGTGAACTATTGAGATGTATGGTCAAAATTTTCATTTCTTGTTTCCAAAAGGAATTGAAATTAGTGTGCATAGGTTTGGGGTAGAGAAGTTAAATTTGTGTACTTTTAGTTTGAATTATGTGAATTTGAGGCACTTAGGCTACAAATCCCTATTTTTGAAACCCTAGTTTTATTACACCATAAACATGAGTGAGCCCACTGATTCTTCTGCTAAACTAGAGAAGAAACCTGCCTAGAAATGGGTCAAAAGACCTAAGCCCCAAGATGACCATCCTAAACCTGAAATGTCAAAAAAACCTGCAAAGAAGAGAACTGTAAAGAAGGATTATCCTAGGTTTATGGAAGAGGCCCCTAAGGACCCAACTACAAAGATTAAGAAAGTTGGGAAAAGATAAATTGGTGAAGGATCTTTGATGTCTCATTTTGAGGATTTTTCTTATGGGATTCATGGTGTAGTGTTTCCATAGAGTGGTTGGGACTTATTTCTTTATGCCTTCAAAAGAAGAACTACAAATCACCCCACTTGTCACTTATGGAATAGTGACATAGGCAAGTTGGTATACCCAAATTTATTTGTGGAGGTGGATTTAATGCTTGAACTGGCAAGGTGTTATGATCCACCAGATAGAACAATCTAAAGGTTTCCAGACTTCATTCCTATGCTAGAAATTTCAAGAAGCTAGATTGTGGAGGCCTTTAAGTTGAATCCATCTACTTTTGAATCCATCAATTTCTGTAAACTATAAAATGAATATGAGAAAAATATTTTTGGGTATAGAAAAAGTGTCTTTCCAATACATACGAGGCATGACTTGAAGAAGAATGGTGTACATTTTAGTCCCCTTGAGATGTAGCCATTTGATTGCACTGATTTTGAGGATTATTTAAAGAATATTGATTATGCATTGTATCAAGTAGATTGCATAAAAAGTATGATATTAAGATGGATGTTGCCCTGATGGTACTGGTAATTGATATTCAAAATAAGTATAAAAACAAGGTTTTGGATTATGCTTCCTATATTTCTGAGCATTTGCATGAGGACTTGATGAAGTTGAAAGATAAAAGCCCTCCATTATCATGTAGACACTATTCTTTGTCAATGGACTTGTTGTTATGGAAAAGAAAAAGGGTAATGTGAAATTTTATGAAATTGAGAGAAAGAGAAAACATGGATATAATGATTTTCCTGTGTAGATGTGGACCCATGATGTTTGGGATGTGCACTGTCTAGAGTTGATTACACTTTGTTTTGAAATGTTTTTAAGTTCTTTGTGTTGGAGTAGTTGGGTTTAAAGCCTATGTATAGAGTTTCACAAGGTGTTAAGGAAATTTTAAGGCCCATGGAGTATGAGTAGGACACTAAGAAAAAATTAATTGGGGAGATTGGTATCTTCATACCAACTAAACAACAATCAAAATATATGGAGCCCTGGTACCACCTCACAAGCTACCTATGTATATGTCAAATAGACAAGAATTCATTGAAATAATGTGGCAACTAGATGCCATGGATAAGGAACACTTTAGAAAATCAAGGAAGGCATCCCTTGTGAACCCTGATTGTGGAATTTCCTATTTCACTTGTACCTCAAAGGAGGGCACTAAGAGATTTGGATCTCTTTTAAATAATTATAGATTGAGATAGGACACCATAAGGTTTTGTGACCCTAAAGGGGTGATTTCTATCGAGAGAAAAGCAAGGGGGTTATCGAGGAGACACCATCAGTTCCTCTATCAAGAAGATGTGATTAGAAATTTATCTTCTGATGAGGAAGATGCAACAAGGAAAAATGTATGGAAAAGGATATGTGCAATTGAAGAAAGTATGTTGAAGGAAAATCCTTTCTATGCCAGCCCTTACTCCGAGATAGAGGATAAATTTGTGGAAGAAAAATTAATGCTTGGTGATTTTTTATGACAAGAGTTTCTTTGAGAAATTTAAGCAAGTTGGAATAAAGGCCAAGGTGGCCAAAAAAAATATGATGCACAGTTGAGGAGCCAACTAGTTCAATCCTCTGCTCAAGGCATCCATGTGAAAATAAAAGAAATAGGTGAACAACTTGCAGTCACTCCATTAGTGGCTAAAAAGAAATAGGTGAACAACCTGCAGTCACTCCATTAGTGGCTTATTCAGCAATTGAATAGATTGGTTAGACTAAAGTTCTTGATGATTCCAGAGAGCACATTTGCATGGAGGAGGAAGTGGATCAAAATTTTCCTAAAGATAAAGATGATGCTTTGAACATAGTGTTCCCTCCTTTCATATTTTTGAAATGGGAATATGATGAGGTCGATGCTGACAATGTTAGGATAAAGGCCTATGATGATTTCATGTGTAATGATGCTTTTGTCAAAATAGGGAATTCGGATATTTTTCATCCATATAAAAGGCTCTAATATTAAAAGGAGAATTGAAGAAGCAAAAGATAAATTTTATCCCTCCTCGTAAGAGGAAGCTAAGAAGGAGGATAAAATAGTGCAAGAAATTATTGTTATGTCACCAGTTGATGCAAGGACATAGGTGAAAGGAAGTGGGGTTCTCTTATTGCCTAGATTGGAATTTTCATCTACCATTGCACTAGATGCAATTAGGAAAGAACAAGATGCCTCATTTCTAAGGATATTTTTGACAATAATTTTTTGGCTTAGGTTTGAGCCCTAAGCTACATACACTTGCTATTTGGTCTATGGAACCAAACAAAGGGAAGCCTGAGGTCGTCAGGTCTATGGAAAAGGAGATTGGAGTAGTAGTTGTTAAAAGGGCTAAAAGATGACTACCACTATAGTTGTGTAATTGATAATGCATATTGCAATGTTAAATGTGGACACTGCCGAAATTAGAGAGGCTAACTACAAAAAGTTGTTGGATAGATACAAAAAAAAATTTGGATGAACATAATAAGGTGCTTGCTACAACACAAAATGGTATGCCATCTCCAACAAGTTCTAACTCATTTTTTTCTACAAAAGATAGGGACACATTGTTATTAAGGATTTAGAGTCTAAAGAAAGAATTGGAAACAAAAAAAGACAACAAAAATAAGGCCAATATTGAAATAATTAAAGTATCCAATGACATTTTTGAGGATGTGTTAAAACATAGGGTAACAAAGTTGGTAAATAGGGCTAATGATGTGTGGGCTGCTTACAAGAATATCCATGAGACCAACTCCAAATATTTGTAGGTTCAAAAGGATTTTCAAAATGAGTTGACCAAATGGACTACTAGAGTAGGAACACTAAAGGAAATGATGCTGAAGATGCAAGAATATCCTGAAGCTCCCACTAATGTTCCTAAAATGTTGCAAGCCATTGATTTGGAGAATGAAATAACAACTTTTCATGGAAATTTAGGGATGCAACTCCAAAAAAAATTAAGAATGTTTAGAGATATGGAGGGGAACAAAATGCCAAAAATATTGGATAATAAGAGTGAGATAAAGGAATTTTCTAAGTGGAAGGACGAGTTGGGAGATTTTCTCCCTCAAGGTAAGATTATGTTACTTGTGTTACTATCTACTCTATGCTAAATCTCAACATTGATAACATGGTTGGAGTCAAAATGAGAATGGACACTTTCATTAAAGAGGCCAGAGCTTTAATTGATGCAAGGTACAATAAACACAATACAAAAGTGCAGAACTTCTTAGACATGAAATGGAAAACTGAGGATGAATATAACACATGCCTGGAGAAGTTTACAAAGTGAAAATGTGTATGAAAGATGATGGTAGGCATGGTGAATAATGGATGAGAGAAAAACAATGCATAGCCTAGAAATAGTATAGATTAGGATTTTTCCAAAGTATTACAAAATATTGTTTTCTCCCCAACATGAAGATTGATGACACAAGTGCTGGCATGGATGGGTCTACTTCTTTCCTTTCAATCTCTTTTCTTGTTTTGAATTTTTTCTTATTGGACATGCACATGGAAAAAAGTTTTGGCTCTTGAAGAGGATAGTTTGATGTTGTTACAACAGATGAAATATTCCTTTTGGAAGGCGGGTAAATCTTCTTCAGCGAATGGAAATAAATTTTGTCTTATGTTTTTTCACCCTCTTTCAAAGGTGCAAATATAACAACTTGGGGAAATCTGAAATTAAAGGATATGTGTAGGATCATCATGGAAAAAGAAAGCCCTTAAGCACTGGCGAAAAATTCAAAAAAATTAGACTTAGGCAACTTGACATAAAAATTTGAATAAATTATCTATATGATTTCAAAAATATGTAAGAATAGAATTTGTAGTAAACTAAATGTAGTTTATAAACTACTAGGTTTATTAAAAAAAAATCTATTTGGTGAAAATTTGAAATTTCAATGTAGTAGTACTTAAATTTCAGGGAAAAAATAAGTAGGTTTCTATCTGACCACACCAACCACAATAAAATGATAATATTTTTTTATAAGATTTTAGATATAAGTAGAGGACTCATGTCTCAATGTGATGCATATTTTTTTGTAATTTTTTTCTACTTAAATAATTAATTATGTATTTTTTATTACAACTTTTAAAAAATATGAAAACTCATATGTATGACCGCCTTAACTTGGTCAAAACTTCATGAAATTCATTTTTTTTAATTCTATAGTATATGAAGCATAAAATGTGACACATGTTTCAGATTCAAAAGTGTGATACCATTTGAAAGCCATAGGTGTTTTTCAATCAACCAATCAATCAGGACTTTAGTCGTAATTCAAATAGAAAATGAATAATAATTATTTATTAAATTCAAATTAAAACATAATTTAGATATTGGTGGAAAGTTGAGATTCTCCTTTAAAAACCCTTTTTGTTTCATCAATTTTGGGTAAAAAAAATTCATCAACCTCATACCCTACACATACCCTTCATATTGCCATTTTTTGGCCCATCATGATCTTGCACATACCCTAAAATGAAATGTGTGTCAAAGGTATAATGTGACTGAAATTGTAATTTCACCTAAAGCTTGTTGCTCCCATGTTTCTATAAATGGGAATTCGAGGCTAATTATATGGTTCTTTTGATGGTTAAGCATTCGAGAACTTGTGAAGAGAAATTTTGTAAATTCAAGCACATAGAAATAGAATAGCTCTAACTCTTAGGTAGAGATTCTGGCTTGTAATAGGCATAATAGCTTAACAACAAAAATGACATATGAGTGAAAATTGTAGATTTTGGAACATTTTCTCTCCCATGTATTTATGTTACATAAATTATGAATAAAATGATCAATGATCTTTTATTTTTCTTCAATCCTTTTGGTTGAATGCATGGTTTTCTTTCTTCTAATACCCCTCATGTTACTGCTTGTTCTTGACATTCTCTGTGGTTTTGTTTGGCACATTTTGGTTATGATGATACTATTGATATTATGTTGTGGTAGCTTAGACTGTTACTGATTATATTGCTTTTATGATGTCATGGATATTATAATAATATTTTTATTACGATTGTTTTGATGGAGTTATTTGGAATGCAGTAGACTAGAGAATAGTAATTAATGATATTGATGCAAATTAATGTAAATTTATAATGCGGTAGATGATGATATGAATTGGTGAGGGGACAGGTAGCATCACTCGTTCGCGAGCGCCCTGCTACACTGCAAATCCTTCTCACAATGCTTTGTAATTGATTATATGTATGTATGTTGTATATCACCTTGTTGGATGCAGGCTTTGCAGGAATAAGACTCAATTCCACCTATTTCGATAGGTCTGGGCGAGCATTGAACCAACCCAACGGCAGGAAGTTGAACAAAGGTGACATAGAAGTAACTCCGTTCCAAGGTGTCAACAGTCTTATACCTTCTTGGTTTGTGCGTCTTGGTCATAGTCATTGTGTTGTTGCATTGGTCTTTGTATGTTATTGTGATTTTATGATTTATCTAATGTGGTGTATGGTTTATTGTTGTGATTTAAATAATTAAACAATTAATAAAATAAAAACATAAAATAATAAATAAATAAAGCAATAGATAAATATTAGTAGTAGTGGTAAAAATATTACATTTATTTTGAATCTTTCAAATGGTTGATTTTAATTATTTTAATGTGAAAGTAATTATTTAATAAAGTATTGTGGAGATGATGAATATATATACAAATAAAAAGTTCAATTTTGTGGATTTAAATTTATTTAATTTTTAATCAAATGCATGATAAAAGAAAATGAAAATGCATGAAAAAGGCAACAAAAGGAATTAAAGGATTAATAATTATTTTTGATTTTCTGGAAGTGACTTCTGGTATTCACGGGAAGAGGAAATTGAAAGGGTTTCCTGGATTTTGATTTTATAAAGGGGTTTTCTTTATTGGGGAATGCTATTGCTGGAATGCTAGAGAAATTTTGCTTTCAACCATTTTCCGTCGTTGGATTCTTTTTCTATTTTCTGGAGAAATTATTGAAGAGGAAGAAGGATTTGGATCTGTTGCTGGGAATAATCGGCAGCAAGGAATTAGCTCTGCAAGAGGGATAAAGCTGCTACAGATCTTCTTCAAGCACAGGACGCCAGGTTCTTTCTCATTTCAATTATTTACTTAGCATCAAATGAAACAAAAATTTTCTTCTCTGTGTATGAAAATGTTCTCCTAGGGTTTGAAATTTAATGTGTGTGGAAAATAAAATCTTCTAGGTTTTAGGAATGTTCTGGACCGTTGTTTATTAAATTTAAATTTCTGGGGCTTTGGACTGATGTTGATTTAGATGAAATTTTTTTGGATTTCTGGAAATAACTAGGATTACTGTAGCTTTGTTCTAGAAAATATAATATATCAATTAAGAATAACTTCTTTATTGGGAATTCGGGGTTGCATAAATTATCATTGTATATGAATTTTTTTTCAAATACATTCTGTGTAAAAATGTGTATATGTACAGTAACCTGTACATTTGTTTTTTTTATCCTTTGTTCGAAATATTTTTAATACAGTACATATACATATGCATATATATATATGTAAATATGGAATGAGAAATTTAATTCTTAAGGATTGAAACTCGTTATTTTTCTGCCGGTGCTGATTAACTTTCGTTGGTCTTAATAAATTTGGACTATGTGGTGGCTCGGCCTCGGCCGTACCCACCACCCAGCCGACCGGTACCGTGTGACAGTCTGCGAACTGTCCATAGCAGTCCTCCGGACTGCCATGAACAGTTCGTAGACTGCCCACGGCCGGGCGTTTATCCCGTGCATTTATATGGGTTAAAATTTCCCATTCGAATTTGTATATGTTTAAAACGAGAATTCTAGTTATATTTACTGTGCAAACCTACTTATATATATATATATGTATGTATGTATGTATATATATATATTTATATTTGTATATATATTTATTAACTCATTTAATCAGATTTCACTGATTTAACTGTTGAATTAATTATTTAATTTTGTCAGTAAACATTTTGTTTCTTTTTCTGGTTTAAGTAAAACAGAATTTGGTTATAGTGGAAATAATAAAATAGAAAGAAATCTTTTTTATTATTGATTTGTTAAATTGCAAACTTTGAGAGGATAATTTAGTAAAAAATCAATCTATGAATATATGATAGCATAGCTTATTTAATTATTGTTTTAGTGTGAATATTGTGGAAATGGAAATTATTTTTTTGGAATTAAATAAGCTATCTTTTTATGAAGTTGAGTCTTGTAGACTTATTGGGTTCGGGACATTGTTAGTTCATTGATGTGGGAACCCTATTATTTTGTGAAAGTTTGTTCAAACTGTAGTCCTTTAGAGGATTGTGATTGTGTTGAATTTATATCTTTTCACCTTGAGTTTCTGTTAAGTTAAGTATTACGAATGGGGTGTACCGAGTTATGAGATTTTGTTATGGTATTTAATTTGCGCGATGAGTTATGCCTCGTGTAATATTTTTGTTGTTACATTTTGATGTTTATGATTAGAATGGTACAACCCCTGTTTCTTTTTGGTTTTGGTTGGGTCTCTAGGGAGAGTGGGTCCTCGTGGGGGCCGACGCCCCGCTTAAGGGGAAGGGCACAGGATAACCCACGAGTGAGTTATTAATCAAGTAAAAACCTAATAATTAACTTAGGAGGGTTGGGTAGTAATATCATTATAAGATTTTAAAAATGGATGCCTCGTCTTCATTAGTGCTTCTGCAGACTAATGGAAGGCTGAGAAGGCCATTGTTGGCAAGGTCGTGACCTCGTTTTCATGAGAGGTTTATGGCTCCGCATTAGTCACCCTATGGACCGGCACCTCCAGTTGGGAGGAAGGGCACAAGACAGCCATAGATGGGACCGATGCCTCCAGTTGGGAGGAAGAGCACAGGACAGCCCATGTAGGACTATGCGATGACACTCTCCCCTAGTTGCCCATGTGTTTACTTTATTGAGTTCCTCTAGAAGTAGGTTATGGGAGTGGGTTTAGATTGTTGTTTGAATTTATTTTAAATGGTTTTATGATTATTGTTTTAATACATCTTTAGTATACTTTGTGGTCTTGTATGATCTCATTTATATTTGATTTACGATCTTGTATTTTTATGGTACTGTGATATGATGTTATTGTTTTGTCTCATTTATTTTTGGAGTATTGTGTTATGGTTCTATGTTGGTACTTCTTGTATGTTTGTACTTCAGTTGACAGTCTTGGTCAGAGTTACTTCTCTGTCACCTCTTAGCACGGGGGTGGTCGGGTGGAACGTGCTCCGCACACCGTTGGGTTCCCCATCAGCGTTCATTGGCTCAGTCTCATCCAATTGAAGATTTTTTCCAATTGATCTCTATGCATTTTGATAATCTTGTATTTTGTATTCATCCCACATGATTGGGAATCATGATGTAAACTATATTGATATGATGTAAAATTTGTAAGATGTTGTAATGTAGTTATCAACTTTATAACTTTATTTGACTATGTGATTGCTCATAGTTTTATCTTGTGATGGAATCTATGTATATATTTATCTAATGTTGTCATTATTAGTTCCTTTTGATATCTTATGAGTTGATGTTTAGTAATGTCTTTTTCGATGTGACCTCGTGTGCCCCAAAGAACATAGTCGATTATGTTATTTGTATTGTAATGAAATGAAGTATATGAGTATGTATATGATCATTTAATATTTGGTATGTTGATTATTTATCTTTCTTTTAAAAATATATATATTTGCGTTCTTTATTTGTTTGTTCTTTGGGGCTTGCACAGCAGGCGTTACAACTTGGTATCAGAGCCAAGGTTGCACATGCTGGGGTCTCTGGGTAGTTATGTCCACTAGGCAACCTTTGCGTGTTAGCTCTTGAGCTCATGTGTACCTTTGTCTTCTTGTCCAGAAGCATGCCTAGAGGCAAAGGTAGAGGTAGAGGTAGAGGCTGAGGAAGAGGCTGAGGTGGTGGCTGTGGAGCCAACCAACCGAGTCCTTTACCGCCAAGTTCTCACGGTCTTGAGTCTGAGGAGCAACATAATTCTCAGAACAATCTATCAGGTCGTGGACCAAACCCGGAATAGCCTGGGTTGGATGGTCAGTTGCAGCATCTTCTAGGTGAGCTTCTTGATAGATTGGGTCCTAGACCTGATGGGGATCAGCCGGTTGAGAGAGAAAGAGAAAGGTCTCCAAGGCATAGGGGAGCTTCAGTTGATCAGGATGCTTTATTAGTAGGCCGTATGAGTTATTTAATGAGAGCTCATCCACCTACCTTCGATGGCTCTGGAGGAGGGTTGGAAGCCAAGACCTGGTTAATTGATTTGGGCTGATGCTTCGCAATGCACCCCTACGGTAGTAATACCAAGGCTCGATGTGTTGTTATGCATTTGCGGGGTTTCGCATCCACTTGGTGGCAGCTTGAGGAACAGAAGTTGCATATGGATATCAGTATGGTTACTTGGGAATTTTTCTTGGAAAGGTTAAGGGCTCACTTCCTCTCAGATCATTGGAGGCAGCGTAGGGTAGATGAATTCCATGATCTTAAGCAAATGGCAATGTCAGTAGAATAGTATGAGCGACACTTCTATGAACTGAAGTAGTATGCAGGGATTAGTCATGATGAAGGGATGTTAGTACAACATTTTGTTCGAGGCTTGAACATGCGCATCAATGGTGGCGTACGAGTCTTCAAACCTAAAACAATGGAAGTTGCTATCGAAAAGGCTCGTTTGGTGGAAGAAAACTTGGCTATGGCCTTGGGTGGTCATGTAGGAGTTCAGATTGGTAGTGTGCCCACTCCTAGAGCTGGTTCTCAAGGGGGTCAGACACAGGTAGCAAGACCTTCTAAGAGCCATTTTTTGCCTTCAAGAGGGGGTCAGCAGCAGCAATCTCAACCAAAGCACAAGAATACTACTTCTCAGTAGGGTGGTCACTTTCAGTTTCGAGGGATCAGAACCGGAACCGTACACGTTTGGAACAGCCTGCATTGAGTTTTTAGTCTCCACCTAGTCGTGGGAGCTTCCAACAATCAAATGCCCCATCTGGGGGAAGAGGTTTTGGATGAGGTTTTGGATGTTTCTCATGTGGGCAGCAAGGGCATATTGCTAGGATGTGTCCTCAGAGGAGCACTTTAGAGTTTAGTTAGAAACTAGCTGTGTCTGAGCCGACAGTGGGAGACACAGGAAGATCTCACCAAGTCTTCGCAACAATGGATAATCATCAGGATGATCATCAGAACACCATCGTTGAGACTATAGGTTTATTGTATAAGTCTAAGATTTTAGTACTCTTTGATTCTGGTGCATCTGATTCTTTTATATCTCCTTTAGTTGTTGAGCGATGTAAACTGGGGGTAATAAAGCAAAGCGAAAAGTGGCAGGTTGAGTTAGCTTCAGGATATAAGGTTGTGGTCAAGAAGCTTATGTAGGGTTGTAGGTTAGAGTTAGGGGCAATGTTGACTAAGGTGGACCTCAGAATTCTTCCACTTGGTTTATATGATGTAGTCTTGGGCATGGATTAGCTAATCTCACATTGTGCTTTGATAGATTGTCGCCATAAAGCAGTGCGGTGTGTGGATGATTTTGGTAAAGAGGTGGAAATTGCGGGTGTTCAAAGGCTTGTTTCTTTGAGAATGATCTCAGCTATGCAGTTAAAAAGGTTTTTTCGTCAGGGTTGTCAGCTCTTTGCAGTATCGGTTAGTGACCTTGAGTCGGAGGTTAGCCGTGAGGTGTCATTGAAAGATTACCCTCTCCTTGTTGAGTTTTCTGATGTTTTCCCTAGTGAGATACCAGGTATGCCTCCTAAGTGAGAGGTGGATTTCAAGATAGATCTGGTGCTGGGAGTTGAGCCTATCTCTCGGGCTCCATACAGGATGACCACGCAGGAGCTCCAAGAACTTCGTCTACAATTGGAGGAATTGTTGGCTAAGGGGTTTATCCACCCTAGTGTTTCTCCTTGGGGAGCACCAGTGATCTTTGTCAAAAATAAATATGGTTCTCTCCATCTTTGTATCGATTACCAACAATTGAACAAGGTAACAGTAAAGAATTGTTATCCCCTTCCCAGAATTGATGACCTTTTTGATCAAATAAAAGGGGCAAAGGTATTTTCCAAGATCGACCTTAAATCAGGGTATCATCAGTTGCGGATAGCAGAGGCTGACATTCATAAAACTGCATTTTGCACTCGGTACAGACACTACGAGTTCACAGTGATGTCGTTCGGGTTAACAAATGCACCTTCAGTCTTTATGAGTCTAATGAATGGGGTGTTTCGAACTTATTTGGATAGGTTCGTCCTCGTTTTTCTTGATGATATTTTGATTTATTCTAAGTCCATGGAGGAACATGAGGTGCACTTAAAGCAGGTTTTGCAGTGTTTAAGGATAACCAGTTGTATGCCAATTTGGAAAAGTGTGACTTTTATAAGACTGAAGTTCAGTATTTAGGCCATGTGATTTGTGGTGAGGGAATTTATGTGGATCCTGCTAAGATCCAGGCTATCATAGATTGGCCCATTCCCACTAATGTCTCAGAAATTCACAGTTTCATGGGACTAGCTGGGTATTATCGGTGGTTCGTGCAGGGATTTTCGAGGATTGTGCATCCTATCACTTCACTTCAGAGGAAAGGAAAGAAATTTCTTTGGATAGAGCAGTGTCAGTTAGCTTTCCAAACCCTTAAGGAGAAACTGACTAGTGCTCCAATTTTGGCAGTGCCAGATCCTTCAGGTGATTTCGGGGTTTGTACTGATGCTTCTTTGGAGGGTCTTGGAGCTGTGTTGATGTAGGATGGGAGAGTGATTGCCTATGAATCTCAGAAATTAAAAGATCATGAACTCAATTATCCCACACATGACCTTGAATTGGTCATAGTGGTTCATGCTCTTGTGAGATGGAGGCACTTTTTGTTAGGGCACCGGTTTGAGTTGCATACAGATCATCGGAGTTTGCAATACATCTTCATGCAGCCGAATTTGAATGCAAGGCAAAGAAGGTGGATGGAATTTTTGTGTGAGTACGATTTTGAGGTTAAGTATATTCAGGGTAAGGAAAATGTGGTGGCTGACGCTCTATGTCGGCGTAGGCATGAGGTTTCTGCAATGTCTCTTGAGGTGGATTTGAAGAGTCAGATTCTCGCAGCCCTTCCTTCAGATAGTTGGTATTCAGAGGTGAAAGCTGAGGTAGAATCAGGTAGAGCTTTGGAGGGGAAATTTGCTGGTTATTCGTTGGATTCGGATGGTGCTTTGCATTTCTCTGGACGATTGTATGTACCTTCTTCAGAGGGTCTTCGTACCCTGATTTTGACAGAATTTCATCGGGCACCTTACGCAGCACATCCCGGAGTTAAGAAAATGTATGCGGATCTGCATTCGCTTTATTTTTGGCCAGGGATGAAGTGGGATATCGCCGACTTTGTGGCTCGATGTCTTGAGTGTCAGAGAGTAAAGGCTGAACATCATCATCCAGCAGGGTTGTTATAGCCTCACCTTGTTGCGGAGTGGAAATGGGATGTTATTTCCATGGATTTCATTGTTGGGTTGCCTATGTCATCTAGGCGACATGATGCTATTATGGTCATAGTTGACAGACTGACTAAGGTAGCTCATTTTTCTCCTATTCGATCTTCGTATACGGCATCTTATGTTTCTAAGGTGTTCATGAATGATATAGTCAGATTGCATGGGATACCACGGAGGATCATTTCTGACAGAGATCTGGTATTCACATCTGTGTTGTGGACATCTTTGCAGCAGTCTTTGGGAACTAAGTTGAATTTCAGTTCTGCCTACCATCCTGAGACTGATGGTCAAACTGAGAGAGTTAACTAGGTGCTAGAGGATATGCTTCGTATGTATGTCATGGAAAAACAATCGCATTAGGAGGACAATCTGTACTTGGTTGAGTTTGCATATAACAATGGGTACCATAGTTCTATAGGTATGGCTCCTTTTCAGGCGTTGTACGATCATCCTTGTCGTACTCCTCTGAGTTGGGATCGATTGGAGGACAAGGTGCTTCTTGGACCCGAAATGCTTAGAGATATGGAGCAGTAGGTGTCTCGCATTTGGAAGCATCTTGTAGCTGCCCAAGATAGACAGAAGAAGTATGCTGACGCTCATAGAGTTGATCGGCAGTTTGCAGTTGGTGATCGGGTGTTTCTTCGAGTATGCCCGCAGAAGAGCCCTATTCGTTATGGAAAGGGTTCGAAGCTTGCGCCTCACTTCATTGGACCCTTTGAGGTGTTGGAGCGGATTGGACCTGTTGCTTACCATTTAGCTTTGCCACCCAGTTTGTCGCGGATCCACGATGTATTTCATGTTTCTGTTCTTAGACCATATTTTCTTGATGTTACTCATGTTCTGGATTGGAATGCTCTTTAGGTCGAGGATGGGCAGCTGGCACTCGAGCCCGTGGCCATTCTTCAGTGTCGGTGACTTACCCTCAGAGGTAGAGAGATTGATCAAGTGCGGGTTTAGTGGGACCCAAATGATGAGGCTTCAGCTACATGGGAGGATGCCTCTCGCATCAGAGATTCTTATCCTTATCTTTTTACTGGCCTCCAGGAGTAAGCCAAATTCTTGGGGGAGAGGATGTAATACCCTTCATGTTACTGCTTGTTCTTGACATTCTCTGTGGTTTTGTTTGGCACATTTTGGTTTTGATGATACTATTGATATTATGTTGTTGTAGCTTAGACTGTTATTGATTATATTGCTTTTATGATGTCATGGATATTATAATAATATTTTTATTACGATTGTTTTGATGGATTTATTTGGAATGTAGTAGACTAGAGAATAGTAATTGATGATATTGATGCAAATTAATGTAAATTTATAATGCGATAGATGATGATCTGAATTGGTGAGGGGACAGGTAGCATCACTCATTCGCGAGCACCCTGCTACACTGCAAATCCTTCTCACAATGCTTTGTAATTGATTATATGTATGTATGTTGTATATCACCTTGTTGGATGCAGGCTTTGTAGGAATAAGACTCGATTCCACCTATTTCGATAGGTCTAGGTGAGCATTGAACCAACCCAACAGCAGGAAGTTGAACAAAGGTGACATAGAAGTAACTCTGTTCCAAGGTGTCAACAGTCTTGTACCTTCTTGGTTTGTGCGTCTTGGTCATAGTCATTGTGTTGTTGCATTGGTCTTTGTATGTTATTGTGATTTTATGATTTATCTAATGTGGTGTATGGTTTATTGTTGTGATTTAAATAATTAAACAATTAATAAAATAAAAACATCAAATAATAAATAAATAAAGCAATAGATAAATATTAGTAGTGGTAAAAATATTACATTTATTTTGAATCTTTCAAATGGTTGATTTTAATTATTTTAATGTGAAAGTAATTATTTAATAAAGTATTGTGGAGATGATGAATATATATACAAATAAAAAGTTCAATTTTGTGGATTTAAATTTATTTAATTTTTAATCAAATGCATGATAAAAGAAAATGAAAATGCATGAAAAAGGCAACAAAAGGAATTAAAGGATTAATAATTATTTTTGATTTTTCTGGAAGTAACTTCTGGTATTCACGGGAAGAGGAAATTGAAAGGGTTTCCTGGATTTTGATTTTATTAAGGGGTTTTCCTTATTGGGGAATGCTATTGCTAGAATGCTGGAGAAATTTTGCTTTCAACCATTTTCTGTCCTTGGATTCTTTTTCTATTTTCTATAGAAATTATTGAAGAGGAAGAAGGAATTGGATCTGTTGTTGGGAATAATCGGCAGCAAGGAATTAGCTCTGCAAGAGGGATAAAGCTGCTACAGATCTTCTTCAAGCACAGGACGCCAGGTTCTTTCTCATTTCAATTATTTACTTAGCATCAAATGAAACAAAAATTTGCTTCTCTGTGTATGAAAATGTTCTCCTAGGGTTTGAAATTTAATGTGTGTGGAAAATAAAATCTTCTGGGTTTTAGGAATGTTCTGGACCGTTGTTTATTAAATTTAAATTTCTGGGACTTTGGACTGTTGTTGATTTAGATGAAATTTTGTTGGGTTTTTGGAAATAACTAGGATTATTGTAGCTTTGTTCTAGAAAATATAATATATCAATTAAGAATAAATTCTTTATTGGGAATTCGGGGTTGCATAAATTATCATTGTATATGAATTTTTTTTCAAATATGTTCTGTGTAAAAATGTGTATATGTACAGTAACCTGTACATTTGTTTTTTTATCCTCTGTTCGAAATATTTTTAATATAGTATATATACATATGCATATATATATACATATATATATGTAAATATGGAATGAGAAATTTAATTCTTAAGGATTGAAACTCGTTATTTTTCTGCCGGTGCTGATTAACTTTCATTGGTCTTAATAAATTTGGACTGTGTGGTGGTTCGACCTCGGCCGTACCCACCACCCAGCCGACCGGTACCGTGCGACAGTCTGTGAATAGTTCGTAGACTGCCCACGGCTGGGCATTTATCCCTTGCATTTATATGGGTTAAAATTTCCCATTCGAATTTGTATATGTTTAAAACGAGAATTCTAGTTATATTTACTATGCGAACCTACTTTTATAAATATATATATATGTATGTATGTATGTATGTATATATATATATTTATATTTTTTATATATATTTATTAACTCATTTAATCAGACTTCACTGATTTAACTGTTGAATTAATTATTTAATTTTGTCAGTAAACATTTTGTTTCTTTTTCTGGTTTAAGTAAAATAGAATTTGGTTATAGTGGAAATAATAAAATAGAAAGAAATATTTTTTATTATTGATTTGTTAAATTGCAAACTTTGGGAGGATAATTTAGTAAAAATTCAATCTACGAATATATGACAGCATAGCTTATTTAATTATTGTTTTAGTGTGAATATTGTGGAAATGGAAATTATTTTTTTGGAATTAAATAAGCTATCTTTTTATGAAGTTGAGTCTTGTAGACTTATTGGGTTCGGGACATTGTTAGTTCATTGATGTGGGAACCCTGTTATTTTTTAAAAGCTTGTTGAAACTGTAGTCTTCTAGAGGATTGTGATTGTGTTGAATTTATATCTTTTCACCTTGAGTTTCTGTTAAGTTAAGTATTACGAATGGGGTGTATCGAGTTATGAGATTTTGTTATGGTATTTAATTTGCGCGATGAGTTATGCCTCGTGTAATATTTTTGTTGTTACATTTTGATGTTTATGATTAGAATGGTACAACCCCTATATCTTTTTGGTTTTGGTTGGGTCTCTAGGGAGAGTGGCTCCTCGTGAGGGCTGGCGCCTCGCTTAAGGGGAAGCACACAGGATAACCCACGAGTGAGTTATTAATCAAGTGAAAACCTAATAATTAACTTAGGAGGGTTGGGTAGTAATATCATTATAAGACTTTAAAAATGGATGCCTCGTCTTCATTAGTGCTTCCGCAGACTAATGGAAGGATGAGAAGGCCATGGTCAGCAAGGTCGTGACCTCATTTTCATGAGAGGTTTATGGCTCCGCATTAGTCACCCTATGGACCGGTGCCTCCAGTTGGGAGGAAGGGCACAGGACAGCCATAGATGGGACCGGCGCCTCCAGTTGGGAGGAAGAGCACAGGACAGCCCATGTAGGACTATGCGATAACACTCTCCCCTAGTTGCCCATGTGTTTACTTTATTGAGTTCCTCTGGAAGTAGGTTATGGGAGTGGATTTAGATTGTTGTTTGAATTGATTTTAAATGGTTTTATGATTATTGTTTTAATACATCTTTAGTATACTTTGTGGTCTTGTATGATCTCATTTATATTTGATTTACGATCTTGCATTTTTATGGTACTGTGATATGATGTTATTGTTTTGTCTCATTGCTTTTTGGAGTATTGTGTTATGGTTCTATGTTGGTACTTCTTGTATGTTTGTACTTCAGTTGACAGTCTTGGTCGGAGTTACTTCTCTGTCACCTCTTAGCATGGGGGTGGTCGAGTGGAACGTGCTCCGCACACCATTGGGTTCCCCATCAACGTTCGTTGGCTCAGTCTCATCCAATTGAAGATTTGTTCCAATTGATCTCTATGCATTTTGATAATCTTCTATTTTGTATTCATCCATCATGATTGGGAATCGTGATGTAAACTATATTGATATGATGTATAATTTGAAAGATGTTGTAATGTAGTTATCAACTTTATAACTTTATTTGACTATTTGATTGCTCATAGTTTTATCTTGTGATGGAATCTATGTATATATATACCTAATGTTGTCATTAGTAGTTCCTTTTGATATCTTATGAGTTGATGTTTAGTAATGTCTTTTTCAATGTGACCTCGTGTGCCTCAAAGAACATAGTCAATTATGTTATTTGTATTGTAATGAAATGAAGTATATGAGTATGTATATGATCATTTAATATTTGGTATGTTGATTATTTATCTTTCTTTTATAAAATATATATATATTTGCGTTCTTTATTTGTTTGTTCTTTGGGGCTTGCACGGCGGGCGTTACATTTCTTCTTTATTTCAATTAACTAATTAAATGCTTTGATGAAATCATAGGTCTATGTGATGGAGTATTAAGATTACTAAGTAGTTTCTATTCTAGATATATATTGAGTTTTTTATTGGAAAGAAATATAACAATAGTCTTTAAATGCTAGGATTAATTACTAATGTATTATAGTTTGTTACAAATATGAGCCTCTCACACATGGATAAAGCACTATTCAATTAATTTGGTCATATTTGAAGTCAATTGAGTTGGTCTTATCTGTCAGGTAACAAATTCATATTGAAAATCACTTACACACCATAAATTGTTGTAAAGTTGTATGAGATCTACCCATTCCTAGATTTTAGGTAATAATTTGGTAAAGGATCAACCAAATTCTTGAATAATTATTTATATTTGTAGTAGGTAGGAATGTATCTATTAATTGCAATGATATTGATAATTTGGCACAATAGTATCAATTAAATCATCGTCAGGGCCACTATCCTAGGTCCTATAGAGCTTGAAGTGTAGAAGTAAAGCCTCAACAATCCTTTACTTGTTCTTTGGCCAATCCTCACCATTATTGACCATTGAATTGTGGCAGATTCATAGATAATGACTAAGATTAAGTTTGGTTCTCAAAAAACAACCAACACATTTGATAAACTTTAAATTCCTTATGTGTTGCAAATGCCAAGAACATCCTAATTGTTTCCATTCTAGCCACTAGAGAAAATGTCTCCTCAAATTCTATTCTTTCAACTTGTGCATAGCCCTTACACACAAGCCTCACCTTGTTTCTTACCACTTATCCATTATCATTCAACTTATTTCTAAATACCCACTTAGTACCAATAATTTTTTTATTTTTAGGTCTAGGAACAAGTTCCCAAGTATGATTCTTCTCAATTTGCATAATTTCTTATTCCATTGCTTTCATCCAATATTCATCTTTACATGCCTCACTTACTATTTTAGGTTCAACTTTAGAATGTAAACATAGGTTTACCTCTACTTCAATAGCTCTTATTCTTTTCAACACACCTTTTCTTTTGTCTCCAATGATCTATTATTTAGAATGATTTCTTTGTACATACTTAGGGGTCTTAGGGGTCTTTTTAGGAACTTCTTCCTCTTTATTCTAAAATTATTTTTCCTTAGCTTTTTCTTCTTCTTCTCTGCAAGCTCAGGTTCATCTGATTTATATTTATCTATTACCACTGAATTCCTCAAATCTTAGTCAACCTTGACATTTTCACTTTCAAAAATCTTTCTTAGCATTTTTTTTGTAACCTCTGTAAGCTTTTATTTTAGTAGAATATTCAAGGAAGACACCTTCATCAAACTTTCCCAATTTTTCATCATCTCTTCTAATATAGTATTTTCTTCCAAACACTCTAAAGTACTCGAAAGTAGGAAACCTTCCAAACTGCAACTCATAAGGAGTCTTTGTGTTAGCTTTTCTTGAACCTTGTTAAGTATGTAATATTATTATGAATTACTTCTCTCTAGTAGACTTCTAGTAGGTTAGCTTCTTTCATCATAGTCCTTGCAGCTTCTTAAACATTCTTGTTTTTCCTCTCAACCACTCCATTTTGATAAGGAGTCCTAGGAGAAGACAAGTTCCTTTTCTACCATTATTCTCACAAAACATGTTAAATTCATTGGAGGTGAATTCTCCACCTCTGTCAGACCTCAAATATTTGATCTTCAAATCCATCTCATTTTCAACCATAACCTTGAATGCTTTAAATCTATCTAGGGCTTTAGATATTTCTATAAGAAAAGTAACCCAAGTCATTCTAGAGTAATCATCAATCAAAAGCATGAAACACCTATCACCTTGAAGACTTATCACTCTTATCAGACCACAAAGTTTTATGCGCATACCAATTCCAACAATCTAGTAGAAGATTGTTCTTTTCCCTTGAAACTACTTCTAGTGTATTTTCCAAATTGACAATCTATGTAAACAATATTGATAGGATTTTTAATCCTTCATAGATCTTTCACTACTTGAACTGAGAAAATTCTAACTAGGTTATCAAAATTGATGTGTCACATCCTCCTATGCCATAACCATCTATCAATAATCTAAGTCATAAAATGGTTACCATCAACACTCTTGAACTAATATATATTTCCATTGTCCCTTTTCCAAGAGTAATCATAGTTTTAGAACCTTTTCTGATCTCACATCCATCATCCTAAAACATAAGATTGTATCCTTTTCTACACTTTTTTCCAACACTTAAGAGGTTATACCTTATAATTTTAACATAGTAAACATCTTAAATATTATTCTTACCATCAAAACTGATTGAACCTATTCCACAAATCTTAGCACTTGAATCACCTAAAAATTTAACAATTCCTCCATCATATTTTCAAGTTTAACAAACTTACTCTTGTCTTCAGTCATATGATTTGAGCAACCACTATCAATAACCCAATATTTCTTGTCCTATATAACATGAAAATTAGATAACAAAGTACCTCCAAGTTTTTCCTTTTTCTCCAAAACACTTTCCTTCAAACCACTTTCAGAGTTAGTAGAAACATATTCATCTTTTAAATATAAGAACAAACATTCATTATCATTAACATCTCCATAGTTAGATTCATCATCATAAATTCCATCATCTTCTCTAACATAGTACCTTTTCTTGATCATTTTCCCTTTATTTTCCTTGTTCTTATTGTTAATAGTTTGGTTTGGACATCTCAAAGCATAGTGACCTATGTTTCCATAACTAAAAAAATTTAAAGGTAATTTACCTTTGTACTTACTAGTTCCCTTTTTCATTCTTCTTACAAAGTTAGCTTCCACATCATCAAGATCATCTCCATCTAAATCTTCAACTTTTTTTTATTTTCCAGTCTTAAAAGAATTCTCCACTTTTGCACCATTTTTCAAACCAATTTTCCTCATCTCAAATGAAGCTAGTGTGCCAAAATAATGATCTCTAGTGTATGTATTAATATTTGAAACTTCTTCAATAGAAAAAACCTTTTCACTATAAGAATCAAGGAGAGTTCTAACAATTTTCTTTACCACTTTAGGTTCTTTGACTTGTGCACCAATACCTCTCATAGCACCTACCAGTTCATCAATCTTGTACATGTAGCTTGTAATTATTTCATCTTTAGACATTCACAAAGTTTCAAATTATGTCTTCAAATTCTACAACTTAGCTTGTTTAACCTTATCATCTCCTTCATAAATCCTTTATATCTTATCCCAAGCCTCTTTAGTAGTTCTCATATCCATAACTTTCACTAATGTAATATGTGCAAGACTACTCAAAAGAAAAAACCTTACCTTACCATCTATTTCATAGGCCTTGATTCCATCACTTGTGCTTAGTCCATTTGTAGGTATGTTGTATATAGTTTTTATTACCTTAGCAACATCAGATCCAAGGTAAATTATATAACCTTCCATCTTCACTTTCTAGAATGGATATTCTATGCCATAAAACATAGTTATCTCCTTCTTGCTCACCATCTCAGATCTACTTCAATCAATCAAGAATTTCTTAAAGGAAGATTGCTATTATACTAATTATTGAATGAACAAGACAACTAAGAGGGGGGTTGAATTAGTCAAGTATCAGATTAAAACATCAAAACCCTCAATGGTAGTTAAATCCACATTAATTCATTAAACCCTTAATCTATTATAATGTTTAAACATAAAAAGAAGATAATAAAAACTAAAATAATCAACACCATCCATAAGAGAAAACAAAATTAATGTGGAAAAAACTAGAAGGGAAAAATCCAAAATGAGGATTAGCTTATAATATAAGTAATTGAAAAAATAGTACAAGGAGGCTCAGTGCTAGAATAGGACACAATGTCCAAAAAGGCTCATAGCTTAAGCTCACTAACATAATAGAAAGAAGAAAAGAAGATAGAATGTTATATAGACAACACAATCTCATTGCAATAGAGATTCTACCACAACAACTCCAATAACATTCCTAGCCTTCAAGGCATCAAGATAGCTCAACTCACTTCATTCAAAAATCTTGCATTATAGATATCGCTACCATTCACACTTCTACACTTAATTTTGTATCATAGTACACTCAAATCTATTCCACACTTGATCTCACATCAAGTCACCTTGCATTTATACCATCCACAACTTGAAAAACAACTTCAAGTTTCCTACACTCACCCTACACTTTACAAATTAAAAATAGCTTGGCACTAAACATTCCCGCAGTGGATAGGAATGATAGTGGACCAATACAAAACTTAACTGGGACCCAAATCAACTCTCACATGCCACACTACACTTTCATTAAAACTTAAACATCTTTGAATGTAGTGCAAACACTAGGTTGACTATTAACCTTGCAAACACCATTAAAATTTGAATTACATAGTTCCTAAAATTCAAGGATGACTTGTGAAACACATACCATGCTTCATCATGATCTAGAATATTTCTCTATCAAGATGAAATCCATCAAACTCCTTCACACCAATTTACACCTTTAGAATGTACATAGCTTGTACTCTTAGACTACATTGTCAAACACTACAACTATAATATCTATCTTTTGGAGCACCAAACCATGAATCCTCTTCACATAGGAAAGATATCAACACCATCAACATACTTTCAGAATTGGAAGATTTGAAGAACAATTGTGGAGAAACATGACGCAAAAAACATTTCTCCTAGACACCTCTATAAGTAACATTGAAAAACCCATTCACACACTGGTGAACATAACTTCCTCCACAGATCAATCCCAAATCCAATATTGTGGATATAGAAATTTTGAACATCTTTGACCAACATATCCAAACCACACAAGCAGATCTTCAACCTAGAAGAAATGTGAAGCCAAATAAGAACATCTCTGCAAACTAGAATACCTCTAGAACACCCTGTTTCCTTATTTTATCAAAATTTTCAATATCCTCCATATCTAAACCATCAATAGAAGCTTATGAAAGTGACACCATAGGTTAACATAAACATTAATTTCTGACAACATAATGCAACTATTCAAAAAGACAATCTCTCTCAACAACTACACAACCGATAAACTATCACCAATGACAATTCAAGCTTGTTGACATCAATGAAAAAACCTTCATACTTGTAATATCCTCTCTCTCTCACTCGCTCTTCCACCCCTCTCTCCATATTTCTATCCTTTTATTTCCATATCTCTCCCTCTCTCACTATTGCAAACATAACATGAGTCTATTGGTGATGGAGCCTAATTATCTTCCTAATGTAGAGGTTTTGTTTCAATCATGTCTAGATCCATTTAAGTGGATGTATAGTTTATTTTAAGCTATAACTTCTCCATTGAGACCTCTTTTGTACAAAGAACAATATTTTCTAAATGGCCTACCAATTAATCTCATGTGTTGCCCAAACATATACAAAATATAGAATATTGTTTTCCTAATTGACTTTCCACACCTCTACAATGTATCCATTAACATATCAATATAATACAACATATAATTAATATATATTTTATATTTTATATAATACAAAGTAAATTATATATAATATAATTATATGTATTATATTATTATTATTTATTATATTTTATAGTAAAAATTATTGAATATAAATACAAATATACTATTATTAATAATTAATATATTTGTATATACTACAAATCAATTAACATATAAGAAATATAATATTTTAACTAACCTTCAAAGAGAGCAAGAGAAAGAGGAGCAAAAATAAGAGAGATGGAGGGCGAGATAATTATATAGAGAGAGGTAGCTATATATAAAGAGAGATAAACTCAAAAGATAGAGAATGGGAGAAATAGATATAAAGGTATATATATATATATCTACATACACACACACACACACACACACACACACACACACACACACACACACACACATATATATATATAAAGTGAGAAATATACATGGAGATATAGATTAAAATAGAGAGGAATAGACAAAGAGAGGTAGATCATGTGAGAGAGAAATATAAGAGATAAAAAGAGAAAGAGAGATGGATAAAAGAGAAACTAAATTTTTATTACTTGTTTCATGCCAATAATCCAAGGATGAAGTTTGTCCTTGGGGAGTTATTCTCAAGGTACATCATGTCATTGGATTAAGGATATGATAATTCACCTTTAACACCTCTACAATGTACGCATTACACATTTTATCTCTCTCTCTCTATCCATTTCTTTCTCTACCTCTATCTCCTATCTCTCTATCTATTTCCCTATCCCTCTTTATCTCTATATATCACCCTCTATCTATATCTCTCCCTCTCTCTCTCTAGATCTCTCTCTCTCCCCCTCTCTACATATCTCTCTCCCTCTCTTAATTTCTCTCTCCCACTCTCTCCAACTCTCCCCCTTCTTCTCCATCTCTCCATATTCTACCTAGATCTCTCCATTTTTCTCCTTATATATCTCTCTCTATCTATATCTCCCTCCATCACTCCCTTCCTATCCCCTATCTATCTCTCTATCTCTACCTATCTCTCACTTTCTCTTCCCATATATCTCTATCTCTCCCTCTCTATTTGATTATCTCTCTCTCTCTCTCTCTCTCTCTCTCTCTCTCTCTCTCTCTCTCTCTCTCTCTCTCTCTCTCTCTCTCTCTCTCTCTCTCTCTCTCTCCCTCCCTCCCTCCCTCCCTACATCTTCCTCTATATTTATCCATCTCTTCCTCTTTATCTCCCTATCTCTCTCTATCTTTATCTCTCCCTCCACCTCTATCTCTCTATCTATTTTTCTCTCTCTTCCTCTCTCACTCGATCTTCATCTTTGCCTATATTTTCCCCTTTCCCCCTCTATCTCTAGACATGTATCCATTTCTCTCTCCCTCTTCCTAAACACACATATATATCTTTCCCTCTATATCTCTATCTCTCAATATTTATTCTTCTATCTCTCCCTCTATATATCTATCTCATTATCTCTCCATCTCTATCTACCCCTTTCACTTCCTCTCTCATTATATCACTTCCTATATCCATCTATATCTATCTCTCGCTCTCTGATTCTCTCCATCTCTTTCCTTCTCTATATATTGATCACTTTCATCTCTATCTATTCCTATCTTCTATCTCTATTTATCTCTCCCTCTCCTTCTCTCCACATCCCTCTCCTTCTCCATCTCCATCTCCATTCTCCATCTCCAGATTTATCTTTATCTTCCTCTCTATCTCTATTTCCTTACCCCTCTCTCTCTCACTTCCTTACCCCTCTCTCTCTCACTCTTTCCCTATATATATCCCTCTATTTATCCATATCACTTCCTCACTGTCCCTCTCTCCCTATTGTAAACATAACATGAGCTTATTGGTAATGAAGCATGATTATCTTCAAAATTTAGAGGGTTATTTAGTCATGTTTGGATCCTTGTAAGTGGATGCCTAGTTGATTTGAAGCTATCACTTCTCCATTCAATCCTTTATTGCACAAATAACATCATTTGATAAATAGCCTAACAATTAACCTCATATACTATGCAAATTTATGCAAAAAATATACCAAAATTTTCCCTAATTGACATTCCATACCTCTTTGGTGTACCCATTCCACACCATGGTGCAATTGCTAGTTTAATGTATGTTGATCCAAGTGTTTTTTTTTTCAATAAATTCATTTATATTTAACTTTTTTAGTAATGTATTACTATTTACATAATAGTGAAATATTATATGTTAATATTAATAACATATTCATATAATTAATAATATATATTATAGTCCTTATATTATATTTTATATTAATTGTTTTTAGAGGGGTAAAAATTTTTGACCTATAGCTATGAATCGGTGAGGTCACAAATGTGGTACCTCATCCCCAATATAAATTCTCAACAATTATAGCCCAATGGGGTATTTATTTTGTATAAATAAGTGTGGTCTCAATGTGTCTATGGAAGGAGTGTGATTTGAGGAAAGAACTGTGTGTCAATTTGTCAATAGTACTCTGAAGTTGCACATGTCCATTAATGTTGTCTAGGATTTACTGTCACAACAAGAAACATGTTTATGAAAAAATATTGTTGTGTCATCTGTTAGCTCATTAAAAGAAGGGTACAGTTGAGGTGTGTGTAGAGATTGAAGATCCTTTTATCACCAATTTAATTCTTGTTTGTGTTTGTTGGAATAAGAAGATTCTTGTAAATAAATTATGACACATGTATGCAAGGAGAGATAAGAGTTGAATGTTTATTAATCTGAAGGATATTGTAAATAGAGTAGTACTCTATAAATTTTTCCTTCATTCCTTATTGGAGTTGGTGCTCCTAGATATACTATATTTCATAAATATTTGGTGCTCTATTGTATTCAGTGAGAACTAATAGTGAATAATTTGTGAGGTTTGGATTGGTTCTTCAAACCCAACCAACACTCACATAATTTTTTTTTCATTTTTAGGGTTTTTTGCTTATAAATCTTATGAAATGGTGATCTTTATGTGTTTCCATTGAAGTTTGTACTTGTTAAGAGTTGTTTCAATGCTTTCTGTTCATGCATCACTGATTCACCCCCCATCTCAATGATCTTGAGTATTCCTACAATTGGTATCAGAGCAGCAGGTTCCTTGTAGAATTTTAATCAACTTGGGTTGATATTAATAGTGAAATACTATTGCTAATTACGATGAATCTTCTACCTCAAGAGAACCTATGTTGATGGCACTAATTTTTCTTTTTGGAGTATTAGGATGGAGTCTTACTTGCCTTCTTTTGGATTTTATGTATGGAAATCAATAGAAAAAGGTTATGCAATTCCTTCACCATCTTCTTCTACTACTGATGAGAAGAAGGATTATGAATGCAATGCAAAGGCCAAGGATGCCATCCCTTGTGGTTTGAAAAATGTGATCCTTGTTAAATTCATGTATTTTAAGAGTGCATAATATTTTTGGTACAATTTAGTTAGTATTTATAAAGGTGATGTAAAAATAAAGGAAACCAAGTTTCCAACCCTCAGAGGAAATTTTGAAGGATTAAAAATGAATGAAGAAGAAAATATTCTAGATTATCTTCTTAGAGTAGATGAAACAATCAATCCTATGAGAACTCTCGGTGAGGAAGTCAAAGAGTCAAACCAACTTATAATCAACTTGAAAACTCAACTTGAAGAGAGTAAAATAATTGAAGATGTGATAAAAAATGAGTTAGAAGCCAAAGACAAGATTTTTCAAGGTTTAGAGGAAAAAATTATGATTTTAAGGAAGAAGCTGGAAAGGTACATATGACAATAGCAAGTTGGAAGTTCTTTTGGGAGAACAAAAGATAAATAAAGACATGATTGGTTTGGGATATGAAGTTGGAAAAAACTAAAAAACTCATAATCTTAAAAAGGAAGAAGTTGAGAAAAGTAACCAAGTTGATGCACATGTTGATTATGACTGTCATAACAATAATGCTAATGTTAATGCAAGTAGTTCATCAAAAATCAAAAATAAAATATTCACAAGCTCAACTCTTGCAAGGAGTGGATCATTCAAGTTTAACTCTTACTTTTATGGTTATTATTTCTATTGTAACCAATATGGTTACAAAGCTAATGAATGTAAGATTATCCTTAGAAAAAGATCTAACTTTATAGGTAGAACTCCTTTCATGGTGTTAAGAAATCTAAGGTGGGTATGTGTAGGATCATGATGGGCCAAAAAGTGGCAATATGATGCTCGTATGTGGCTAATGACTATATTTTTACCCAAAATTGATGAAATGAAAAGGGTTTTTAAAGGAGATTCTCAGCTTTCCACTAATATAAATTATGCTTTACTTTGTATTTAATAAGTAATTATTATTGATGTTCTATTCAAATTATGACTAATGTCTTGATTGATAGGCTGATTGAAAAACATCTATAACTTTCAAATGTTATCACATTTTTTGAATATAAAACATGTGTCACATTCTATGATTTTCATACTATAGGATTAAAAAAAAATGAATTTCATGAAGTTTTGACCAAGTTAAGGTGATCAGACATACAAGTTTTTATATTTTTTAAAAAGTTGTAACAAAAAATTAAGAATTAATTATTTACTTGGAAAAAAATTATAAAAAAATATGCATCACATTGGGGCATTAGTCCTCTTCTTATATATAAAATATTATAAAAAAATATTATCATTTTATTGTGGTTAGGGTGGTTAGACAGACACCTACTTCTTATTTTTTCCCTAAAATTTAAGTACCAATGCATTGAAATTTCAAATTTTCACCAAATAGATTTTATTTTTTTTAAACAAACCTAGTAGTTTAGAAACTACATTCAATTTTCTACACATTTTATTCTTACATATTTTTGAAATAATATAGATAGCTTATTCAATTTTTTATGTCAATTTTCCTAACTCTGATTTTTCTAATTTTTTTGCCACTAAAGGTCTTGTTTTTTCCATTATGATCCTGCACATACCTAGGTACCACAATTGCAATAAATTTAGTCACATAGCCAAGTATTGTAGACCTAGTCCCGATGAACAAAAGAAAAGGGGTAATGGCCATTCCATGAAGAAGATGAATACTACAAACCTTGATAAGAGGGAGAATAAACCAAAATCTTTTTGGAGGAAAAAAGGAAAAGGGCACTAAAATTGAAAAATCAATGTTTGTGCAAGCTGCTATGCATGCTAAGAGGAAGGATTTATGGATAACAGATAGTGGTTGTTTAAACCATATGATAAGTGACAAGAGAAAATTCACCAAGTTTGAAGACCATGGTGGAGGGTTTGTCAATTTTGGTGGCAATACTACTATCCAAATTAGAGATAAAAATACATTGCTTTTAGATGGAAAAACACCTATTCATGATGTCTACTTTGTTGAAGGTCTTAATCACAATGTATTGAGTGTAATCAGATTTGTGATAGTGAATATAACATTTTATTTCGTGATCAAGGCTCTGAAATAAGGAATAAATAAGGAAACTCAATGGCTAAAGGTTTAAGGACAAGAAGCAATGTGTATAATCTCATAGGGACTAAAACCAAATATGGATATGTAAGAATTTTTATTATTGGGAAAGTATAAGAAAGTTGGTTGTGGAATAGAAGGATTGGGAATCTAAAATTTGATAATCTAATCAAAGTTAGTAGAAATAAAATTGTAAGATACATTCTTATAATAAAAAATCCTATGAGTAGCATATGCAATGAATGTCAACATGGGAAGCAAACCAAAATTAGCTTTAAGACAAAAGAACACTCATCACACAAACCTTATAGTTAGTGCATACAAATTTGTGTGGTTTACAAGGACAAGAGAATTAAATGTAGAGAGGTACTTTATGCTTTTCATTGATGACTATTCAAGGATGACTTGAGTGACATTCCTTACACACAAATCAGAGGTATTTGAAAGATTTAAGATCTTTAGGAAGTTGGTTGAGAAGAAATCAAGCTACAAACTCAAATGATTAATGTTTGATAAGGGTGGAGAATACACCTCAAGAGAGTTTTTAGATTATTGTGATCAACCTGATATTAAAATATAATTAACAGCCTCAAGGACACTTGAGAAAAATGGTGTTGCAGAAAGGAAGAATATGATAGTCAAGGAAATGGCTAGGATAATGTTTCATGATTCCAATATATCAAATACTTATTGGAAATAGGTTATCCATACATCTCCATATACCCTAAATAGAGTGCAATTAAGGTTAAATACCAAAAACACTCCATATGAACATTGGTATGGTAAATCAACCAATGTTGGTTATTTTAGGATTTTTCGTAGAAAATGCTTTATTAAGAGAGATGAAGAAGGTTTGGGTAGTTTTGAATCTAGATGTGATGAAGGCATATTTTTAGGGTATTCTACATATAGTAAAGCATATAATTTTTTCAATAAGAGACTCAAAAGAATAGTTGAAAGTAATGTTGGAGTTAACAACCCAAGATCTTCAATCTGCAACGCCAAAGAACCTCCACAAGAGATAGAGAGAAGCAACAATGGAAGATTCTATTCCACCAAACAAGGATTGCAATATGATACAATATGATCAATGCAATACTATACAATGCTATATGCCAAATTACAATATGCTAGAGATGCCTTGCTTATAAAGGCAAGGATGAGAGATAGGATAAGATAAGATCATGACAAGTGTCTTAATCCTATCACATGAGACAACTAACTCATAACTACCTAGGAAAGTGGAAATTCTAGATAAGACAACTAATACTTATCTAGATGTGACAACTAATATCCTAAGTAAACTTAACATGTGAATTAAGTCCCCTAAGTCCCTAGTAAAGGAAAAAACTAGGTACAAGACTTATTCACACCAACACCCCCCCTTAAGTGCAACTTAGGGAGGTACAAACCAATGCAAAAGATGCAAAAGATGGGTCCTGGCAACTAGGCCTGATGAGGTACCCATGTACAAAACAAAAAACTCTCACAAGTGGAGAAAAGGAGAAAAACCCTGTGGGAGAAAACTCCTCTCCAAAAGAGAGAAATAAACAAAGAAAACTAATGAAGGAAGGAGGACTCCTCAAGATCCCCCAAGGACAACTTCCTTCACCCCAAGCATCAATCACAATTGAAGATAACGAGGCGATGCCAAAGGTTTAGTGAAGATGTCTGCAACCTGCTGATCTGTAGGCAAATACTCCAAGCTGAGAACACCATCCTGGATGAGCTGCCTGATGAAGTGCATGTGGATCTCAATATGCTTAGTACGCTGATGCTCCACTGGGTTGCATGAAATATGAATGGCACTCTGATTGTCACACCAAAGAGTAGTGGGCTGAGTGGAAGGGAATCCAAACTCAGTCATCAACTGATGAAGCCACAAAACCTCCTGACTAGCCAACACAACACCTCGATACTCAGCCTCTATCGATGATAATGCAATAGTTGTCTGCTTCTTGCATGACCATGCAATCGGACCAGAACCAAGGCAAAAGACAAAGCCAGAAGTAGACTTTGATCATTGACATCACCAGCCCAATCTGAGTCAGTGAAGCCCACAATCTGAGATGCACCTGAAGTGTAGTGAATGCCAAAATGAGTAGTGCCCTGATGTATCTCAAGATACGCTTGGCGACCTTCCAATGACTCTCATGAGGCTCCTGTGAGAAGCGAGAGACAAGTCCAACTGCAAAGGAAATATCAGGACGACTATGTGTCAAGTACAAAAGACTGCCAACCAACTGTCGATACAAGGTAGGATCAACTATAGGAGTAGTACAACTAGAAGACAATACAACACCTAACTGGAATGGAGTAGGGGAAGGCTTGCAATCAGCCATGCCAAATCTCTGAAGCAAATCAAGAGCATACTTCTGCTGGAAAATGAAGATCCCCTCAGAAGTCTGATGAATCTGAAGACCAAGGAAGTAATGCAAAAGACCAAGGTCGGTCATATCAAATCGCTCCATCAATGCTCGTTGTGTACTTTGAATCATGGAAGTAGAACTCCCTGTGAGAATCAAATCATCCACGTAGAGCACAAGTATAAGTAGATCCTCTCCATGTCTCTGTATATAAACTGTGGGATCAGAATGGCAGCGAGTGTAGCCGGAAGCAAGCAAGAAACTATCCATCTTCTCATACCAAGCCCGAGGGGCTTGTTTGAGACCATACAATGAACGTCGAAGCCTGCAAACAAGTGAAGAATCTTGCACAAAACCTGGTGGCTAATCCATATAGATCTCCTCATGAAGATCCCCATGTAAGAAACCACTCTTCACATCCATCTGAAACACTGACCATCCCTGAGATGCAGCTATAGCAAGGACAAGGCGAATAGAATCCATCTTGGCAACAAGAGCAAAGGTCTCAGAATAGTCAATTCCTTCAACCTGAGAAAACCCCTTTGCAACAAGATGAGCCTTGTACTTGTCAATGGAACCATCTGCTACATACTTGGTATGATACACCCACTTGCACCGAACCAACTTTCTTCCCTTGGGAAGAGGCACAAGATCCCAAGTATGATTCTTCATCAAAGAAGAATACTCATCATCCATAGCACTATCCCACTCTGGAATACCTGAAGCATCTAAAAACTTTTGAGGATCATCTGAAAATGCATGACTCAAAAGACTAATTCTAGAAGTCTGAGAACGAGTGTAGTGAGTTTCTGTGGGATCACCAACAAGAGGACCAGCCTCCTCAAGAGTAACTCGAGCCCATCGTGGCCTAGTGGGTGAATGAGGAGGAGGTTCATCAAGACCATCATCAAAATCTTCCTCAAGTAGCAAAGTATCATCAATTGAAGAAGACTGAGTAGGTTGCGATGAAGAAGAAGTCAAAGAAGGATCTGGCTGGGTGAAGGTCTCAGAAAACTGAACATCACATCGGAAATGAACCTCTCGTGTGTCAGGATCAAACAATCTGTATGCTTTCACATCCTCACAATAGCCAACAAAAATGTAACGTTGTCTCTTCTTCTCCATGGATTTACACCGACCATTCGAAATGAATGCCCAAGCCTCACTACCGAATACTCTGAAGAAGGATACATTAGGCTTGCGATGAGACCAAGCCTCCTCAGGGGTCATATTTCGCACTGCCTTGTGGGGCAATGATTCTGAATATAGTTAGCACAATTGATAGCTTCGGCCCAAAAAGTGTGAGCCATGGACCTAGACTGTATCATACAATTGCCCATTTCCCTGAGAGTCCTGTTCTTTCTCTCCGCCACACCATTCTGCTGAGGAGTGTAAGGAACTGTGTGCTGATGAAGAATACCATGCACACTGCAAAAATCCTGAAATGCCTGATTGACATACTCCCCCCATTATCTGTGCGTATCTGTCGAAGAGAAAAACCTGACTGCTTCTCCACAAATGTTTTGAAAGTCTTGAAGTTGGTGAGGACTTCACTCTTGAGCTTCAGAAAATAGACCCATGTCCGGCGGGAAAAATCATCAATGAATGTTAGCACATACTTGGCCCCTAAAAAAGAAGGAGTTGGTAATGACATAAGATCACTATGGACCAACTCAAGGGGTGTGGTTGCATGTGTAGCGTGACCCTTAGGTAAAGGATCTTGATGTTGCTTGCCAAGAACACATCCTTGACAAACACCATCTGTGCAAGTGATCTTTGGAAGACCAACCACTAAGTTATGTGCTTTCATTTGCTGAAGATATCTATAATTCAAGTGCCCAAATCTCTCATGCCAAAGCTTGCTCATTGAATCAGCATGAGCAACAAAACATGACCCTGATGAAGACTCAAATCCATCAAATCGATACAAATGATTCTCATGATCAACTACTCCTGTTGCGACAACCTTCTTAGGATCTTGCAACTGTCTAATTGTCACATTTTGTGGAGAAAACTCAACTAACTTCCCATCTCCAGAATGACAAATCTGATATATGGAAAGAAGATTCACTGAAATCTCAGGAACAAGTAAAACATCCTCAATGCACCCATCTAGCATTTGAACAGAGCCTGTCCCCAAAACTAGAATCTGTGAAGAGTTCCCAACTGCAATCTGAGAATTAGAAGTATGAACTATGGAATCAAGAAGATCACGTGAATTTGTCATGTGATGTGAGGCACTTGAATCAAGAATCCAACTATCTGAAGGTGAATGCATAGCTCGTGCAGAAAGAGCTTGCCCTTTTCCCATGGAAGAAGGCTTAGCCACTGAAATATTGTGCTTCTTCATAGCTTCCTCCAAGGCCTCTAATCTCTTAAAGCAATGAGATGCATCATGTCCAGTTTTGCCACAAAATGAACAAGGATCTCCTGTCTTTTTCTTGGACTTGGAAGAAGAATCTCCAGAGGTAGAAGAAGAAGGATATTGAGTGGACTTCTGATTGTTCTTCGGCTTCGATTTGGAGGGCTTCTCACTACTAGAAGATGATTCTACTTTGGGCTTCTTCTTGTTCTTTCCTTTACCCTTGGATGATTGAGCCATTAGAGCATGATTCTTAGAATTAGGTAAGGCATCCAACTAAATTAACTTGGCCTCTTCCCTAGTAAGACGCTCAGAAAACAACTCAAATGTAGGCATTTTGTAATCTTTCCCCATTGCATCCATAGTTGAATAGAAAGTAGAAGAAAACACTTGATAAGGGCCCTTTAACTTAGACAGAATCAAGAAGATACATTCATCACTAGATACATCATGTCCACATCCTTTCAACTGTGACAAAATCATCTTGAATTGAGCAAGAAAATCCTGCATGGAAGGAAATGCATTTGGAGAGAGGGATTGTAGTTCTACTTGAAGTTGCAAGGTTCTGAAATGATTTATTTTACCATACAATTCTTCAAGTTTGTCCCAAACATTCTTAGGTGTTTTGCACTCTGAAATATGAAACAACATATTATCATATACATGTAAGCCAATGAGCCCTTTTGCTTCATCCATTTTACATCTATGGACAAACTTTTCATAATCCCTTGTAAATTCAGGTTGTTCTGCATCTAACATTGGCCATAGACCCTTAGATTGTAACAATTGAGTCATTTTTAGCTTCCATGTATGATAATTGTGTGGAGTGAGTGGTTCAATTTTCCTTAGATCCGCCATGAATCACCAAAAGAAAAGGACAATGGGCACTTAAATTGTGCCTTTCAGCCCCCCAGAATGTATTAAAACTGATTTTGCAACCCCCCCAGCAAATTACAATGAACAAATTTTTGCAATTTTACAAGTGACAAGCTCAAATCAACCATTTATAACACATGGTGATTTTTACAATTTTTTAGAAAAAGGAGCTTGCAAAGCTAAAAACAAAGGTTACAAATAGATTCCTTGCGATTTTTTGATCAATTTCAAAAAAAGGTTTGCCAAATTTCGACTTCGTTGGCAAAAGTTACATCAAGAACAAGCAATAAATGCACTTGTACCTTCAAGCTGAAAAATATGGCAAAAAATGGCAAAATCTGGAAAATTCACCTACACCACTGTGAAGTTCGTTGAAGCAGCTTTCTGACGATATCTCGTTTGCAAAAATCCGATTTTGTGGTGAAAAGTTATACAAAAATGAAAAGAAGGCCTATTTTAGGCACTTTGAAGGCTAAACAGGGGCAAAAAATTGAGCCCTCGGGGGCTGGCTCCTGGTTCAAAAATTCCGCCGGTTTTGTTTTAACCGCTAGCGGTTTTTGGTTGCTGGGGCGGTTTAGATGACCGTTAGCGGTCTGACTGGCGGAGCGGTCGGCGACGGCTGGTGGTGGAGATCGCTGGCGGCTCCCGGTGGCTGTCGGCGGTGGAGACCGCTGGCGGTTGTCGGCGGACTGGCCACTGGCGGCTGTTAAGCCACTGGCGGACTCTTAATAACAGTCTGCAGACTATTAACAATCTGCGGCTTAAAATAAAAGCCGACAGACCAAAAATATACAATGAAATGCGCTTTTTGAAGTGCTTAAAACTTTTTATAATTTTTTTTGAAATTTTTCAAAAATAAAAATGCCGACCAGAAAATAAATTAATTTTTTTTATTTTTTTTTGAAAAATTTTCTGACGACATGCATACCTGCGCAAGGGGGGCCGTACGGCTGCCTCTGCTAAAAAATTTTTGCCCCGAAGACAACTTTTTCCGAATATAGGAAAATTATATATCAAAAAAATCAGAAACGGCCACCCGGACGCAATGGAAGACTTATTTTTGGCTCAAAGTGCTCCTGTAAAAAGTTGTTCACCAGATCTAAGCTCGAAATCCTTCTTTGCCAAAGCTGCAAATGGTGACGAAATTAAGTGAAACAAAAGCCAGATCTGACTTTTTCGAGCCTCCTGGACGCAATGGGACAGCCTAAAATACTGTCACTATAGCCAAAAGTGCTGCAATCACCAGATCTCACCAAAATGCAAGCATGCAATATAGGATACAAGAACTCAAAAAAACACAATAGAAATTGATGGAAACTCTCTAATAAAGAAATTGAAGGGGCTTGCCAGATTCAAAGCTCCGATACCATGTTGGAGTTAAAAACCCAATATCTTCAATTTGCAACGCCAAAGAACCTCCACAAGAGATAGAGAGAAGCAACAATGGAAGATGATATTCCACCAAACAAGGATTGCAATATGATACAATATGATCAATGCAATACTATACAATGCTATATGCCAAATTACAATATGCTAGAGATGCCTTGCTTATAAAGGCAAGGATGAGAGATAGGATAAGACAAGATCATGACAAGTGTCTTAATCCTATCACATGAGACAACTAACTCATAACTACCTAGGAAAGTGGAAATTCTAGATAAGACAACTAATACTTATCTAGATGTGACAACTAATATCCTAAGTAAACTTAACATGTGAATTAAGTCCCCTAAGTCCCTAGTAAAGGAACAAACTAGGTACAAGACTTATTCACACCAACAAGTAATAATGTTAAAGTTGATGAAAATTTGTAGCCTAGTACACAACAGTTAGAAGATATTGAAGAAGAATCTAAATCAGAACAAGAACTAGAGGTTTCAAAGGAAGAAGAAACATACGAAAAACCTATTGAGGATATGATAAAGAATCCTTCAAAATCTATTCAAATAAATCATCCTGAAGAGTAGATTATTAGGGGGAAAAATGTAGGAGTACAAACAAGAAGAACACTTGCACAATCAAGTGACCAAGCCAATCTTTGTTTGTTATCAACAATAGATCCAAAGAATTACAATGAGGCCAAAAAGGATGAATGTTGGGTCAAGGACATGGAGGAAGAACTAAGCCAAATAGAGAAGAATATGAAATGGGAGTTAGTTCCTAGGCCTAAAGAAAAGAACATTATTGATGAAAAATGGGTGTTTAGGAGCAAATTAGATGGAAATGGGAAGGTTGTAAGAAATAAAGAAATACTTTTTTGTAAGGGGTACTCTCAAGTTGAGTGTATTGAATTTGATGGGACCTTTACCCCTGTGGGAAGGCAGAAGCCATAAGGATGTTCTTAGCATTCTCTATTTATAATAACTTTAAGGTATACCAAATGGATGTGAAATCAACATTTCTCAATGGAAATATTGAAGATGAGGTCTATATGGAGCATCCTGAAGGGTTTCAATGTGAAGGAGGAAATCACTATGTTTATAGACTGAAAAAGGCATTGTATGGTTTGAAGTAACCACCCAGTGTGTGGTACTCTAGGTTGGACAAGTACTTGCAAGATCAAGGATTCACTAAAGGTGGAGTAGATAGCAACTTATATTGTAAAACAAAAGGTGAGAACTTGTTAGTTGTTGTGATCTATGTTGATGATATGATTTTTGGTATTAGTGATGATGATATGAGTAAATCTTTCCCTAATCTCATGAAATATGAGTTTTAGATGTCTATGCTTGGAGATTTGTCCTTCTTTCTTAGATTGTAGGTTTCACAACTTGATAAAGGCATATTTATCTCCCAAACTAAGTATGCAAAGGAGATCCTTTAGAAGTTTCAAATGGATGAATGCAAACTAGTGAGGACTCCCATGATAATAGGTTGTGAGTTAAGCAAGGTTGATGACTCACTTGATGTAGATCAAATTATGAATAGGTCTATGTTAGGTAGCTTATTGTATTTGACAGCTTCTAGACGTAGCATCATGCAAGCAGTGTGTTTGGTAGCAAGGTTTCAATCATCTCCTAAGGAATCACATGTGAATGCAGTGAAAAATATTTTTAGATATCTCAAAGGCACACTAGACTTTTTGAAATAATTGAAAGAATGAAGGTGTTGTCATTGATGTCAACTATCCAATTGGTTATCAACTAATTGCTATTGGTTGTATATATCGAGGATATTGAGAAAATTGTATTAAAGAAATATTGTCATTGTTTAGTGGTTGCTTCGGGTTTTACTCTAAGATTTGATCCAATGGTTGTATGGTTCATATATGTTGATCATGGTTGTTAGAAGATGCTATATCCATATTTTTGGTTTCTTGATTCATTGAATAGTGTAAGTTATGTTCACCAGTTGTGAATTGTGATTTTCTATGTTTCTAGTTGAGGTTTGAGAGAAATGTTGTTGGTATAGATTTCTATTTGGTAAATTCTTATGACTTGAAGATCTAGAGTTGCATTTTTTTTTATTAGATTGAAGATAAATTCAGCATCTGGAAGATTCGTTCTTAATGGTTCTATGTGTTTAACATTGGTTTGTCTGACCTTGTGTTTAACACTACCTTCAAGGCTGGTAAAGCATGTTGGATCTATTTGGGTCCCTATGAAGCATGTGTTTGGGTTTCCCTCATTATAATTCCACCCTAGGATGTGGGTATGTGCAAGATCATCATAGAAAAAATAGGCCCTTAAGTGGCAAAAAACTTAGAAAAATCAGAGTTAGGGAACTTATCGTAAAAATTTGAATAAGTTCTCTATATTATTTCAAAAATATGTAACAATAGAATCTATAGCAAATTGAATGTAGTTTCTAAACTACTAGGTTTTTTTTAAAAAAAAAAATCTATTTGATGAAAATTTGAAATTTCAATTCAATAGTACTTAAATTTCAAGGATAAAATAAGTAGTTGTTTGTCTGACCACCCTAACTACAATAAAATGATAATATTTTTTTATAATATTTTAGATATAAGTAGAGGACTCATATCCTAATGTGATGCATATTTTTTTGTAATTTTTTCCCAAGTAAATAATAATTATGATTTTTTTATTACAAATTTTAAAAAATAGCTCAGATTTTTGAACCACCCTTTTAACTCAATACTGCACCATGAAATTTATTTTTATTTTTTAACTCATAGTATGTGAAGCATAGAATGTGACACATGTTTTGGATTCAAAAAATGTGATATCATTTGAAAGCCATAGATGTTTTTTAATCAGCCTATCAATTAGGACTTTAGTCATAATTTGAATAGAAAATGAATAATAATTACTTATTAAATTCAAAGTAAGAATAATTTATATCATTGGAAAATTGAGAATCTCCTTTAAAAACCCTTTTCATTTCATCAATTTTGGGTGTAAAAAAGTTGTCAGCCACATACCCATCATATTGCCACTTTTTGGCCCATCATGATCCTGCACATACCCATGTTTTGGCACTAACATAATTTGAATTTGAATTTGGATGGAAAACTTTGGATATGTTTCAAAGTTGAGGATGGTATAAATACAGGTTGAGTTAGTGGTGAAAGTGTGCAAGCATAAAGTGCAAAGAAATAGAGCAGATAGTTGTGCGATTGATGTGAACCAATGATTGTGTGTGATGTGAGTTTGGCGGATCAGTGTGAAGCCTAAATGTTGAGTTTCTAGATGTAGTGAGTAGAAAGTGCACTTTATCATTCATGCATGTCTGTAAGTGGTTGAAGCAAATTATGGTGAATTTCTCTATTGCATTGAGATTGTCTTCTCTCTATAACGTATCTCTTTTATCTTCTTTGTATCTTTGTGGTAGTGAGCCCTCCAAGTTGTTAGCTCTATTGGAAAGTGAGTCCTGACCTAGGCAATGAGTCATTGTTTCGGCAGTGAGCCTTATTTCTCAGATAGTGAGCCTCTTGTAATCAGTTTTGATATTCTCTAAAGTGTGAGTTAATCCTCACCATAGTTTTTCCCTTATTGAATTTTCTACATAAATATGGTGTTATAGCACTGTTTGTGTGATGGATTTAAGTTTTTGCATCAGTACTTAATGGTTAACCATTTAAGTAGTATTAAGAATTAGTTCTAATGAATGAATTGAAGGTTAAATTTGTGACAATTGATTCACCCCTCCTCTCAGTTGTCCTATTCAACAATTGGTATTACAACTTGGTTCCTCAGTGAAGAGCTTAATTTATTAAGGAAGGTTTGAAATGGTTGGAAAAATGGTTTATGATTATTCGAGGTTCAATGAGATCAAAGCACATGAAGAGAAAAATAAGGTGAAGTACATTTTGAAGAATAGTATGGTACATTTCAATTTTGTAATAATTGGCTACAAAGGTAGCCACCCAAGATCTAGAGGCCTAATAGAAAGCACAAGCATAAGAGAGATAAAAACAAGATGACAAGAATAAATTATATTTTTCCAATAATGCAAATATAATGGAATGAGAAAAAGTACATAAGATACCCCTTGGTTATATAGCCAAGATGAGAACATAGAAGGGCATAAGATTATGAAAAATTTCATAATCTTATGACATGAGAGAACTATGAAAAGCTATCACTCCACCTAAAGTGGAAAAGTGATAATGTGATAATCACCACAAAAGGTAGAAATGATAAAGTAATGACATGTCAAGTCTGCCAAAAGTGGAAAATCTCTAACAACCTCCTATGTGGTCCATAAGTAAACTTAAATAAGGTGTAATAATGACCTAGGACAAGGTACAACACTTGCAATTACACAAACAACCCCCCTTAAGTGCAACTTAGGGAGAATGTACACAAAAGCAATTAATCCAAGATGGGTTTGGGCTACTAGGCCATGTTAGGTACCCATGTACAAATGCAATGCAATCTCTCATAAAGCGAAGAAAAGGAGAAAACCACATGTGAATAAAATCCCCCCAAAAGAGAGATGAAACAAAACAAAAACTGAACTCAAAAATATGAGAAGGAAAAACCTCAAGTGAGGAAAAAGCCCCCCCGCCCCAAAAGAGAGAATGAAGAAGTCAAGTGACCTCCTCAAAAGAAATATCCCAAACCCCCAAGAGAGCTCACAAATGATGATATATACTCTCAGTGAAGGGTTTGGTGAAGATATCTACAACCTTCTTTGTTGTAGGACAATACTACAAATCAATGACCTACTCCTGTATCAGCTCCCGAATGTAGTGCATATGAATCTTGATGTGTTTGGTCCTTTGATGGTGAACCAGATTCTTCAAGATCTAGATGGAACTCTGATTGTCACAATGAATGACTATAGGACATGGAATAGTGAAGCCAAACTCAGTGAGAATGTTCTGAATCCAAATAGCCTCAGTAGTTGCATTAACATCCCCTTGATACTCAGCCTCAGTCGAAGAAAGAGCAATAGCATGCTACTTCTTACTCTACCAACAAATGGGGCCAGAACCAAGATGAAAGCTATAGCCAGAAGTGGAATTACAATCATCAAGATTGCCAGCCCAATCAGAATCTTTATATCCCACCAAGTTAAGTCTTGTACGTCCTGCATAGTGAATCCCATGATGATGTGTACCCTGTATGTAATGCAAGATGCATTTGGCTGCTTTCCAATGAAGCTCATGTGGTTCCTGCATAAAGCGTGAAACCATGCCAACTACAAAGGAGATATTAGGGCGTGTTTGAGTTAAGTAGATGAGACTCCCAACATGATGATGATACAAAGCGGCATCAACAAGTAGAGTAGAACACTAAGCCTCAAGCTTGACTCCTAAAAGAAAGGGAGTTAGAGTAGGCTTACAATTAGCCATGTGAAACCAAGCTAGAAGATTAAGAGCATACTTGGGCTGAGAAAGAGAGATCCTAGAAGCTGATTGTGTGATCTCAATCCCAAGAAAATAGTACAAAAAGACCAAGTCAGTCATAGCAAATTTGTCCTGCAAGGCAGATTTGACACTGCCGATGATGGATGAGGTACTCCCTATAATGATCAAATCATCAACATAGAGCACGAGTAGCAAGTGAGAATCATCCTGTCACAAAATATAGACATTTGGATCTTAATGACACTGGTTGAACTCTGCTAAGAAAAGAAAGGAATCCGTCTTGGAATACCAAGCCCTAGGGGCCTGTTTGAGGCCATAGACAGACTTCTTCAATTTGTAAACCAAAGAAGAATCTTGTATGAATCCCTATGGCTACTCCATGTAAATCTCCTCATGAAGATCCCCATGAAGAAATTCACTCTCTACATCCATCTGATGTACAACCCAACCATGAGCTATAGTAATAGCAAGTGTCAAGTGAATGGATTTTATCTTAGCAACAGGTGCAAAGGTCTCTATATAATCAACACCTAGAACATCTGAGAAACCTTTTACCACAAGCCAAGGTTTGTATTTATCCACACTACCATCTATTGCATACTCAATCTGATAGATCCACTTACATCGAACCATCTTTTTCCCCTTAGGAAGAGGAACCAAATCCCATGTGTGATTCCTCATCAAGGAACTATACTCTTCCTCCATTGTTGAATCTCATTTAGGAATTCCTGAAGCCTCCTTAAAGGATTGTGGATCTGAAGCACTAGCAATATAAGCATATGGAAAATCTTGATGTTGTGATCGAGTGCTTCGAGTATCTAAAGGATCCCCAACAATAGAACCTACCGACTCAAGAGTTTGTAGAGCCCAACGAGGTCTAGTAGTAGATGAAGGATGAGGTGCCTCAACTACAAGTGGACCCTGCAAAGGTATGATCCAGTGAGTCAGAGTTGAGGAAGAATCATCATCTGAGTCACTATCATCAATTTCCACTATGGAGGAAGGAAGAGGAGGATTAGAGGCCAAGCTAGGAGAGCTTTCCTTAAATTGAACACTCCTCTCAACGAATAACTCATGTGTCTCTGGATCTAAAAGTATATATGTCATAACATCTTTAGGATATCCAACAAAGATGCAAGGCCTACTCTATGGTTTCAATGCCTTGTGCTTCTCTAGAGGTATGCATGCCCAAGCTTGACAAAAAAAAACTTTGAAGTGTCTCACAACTGGTTTTCTACCATACCAAGCCTCAAAAGGAGTCATACCATTCAAAGCTTTATGGGGAACCCGATTTTGGATGTGAGTGGCACAATTGATAGATTCTTCCCAAAATTGAGGACCAAGAGAGGGAGCATGAATCATGTAGCTAGCCATCTCCTTAAGGGTTCTATTATTTCTTTCAACTACACCATTCTGCTATGGAGTGTATGTAACTGAATGTTGAAGATCAATCCCCTTAAGAGTACAAAATTCCTCAAGTCTATTGTTCACATATTCCCTTCCATTGTTTGTGCAAAGAATCTTGACTTGCTTCCCTGATTGCTTCTCAACATGAGCCTTGAAGGCTAGAAATATATCAAACACTTCACTCCTGTGAACAAGAAAGTTGACCCATGTGAAGTAGGAGTAGTCATCAATGAAGGTTAGGACATAGCGAGCCTTGCTAAATGATGGTACTAGAAATGGACCTGCTACATCACTGTGAACAAATTGAAGAATTTCCAAAGCTCTCCAAGACTTCCCTTTATCAAACTTCTCTTCTAGATGCTTTCCCATGGAACAACCTAAAAATATACCTTCTGAAAAGCTGATTTGAGGGAGTCCTCTAACCATATCCTTGGAGCTAAGTTGTTGAAGATTGTGGTAATTGATATTTCCAAACCACTCATGCTAAAGCTTACTTTCTGAATTTGAATGAGTGAGAAAGGCTATAGAAGGAGACTTAGGAACAAAGTGGGAGAATGAGAAAAGTCGTGTGTTGTGATTGGCTTGTCCCACTATAACTAAGGCATCATCCTTAAGTTCTTTGACCACAACTAAATCTGGTACAAACTCAACTTTCTTGACATCTCCATAGTGAGTGATTTGGTAGATTGAGAGAAGATTGGCACTCAAGTTAGGGACATAGAGAAAATTTTCAAATGTTCCATTATCCATGGCAATTGAACCTTCATCTTCAAGTTCCACTTGAGTATCATCTCCTATGAAGATGTGAAGTACCGTAGATGGATCCAAAGAAGAAATTTTTTCCCTTGAAGAACCCATATGATGAGTGGCACCTAAGTTAAGTATCCATTGTTTTGAAGAACCTAAAGTAGCCACATGTGCTTTCCCTTTTCCTTTTGATTGTGACGAAGTGGAAGGAGATGAATCCTTCTTCTTGTAGGTAGATGGAAATTTGATGTTGTTCTTCTTGATGATGTTTGTCAACTCATCAATTTCCTTAGTGTGGAAATGACGTTCATCATGACCAAGTTTCTTGCAATACGAACAACTTGGTCTCTCCTTCTTGCTTGAATTTCCCTTCTTGGGAGAAGATGAAGAATTTCCTTGTGATGAAGAATTACCTTGTTGTGGAGAGGATGATTGTGCTTTATCTTGTTGTTTCTTTGGCTTAGATTGCTTCTGCTTCTTGTTGGAACCCTTTCCTTGAGTCGCTTGATTCCCTTGGTTAGCCACCAAAGCTTTGGACTTTGAAGACTTGAGAATCCTCATGCTTACCAACTTTTCTTGCTCTAACATCAAAATTTCTATGAATGCATCAAATGCTGGCACATTTAAAGAACTACCCACTGTCAAGCGATGGGTTTGGAAGCTAGAAACAAATGCTGCATATTTTTATGGAAGCTTTCCCAACAAATTGTAGACCAACTATCCATCCTTCTTATCAATGCCACAATCCTTAAGCTATGCTCTTAGCTCATTTTCCTTAGTGACATAGTCTTGGATTGTATCAAAATTCTTGGGATTTAACATTGTGAGATCACTGTCAAGCTGATAACCTCTAATCTCATCAACTTGGCCATACAATTGACCAAACTTTTCCCAAGCTTCTTTGATTGTTTTACATTTTTCAATTTGAAAGATGAGATATTTTGATACATATTTCCTTAAAGTTCCAAGAGCCATAGTATTTTAGTGAGCCAATCCATATGAGCAACATGATCAACTTTAGGATTAGATAGTGCAACAATAGTTCCATCAATATAATGAGTTAATCCTTTTCCATTAACTTACTCCATGCATCAATTTTCCAAGAAGCATAGTTATGTGGAGTTAAAAAAGGAAACTTAGGAGAACCCATAGTAGCAAAATAAAAGAGAAAAAGATAGAGAGAGAAGCACAATCACACAAGACACCCCCCAAATTCACCCAATCACATAACCCCCCCAAAAAGATGATTTGGCACTTTATAATAAGTGTGTGTACAATGGGCACTTGCAAGCCAAGCAAAGTGGGATTCTGATTTTCAATATTTTACAACAGCCTTAAGTAGGCTACAACAGACTCAAATGATTGATACAAAAGACCAAAATGAGATCTTATCTTTACAAATGCCAAAAATAGGCCAAAAATGACCAAGTGCTAAAAGTACAATTTCTAATCAAAATCACTACAAAATGATAGCAACACTATGAAATTTAGAAAAAATCATGCACTTTTAAAAACACGACACCTAAAAAGGAGTTCTTATGAGCCTGAATGGAGCATTGGAAGGTGCAAAAATGGTGACAATCCAGCTACACTTGTGACAACTTTAATTTTTGGAAAAATGCATGCACCAAAAATAAAAAATAATTGCACCACTACGATGTACACAAAACATTGGCCCAAATAAAAAAATTGCACCAAAAAATGCCTCAAAATGACCAAGATATGAGAATTCAAAGTTGGATTGCAAATTTGAAAACTCAATCCGTGAGGAGGTCTAATTTCTCAAAAGATTCCTGATGCAGTGTTGACATTAGAAAACTATGGCATTAAATTTGACGGTTCTCTAGCTGTCACAACAAAAAATGCCTAGGTTATGTGGCACGTCCATACTGTACAGACAATTGACATGGTTGTTCGATGAGTGTTGATTGAATAGGTGATGTGCCTATATGGCCTAGTGAGTTGGCATGGATTGGACGCTGATGTGGCACTGACGACGTGTGCTATTTTCACTAGAATCTTGGAGTTTTTCCAATAAATTCCCCACTGATGAAATATTCTGAAGAATCAGAATCTTCTTGCAAATGCCGACAGAGTTTTTCGCCGACCGCTCAAACTGTCTACCATCAGTGAATTTCTGGATTATGTGGAATCTCCGGAGATTCTATGAATGCTACTAGATTTTGTATGACCACCTAGAATATTAAAAATTTTCAGGTTAATATATGTCGCCGACTAATGGAGACTACCCGCCTACCGTGAATGTGTTGGAGGGTCCTACCTACCACGTAGGTATTGTACCTTGAGGGTACAGCTCTGCAGACTATATAGTCCACAAACTATACTCTATTTTTTCAATTGTTTTAAGAAAAATTTACAATACTATAAAAAAATGTGAAATAATTTTTTTTTTGCTATTTTGAAAATTAATTCATAGAAAAATAAATAATAATTTTTTTACAAAAAAGTAAATTTGTGCTGATGCAATAATGGCTAGGTCGTATGACTCAGCCAACAATTTTTTTTCCTTAAGGGACAAATTGCTCTATTTTGGATGAATTGGCAGTTGATTTATGGGTTTCTTTCCTTATGAGCATGATGGTGATGTCCTTTTTGGCTAAAAATGCTCTAAAGTGGTAGCTAGCTCTTGGATCTGGCAACCACCTCCAATCTACAATCCTTTGTAGATTTGGCCTCCAATGTACATTTGAGACAAAACAAAAGGAAAATCTAACTATCTCAGACACTTCAGACGCAATGGCGAGCTCAGATCTAATGCAACAAGCTCCCAAAATGCACCTGCAATACAAGGCCAAAAATGGAACCCTCCAAGAATCTCTCCAAAATGAGAATCCAAAGGCACTCCAGTAGCTCTAATACCATGTAATAATTGGCTATGAAGGTAGCCACCCAAGACCTAGAGGCCTAATAGAAAGCACAAGCATAAGAGAGATAGAAACAAGATGACAAGAATAAACTGTATTATTCCAATAATGCAAATATGATGGAATGAGCAAAATTACATAGGAGACCCCTTGGTTATATAGACAAGGTGAGAACATAGAAGGGCATAAGATTATGACAAGTGTCATAATCTTATGACATGAGAGAACTATGAAAAGCTATCACTCCACCTAAAGTGGAAGAGTGATAATGTGATAATCACCTCAAAAGGTGGATCACCCGCAAAAGGTGGAGAGATAATCACATGATGTGTCCAAAAAAGGTGGAAGTGATAAAGTAATGACATGTTAAGTCCACCAAAAGTGTAAAATCTCCAACAACCTCCTATGTGGTCCCTAAGTAAACTTAACTAAGGTGTAATAATGACCTAGGACAAGGTACAACACTTGTAATTACACCAAAAAAATTGATTAAGGTTTAGAACTAAAGACTGCTAAGGAAGTCTGGGATGCCTTGGAAAGGGCAGATGAAGGTGATGAAAGAATGAAAAAGGAAAAGTTGTAGAATTTGGAGACATAGTTTGAGCTTCTACATATGTCTAAATATGAGAATGTTAAAACTTATGTACACAAATATTGTCTAAAATAGTAGCGGGAATGTGAGGACTTGGTGCTACTGTACATGAAACTAGGATTGCAAAGAATATTTTTGGAACTCTCCTTGATGCTTATAGTGAGAAGGTGTGTGCTATTGAATAGAGTATAGATTATAAGACCTGTAGTAAAGTTCTGTTGTTGGGATTTTTGACATCTTATGAGATGAGGAAGCCAAATCTGGGGAATGGATGAAAATTAGAAACTAATTTTAAGGCTACAAAAGCTAAAGATCTGGATGAAGAAAATTTTGATGAAATAGATGCTAACTTTGTAAGAAGGATAAGGACAGGCTCTAAAAAGTATGAAGGTAAGTTACCCTTTAAATGCTTTAGTTGTGGAGAAATAGGTCATTATGCTTCAAATTGTCTAGAAAGAGATAAGAGGATGAACCTAATTAAGACTATATAGGCTATAAAGGATGAACCTACTTCTGCTAATTCAGAAAAAACAAGTAAAGGAAATCCCTCTAGGGAAAGAGAAAAATGAAGGTATTGTTATCTCTTTCCTACATGTTAAACAAGAAAATAATTATTGGGTAGTTGATAGTGGTTTTTCACATCACATGAATGGTGATAGAAGTAAGTTCTTAAGCTTGAAAAATATGATGGAGGCTTGGTTATGTATGGAGATGATATTGGTGCTAAAATTTGTGGGATAGGTTTAGTAAGTTTTGATGGAAAGCATCATACTAATGATGTCAACTATGTTAATGGTTTAAGGAATAATCTTTTGAGTGTTGGATAGATGTGCAATAAGGGATATGATATGATCTTTTGTTTAAGGATGAGAGATGTGAAATTCGAAAAGGATTAGGAAAATTTATTGTTGTATTAAATAAATACAAAGGAAACATATATCAACTTAATGGTGTTTATGGACAATGTTTTATGACTCAAATTAATGATACTTGGTTATGGAATCATAGAATGTGTAACATGAATTTTGATAACTTGGAAAAGATTAGTGTAGTTCAAGCTGTGAGAGATTTACCAAGAATTACAAAGCCTATTAATGCTATTTACAAGAATTTTTAGTTTGGGAAGCAAGCAAGAAATCATTTTCAATCAATGGAACAGTCTACTACCAAACTATTGGATTTAGTTCATATAGATCTTTTTCATCCTACAAGAGTGAGAAGTCTACTAGGTGAGAGGTACTTTATCCTTTTAATTGATTATTATTCTAGATATACATGGGTTACATTTCTTTGAGAGAAATCAAATGCATTAGATATATTCAAGACATTCAAAGTTATGGTTAAAAATGAAGTGAATTTTCCAATAAAATACTTAAGGTTTGATAAAGGTGGAGAATTAACCTCCCATGAGTTTAATATGTTTTGTGAAGTGATAGAATAAAGAGACAATTATCTACTTCGAGAACTCCTTAGCAGAATGGAGTTGTTGAAAGGAAAAACAAAATAGTTCAAGAGGCTGCTAGATTAGTGATTACTGAGGTTGGTTTACCAGAAGTTTATTGGAAAGAAGCTAATCATACTATTGTTTATGTATTCAATCAAGTTCAAGCAAGAGTAAAGAGTACAAAAACTCCCTATGAGTTATGGCATGGAAGAATTCCTACTGATAAGTACTTCAAGGTATTCAGAAGCAAGTGTTATATTAGAAGAGATGAAGAAAAATTGGGAAATTTTGATGCAAAACATGATGAAGGAATTTTTCTTGGATATTCTACTAAAATAAAAGCATACAAATGTTTCAATAAAAGACTTAGAATGGTAGTAGAGAGTGCAAATGTCAAGGTTGGTGAAAATTTGAAGAATTCAATTGACATTGATGGATATGTATCTAATGAACCTGATTGTGTAAGAATAGAAGATATTGAAGAACAAGAAATGGATGAGCAAGAGAAAAGGATGAGAAAGAGAACCAGAATGAACAAAATGAAAGAGAAGAAGAAGCTTCGGTGATGTCACCTAAGACACCTAGATATGTATAGAAGAACCATTTAGAAAGCTAGATTAATGGAGATAAGACTAAAAGAGTATTGACTAGAAATAGGGCTATTGTTGAAGTGAATCTGTGCTTATTTTTTTAGATTGAACTGAAGGCTATAACTGAAGCATGTAAAGATGAACATTGGATGGAAACCATGAAAGAAGAAATTATGTAGATTGAGAAGAATAAAAATTGGGAATTGGTCCCAAGACTCGCAGATAAAAACATCATTGGATTGAAGTGGGTATTCAAAAATAAGTTGAATGAGAATGGAGAAGTGGTTAGAAAGAAAGCAAGACTTGTTTGTAAAGGTTACTCACAAGTAGAAGGCATAGATTTTCAAGAAAAAATTTCTTCGGTAGAAAGAATGGAAGATATAAGGATGTTCCTAGCATTTGATTCTCATAAAGATTTCAAATTCTATTAGATGGATGTCAACATTTTTGAATGGTGAGCCAAAAGAAGAGGTCTACATGGAACAATTGAGAGGATTTTAGTTGTCAGGTCAACTAGATATGGTGTGTATATTAAAGAAATCCTTATATGTATGGAAGCAAGCTCCTAGATCTTGGTATGTGAGGTTAGATAGGTATTTGACTCAACAAGGTTTCAACAAAGGTATGATAGATAGTAATCTATATTTTAAAATTGAAAATGACAAAATCTTGATTGTAGTTGTATATGTTGATGACATTATCTTTAGAGGAAATGAAAATATGTGCAAGATGTTTGCAGAAGAGACGCAAAAAGAATTTTAAATGTCTATGTTTGGAGAGAATAATTTATTTTTTGGGCTATAAATTAATCAAATAGAGAAAGGAATTTTTATTTCACAATCTAAGTATGTGAAAGAGATTTTGAAGAAGTTTGGGATGGATGGTTCCAAACTAGTATGTACTCCTATGGCAATTGGTTACAAATTGGGTAAAGACGATGATTCACCTAAGACTGATCAAAGCAAGCATAGATCTATGATTGGTGGACTATTATATTTGACTATTACTAGACCAAATATTATGCATTTTTTTTTATCTTGTGGCTAGATTTCAAGAAGATCCTAAGGAAGCACATGTTGCTACTATTAAAATATTTTTTCGATATTTGAAGGGAACTCTAGATTATGGGTTATGGTATCCTAGAGATACTGAATTTACACTAAGTTCCTATACAGATGTATTGGGCTAGATGTGTACATGACATAATCAGTACAATTTTTTGTGCATTCTTTCTTTGTTGCATATTAGTGGCATGGTTGAGTAAAAAGAAAGATTTAGTCTCCTTTTCTACTATTGAAGCTAAGTATATTGTTGTTGCATCTTGTTATACACAAGTTCTATGGATGAAAAAAACAATGAAAGATATCATAGTGGTGTATGATGATCCTATTTCTATCTTTTGTGATAACACAAGTGCAATTAACATTTCAAAGAATCTAGTGATGCACTCGAGGATGAAGCAAATATCTATCAAGTATCATTTCTTGAGAGAAAAGGTCATGGAGAATGAAGTAAAACTTGAATATGTTCTAACAAAGGATTAGATTACTAATATATTCACATAGGCTCTTCCTAAAGATACTTTTCAGTATCTCTGGGAGAAGTTAGGGGTCATTTCCCCTCCTTTCTTCAATTATATGCATATGGATATGCATTAGTCCAGTCGATCTATGGATCTATCTTTCTTCTAGATTGATGTTTTGGTGGCTAACTCTCAGGGGGAGTAGGTAGTGTTAGGTGTTGTCATTGTGAGTGTTATGTTTTTCATGTAAAAGGGGAAATCAATGTAAAATATCTTTTTCGTTTTCCATTGATGTCAAAGGGGGAGAGGAATCATGTGAAAAAAGTGAGAGGAAGAATTTAAAAGATTAACTACTAAGGGGGAGAAACAAAAAGAAAATCTTGAGAAGTGTATTCAGAGCTAGTATGGTGTCTTTGATGGTTTTTCACATCATGTCTTTCCATCAATGACAAAGGGGGGGATTGTTGCAAAAATGGAAAGAATGTAGGTGTTGTCATTGATGTCAATTGGTCAATTAGTTATCAACTAATTGTTGTTAGTTGTATATGTCGAGGATATTGAGAAAATTGTATTAAAGAAATACTGTAGGTGTTCAGTGGTTGCTCTGGATTTTTATTCTGGATATGCTCTTATGGTTATGTCGTTTAGATATTTTGATCATTGTTGTTAGAAGATGTTATATCCATATTTTTAGATCTTGATTCATTGTACAGTGCAAGTTATGTTCACCAGTTGTGAACTATGGTTTTTTGTGTTTCTGGTTGAGGTTTGGGAGAAATGTTGTTGGTCTAGATTTCTCTTTCGTAAAGTCTTATGACTTGTAGTTCTAGCTCATTGAGTTTTTTTCATTGTATTGAATATAATTTCAGCATCTAGAAGATTTGTGCTTAATGGTTATGTGTGTTTTACACTGGTTTTACTAACCTTGTGTTGAACACTACCTTTGAGGTTGATGAAGCATGTTGGGTCTATTTGGGTCCCTATGAACTTTGTGTTTGGGTGACACTCATTCTAATTCCACCATAGGATGTTTCAATGATGACCTAATTTGAATTTGAATTTGGATGGCCAACTTTGGATATGTTTCAAAGTTGAGGATGGTATAAATACAAGTTGAGTTAGTGGTGAAATGGTGCAAGTAGAAAGTGAAAAGAAATAGAGCAAATAGTTACGAGATTGATGTGAATCAGTGAGTGTGTGTGGTGTGAGTTTGGTAGATTAGTGCAAAGCCTAAATGTTGAGTTTTTAGATGTAGTGAGCATAATGTGCACTCTATCATTCATGCATGTCTACAAGTGGTTGAAGCAAATTGTGGTGTATTTCTCTGTTGCATTGAGATTGCCTTCTCTCTATAACATATCTCTTTTATATTCTTTGTATCATTGTGGAAGTGAGCCCTTTGGGTTGTTAGTCCTATTGGACAATGAGTCCTTATTTTGGCAGTGACCATTATTTCTCAAGAAGTGAACCTCTTGTAATCAGTTTTGATATTCTCTACAGTGTGAATTAATCCTCATTGTGCTTTTTCCCTTATTGGTTTTTCCACATAAATCTAGAGTTATTGTGTTTGTGTGATAGATTTAAGTTTATGCATTGGTACTTAATAGTTAATCATTTAAGTAGTGTTAAGAATTAGTTCCATTAAATGAATTGAAGGTTAAATCTATGACAACTGATTCACCCCCCCTCTCAGTTGTCTTGTTCAACAAGACTATGGTTTATGGTATCTCAAAACTAATTATGTCACTTTACTTGCATATATTGATGTTGATTGGGTAGGGTGCATTGATAGTAGGAATATTACTAGTGGTAGATCATTCTTCTTGGGTGGAATGTTGGTGTCTTGGCATAGTAAGAAATAGGACTTAGTTTCCTTGTCATCAATAGAGGTAGAATATATTGTTGTTGCTTCTTCTTGTACACAAGTTCTTTGGATGATACAAACCCTTCAATATATCAAGGTAAATGTGTTTAAACCTTTGTCTATTTTGTTTATAACACTAGCACAATAAACATCTCCAAGAACCCTATTAAGCACTTATGAACTAGTCACATTGCAATCAAATACCATTTCTTAAGAGAAAAGTGTTAGAAAATGATTTTTTTTTAGATTATGTTGCTACAAATGATTAGGTAGTAGATATATTTACCAATACTTTAGCCAAGAATGTATTTGAATAGTTGAGGTAGAGATTAGGTGTTCTTTCTCTTTCCTCTCTTCACTAGATTAGTTCATTTCAGCATGGTTTCAAGGGGAGCCTATATCATTATTCTATGTCCCTACACATTGAATGTTTGTTCTAGATTTGGTTGAAATTCTTGATTTTTTTAGGATTTTATTATAAATGTTTTTGTTTGGATAGTGATATGATTATTTTCCAGTGTTATTCCTTCTATTCATGTTTTTAATTATGGTTTTAACAAAATATCGTGATTTCCATGAATTTTTTTTTACTTACAATTTGCAAGTGATTTCATTCATTGAGTTTTTTTTGTAGATCTCAATCTAGGTTTGAAGGTGATATTCATTTGTGTTAGATTGTATTTTTTTTACACAATGATATGTAATTAGTTCATTTATGAGAATCTTGTCAGTGTTGTGATAGTGATGTCCAATTAGTTGCCTTGAGATAATCTTAGCAATGTTTTGTAATGATATTCTTGGCCAACTTGATAGTTTTATGCATGGAGTTGTTTTTGGTAAAACTAATCTATATTTTCTCCAAGTATATTGATAGGAAAGTGTGGGTTTTTAATCTTTCTTAATTTAGTCTCAGTTTCTAGACAAGATAACAATGATAGTTCTCTACTTTAGTCTCAGTATGTAATGATAGTGCTTTTTTTTTCATGTACGTATATCTATTTTGTAGGGGGCATGTCATCCTTTTTCAGTTGATTTCAAAAGGGGAGTGCAAGCAATAGTTTTCCATTAATGATAAAGGGGAAGTTTGTTGACATTTTTCATTGATGTCAAAGGTTCTTGTATTCATTTCATGGAGCTTGTTGATTGATGTACATCAAGGAAAATTGAAGGTATTCAATGGAAGATTCATGTATATAAACATGTTTGATTAAGGTAGAGATATAGGAAAATACATGGTTAGAGAATAATCATTGAGCATTGTCATTTGAGTCTCATAAAGTTGCAAAGTTCTTGGTAGGGTTTTCCATCAATAAAAAAGGGGGAGTTTGTTGATGTTTGTCATTGATATTAGGGTTCTTGTACTCATTTCATGGAGCTTGTTGATTGATTTGTATCAAGAAAAGTGAAGGTATTCAATGGAATTGATTCATGCATACAATCATGATTGATTAAGGTAGAGATATGGGCAGATACATGGCCATAGAAGAATCATTGAGCATTGTCATTTGAGCCTCAAAAAGTTGTAAATTTCTTTGTGTTTATGAGGATTAGGGTTGTCTTTTTTTTATTACCTTTTAACAAGATTCACATTTCTTACATCTCTTATTAGTGTAAGAGTCTTATAGAGGGGTTGATATTAGGGTGGTAATCCCATTTTAGGATTTTTGGTTATTGAATTTCTATGCTTCATAACCTAAAATACTATGCATAGCTAAAAATCTAAGATCATCCTATGCTAGGGTTTATTCCTTTTGAAGGTAATCAATTAAGTATTAACTTTATGTTCTAATCACCTATTGAATCTCTATAGTTGGTATAAATTCACTTAAGTGATAACATTAAGGGTTCAAGTTCATCTAGCAACTAGCCCGTACTCCTTGGTATAACCAATTAGATAGGTTAAAGACTTATATCATATCACCCAAAGTAAGATCAATGGTTATTACTTAATTGATGGAATGACAAGGTTTGACAATCAAATGTCCTCATTTAATTTTGTAGAACAATCACTTCCCAAGGTCTCCACTTTGATGAGCATATAGGTGTCATATACCTTTGTTTAGTTACTCAAAGTTTTATAAATTTTTTTGTGGTAGCGATAGGTTAAGTAGTGTTCAAAGCCAGTGCATTAAGTACTTTTTGATCATGTTCTGGGCTCTATAAGAAAGCATTGAAGACATTTGATACCATGGTTGTGTTAAAATAATACACAATGAAGGAGACTTGATGAAAAAATTATATAAGGGTTGTATGATGCCTTTGTATGACAACATTTATAAAATATATTTCCTTTGCATAGATAAGTGTGGTCTAAATGTGTCTATGATAGGATTTTGATTTAAAGAAAGAACGGTGTGTCAATTTGTGTAATAGTGCTCTGAAGTTGTAAATTTCCATTAATTTTGTCTAGGATTGACTATCATAACAAGAAACATGTTTATGAAAAATTCTTCTTGTTTCATCTTATAGTTCATTAAAAGAAGGTTATAGTTGAGGTGGGTGTAGATTTTGAAGATCCTTTGCTCATCAGTTTAATTCTTGTTTGTGTTTGTTGGAATAAGAAGATTCTTGTAAATAAATTATGACACATGTATGCAAGGAGAGATAAGGGTTTAATTTTTATTAATCTAAAGTATATTGTTAATAGAGTAGTAATCTATACATTTTTCTTTCATTCCTTATTGGATTTGGTGCTCCTAGATATACTGTATTTCATACGTAGTTGGTGGTCTATTGTATTTAGTGAGAATTTGGTTAATGAGACCTAATAGTGAACAATTTTTGAGGTTTTTATTGGTTCTTCAAATCCAAAAAACACTCATAGTTGTTTTTGCCTTTCTAGGGGGTATGTGTAGGACCATGATGGGCCAAAAAGTGGCAATATGATGAGTATGTGGCTGACAACATTTTTTTTACCCAAAATTGATGAAACGAAAAGGGTTTTTAAAGGAGATTATTAGCTTTCCACCAATATAAATTATGTTTTACTTTGAATTCAATAAGTAATTATTATTCATTTTCTATTCAAATTATGACTAAAGTCTTGATTGATAACTAAAAAATCTATAGTTTTCAAATGGTATCACATTTTTGAATCCAAAATATGCATCACATTCTATGCTTCATATACTATAGGATTAAAAAAGAAAAATTGAATTTCATAAAATTTTGACCAAGTTAAGGTGGTCAACATAGTTTTTATATTTTTTAAAAGTTGTAATAAAAAATAAAAATTAATTATTTACTTGGAAAAGAATTACGAAAAAATATGCATCAATTGGGACATGATTCCTCTACTTATATATAAAATCTTATAAAAAAATATTATCATTTTATTGTGGTTAGGTAATTGCAGACACCTACTTATTTTTTTCCTAAAATTTAAGTACTATTGCATTAAAATTTAAAATTTTCAATAAATAGATTTCTTTTTTTTAAAAACCTAGTAGTTTAGAAACTAAATTCAATTTTCTACAGATTCTATTTTTACATATTTTTGAGATAATATAGATAACTTATTCAACTTTTGGTGTCAAGTTGTCTAACTCTAATTTTTCTAATTTTTTGCCAGTTAAGGGCCTATTTTTTCCAAGATGATCTTGCACACACCCTAGGGTTTTCCACTTATAAATCTTGTGTCATGGTGATCTTTATGTGTTTCCATTAAATTTTGTGCTTGTTAAAAGTTGTTTAAATGCTTTTTTTTTGTGCATCACTGATTCACCTCACCTCTCAGTGGTCTTGAGTATTCCTACACCTTATCCTTCTTCAACTTGCACTTTTTGATTGGTGATAGTCTCATTTAATTGCTTGAGTTGCTCTTTTTTTTTATTGACTCTTTCAGTAGCTTTCTTGAGTCTCTCTCAAAAAATTTTAATACACTCATCTACATCATTAAGATCCTTTTCCAGATCTATTTTCTCAGCTTCCGCTTTATCCAAATCATCAAGGTATTACTTGAGTTCTCCTTCCATGTCATCTATACAATATTCTTTAGTAAACCCTTTAGGACTAATTTCCTCCCAAGGAATAGGATAATTCCTTATAGCCATGTGTTCAACCTCCAAGATCTACCTCAATGATCAATCTAATTGAAGGAACTAAGCTCTGATAATAATTTTTGAACACCCGAAATATACTAAAATGGGGTTGAATCAGTACTCACTAAAATTCATTAATTTCATCAACTTTAAAGATCCATTCAATACATCACATTAAACTTGTAGTAATAGAAAGGAACATAGAAATTACACATTAGATCAAAGAACACAAGAACAATATATTTTATGCAAAAATCACAAAAAGGGATAAACCACTATGACGATTAGATCACAATATATTATAACTAGTTATAAGATATTATAAAATGGCTCACTGCTAGGTGGACTCAATGTCTAGAGGATTCACTGTCTAGAGAATAGAAGAAATGTCTCACTACCAGGATAGAAAAGAGGGTGGATCATTACCAGAGATTGAACTAATTATGATGCATCTACAACATGCTGAAGATAGTTCCAATTAGGCTCAAAAAACTAACTTAATAGACCTCATACTTCACCACTTATCAACCTATTCACATTATTCTTTTCTTAAGATATCACACACAATTGATTGTCTCACATATCATATCACCAAACAAGGAATTAACCTTGTATATATACTATAATGTACCAAATCATCAATTAGGTTGGCCTAGTTAGATGTACCATACATCCTCATATTGGCTCAAAAATTAACCACACACACTTGAAGGAATAAACCAAAACAAGTGACACATCAAAATAGATCAGCATAAGCTATAGTTACTATCATAAGTTTCATCCCTACATACTTTAATTCCACACAACCTCAAACCCTTTAGGTCAATGCTATTGGTTGAGTAATAACAAAATGGAATAATTTTTCACTCACAAATCACCATGGAGACCACAAAAAAACTTGCCACTTCGAATGTACAAACTACTAACATTCACAAACACATCCTCAAATCCACTCAAAAAAAAATTCATTAATGATGGAATGTGGAGCATTTCAAAATACACTCTATACCACTAACACTACCATTATAGAGCCTGATACCTTGTCAAAATTATCTTTGACTGTGGAGGACTTCGAGGCTTGAAACTTTGAATTTAGATTCCTCCACCATGCACCAATATTACCTCAAAATTGCATGAAAATATTCTCCATAGCGGAGCAATGTGGACCACAAAATAGGTTCACTGAATACTAAAATTGTACGCCAAGACTTAGGAAATTATTGAACATATTTTGTTTTCTCAAAATAAAACTTCTAGAATTATATAATGAGATGACATTACTGACAATGCCATATTCAATCATGCTCATAAATCATCATCTATACATCAATGCATCAATGTTGAAATCAATGACAACACCATAGTAACATCACATGCCATACATCCATCACTCTTCTCAATGAAAAAAAAACTTTAAACTATTTTGTGAGTCCTCCTTTACCAAAAAAAGAAAGAAAGAATAAAAAAGTAGAAGTCATGAATCAAGAAAGGTCTAGAAGAAGGTTCCTAAGGAAAAGAAGTCAAAAAGGTCAATGATTGCTCAAACTACATTACATGTTCAGAAGGAGAACAACATGTGGATCATAGGCATTGATTACTCTAGTCATATGATTGGAGATAAGAGTAAGTTCATGAATTTTAAGAAATTTGAGTATGGTTCAGTGACCCTTAGAAACAATTCAATTTCCAAAATATTTGGTAAGGGTACTTAATTCTTGATGGTGGTAAAACAAAGACACATGATGTTTTGTATGTTGAAGGTTTAAAGCATAATCTATTAAGTATCATTCAAATGTGTGAAAAGGGCTAAAAAAAAAAAATTTAGTGTGGAAGGTTGTGGATTAATGGAATCAAGTATTGGTGAACTGGTTATGGAAGGAAGAAGGATAAATAGTAACATTTATCATCTCAATGAGCTAAATGGAAAAATTTGTGTCACTGTGCATAAAGATGAAAGTTGGATTTGGCACAAAAGGTTAGGAAATATGAATTTTGATGAAATTGTAAAGATTAGTTCAAAATGATTGCTTCGAGTTATGCTTGTTAAAAGGAATAGGAAAACTGAGATGGGGGGTCAATCAGTTGTCACAAAATTTGAAATTCAAAACTTCAACACTTATCAATTCCACAACCACACTACTATGTTATTAAGTTTGAGCATGAAACACAAATAACAAAAAGTAAAATAAACATAATGAACACCATATTTTTACGTGGAAAACCCAATGAGGGAAAAACCAGGGTGAGGATTAACTCACAATATAAAGAGACTATAAAACCAAATACAAAGGCTCACTGCCCAAAAGAGGACTCACTATCCAAATAAAAAGGCTCACTACCTATAGAAAGAACTCACTATCCAATACAGAGGTGCATTGCCTACTAATACAAAAGAGAAAAAAATATCACCACAACACTTAACACACATCCGCCGCCTTGAGTAGATGATTGCAAAAACCTTTAGCTCACTACCTTTAGGAATCTAACACAATGAAGTATTTTTGCCTTAACTCATTTTCACACACTTTTGCATTTATTATTTGTGGCTTACTTCATCACTTTGCATATGTTTCTAATCTTCACAATACGACTTGCATTTATACCATCTTCAACCTTAGAAACTTTCTCCAAGGTCAGCCACATAAGCTTCATGTTAAAATTCAAACTACATTGGCAACTCAACATTCCCGCAGTGGAAAAGAATGAGAGTGGACCAATAAAATTTTTATTCAAGGCCAAAATATAATGTCTTAGATCAACCACACACTTCCTTAATTTAATTTAATTCTTCAAATGAAGTGTAAACACCAGGTTGGCCAAACCTAATGAAAACATAAATGAACATTGATGTACATGCTTCCCAACAAGAAGATGACACACAAATGACACAAGATGCTTCATTATGCACGAGAACACATCTTAGTTTCCTTCAAATACATCTGTAACAAGTACGACAATCTTTGAACACCGAACTTCTTCCATCAGTCCATCTAGACTGTGCAAACACATACAACAACTTTGAAACTTGACTTTTAGATCACCAAACCACGCGTATCTTTGCTAGAACCAAGATAACACAATTATAAGACATATATCAGATTGAAAAGATCTAAAATAGAATAGCAAAGGATTACAGAGCAAAAAAAATTCTCCCAATCCATAGAAGACCAACTCTTCTAGAGCAGTTCACACACCACTAAACGTAACTTTCACATACCATTAAACCAAAAGCCAAAACTTGGGAGATATCACCACTAGATCACCATTAAAAAACCCTTAGATTTACACAAGCATAGGATCAACACAGGAGAAATGTGGAGCACATACCAGAGCACATTCTAAACACATTCATCAATTCAAATTCTCTCTTTATTAATTTTCTCAAAAGCACTTGGAAACTCATCAATTAAGAAAATTTGCAACATCATAAAGATAGCTCCATGTACTCACAACATCTTAATAACATCTCAACTATACATGTACAATCTACAACATACCAAACTATGTTGACATCAATGACAACATTAATAACAAAACCACCAAAATTGCTCATATTTGCAACAATCTCCCCCTTTGTCATTGATGGCAACACCTGATGTGAAAAACTATCAAAGAAAACATCCTTCACAATATTTTTGGAGAAAACCATCTCTTCTTCTACTACTATTTTTCACATTACTTTCTCTCGGCCTTTGACATCAATTTCAAAGATCAAAAAATCTGATCACTTCCCCTTAGGAGTGCACCCATTCAACTCATACTACAACAATGAAAACCTTTTCTACTCCCCCTACAAAGTAGACCCATTCATCATTCCAAATAAATGAAGAATCGATGAATTTAGTAGACTAATGCACTTTCATGTGCACCTAGTTTGGAGGTCCATGACCCCAAAATTCTCCATAAGATACTCAAAAGTATCCTTCCAAAGAGCCTTAGTAAATATATCTACAATTTGTTCCTTTTTGTCACATATTCCAACCTGACTTCATTCTTCAACACTTTTTCTCTCAAGAAATCATATCTGATAGATATTTTTTTTTTCTTGAATGCATAAATGGATTCTTTGAAATATTTATAGCACTTGTGTTGTCACACAAGATAGGAATAAGATCATCACATATCACTCCAATTTCTTCCAAAGTTTAGTTCATTCATAAAGCCTGTGTATAGCAGGATGCTACAACAATATATTCTACCTCTATAGTGGATAAAGAAACTGATTCTTGTTTCTTACTCAACCAAGAAACTAATCTTCCACTAAGAAATAAAGCACCCCCACTGGCACTCTTCCAGTCATCCACACAACCAGCCCAATTGACATTGGTATAAGCACTCAAGGTGAAATCAACACCCTTAGGATACCATAAGCCATAATCCAGTGTACCTTTAATATATCTAAATATCCTCTTTATAGTTGTAACATGTGCCTCTTTAGGATCTACTTGAAATGTAGAAACTAGACATACTACATGCATAATATGTGGTTCGGTAGCAATAAGATACAATAGTCCACAAATCATAGATTTGTATTTGTTCTAATAAGTTTTAGCAGATTCATCATCTTTACTCAGCTTACATCTAGTTACCATAGGAGTACTAACCGGTTTGGAATCATCCATTACAAACTTCTTCAACAACTCTTTTACATACTTAGATTGTGAAATGAATATCCCTTTATCAGTTTGATTCACTTGAAGACCAAGAAAGAAATTCAACTCACTAATCATGAACATTTCAAATTCTTTTTGAATTTCTTTAGAAAATATTTTACACATGGCTTCATTTCCACTAAAGATGATATCATCAACATATACAACTAATATCAACATTTTGTTACCTTGCACTTTGAAGTAGATATTGTTGTCAACAGATCCTTTGTTGAATCCTTGCTTTGTTAGGTATCTATTTAATCTTGCATACCAAGCTTTGGGAGCTTGCTTTAGTCCATATAATGCCTTCTTCAACTTACACACCATATCTGCTTTGTTAGATAACTGAAATCCTTCAGGTTTTTCCATGTATACTTCTTCCTCCAATTCACTATTCAAAAATGGTGACTTGACATCCATTTGATATACTTTGAAACCCTTGTAGGCAGAAAATGTTGAAAACATTCTAATAGCTTCCATTCTATCCACAAGGGAAAATGTTTCTTCAAAGTCTATGCCTTCAACTTGTGAATATCCCTTGCATACAATTCTTTCCTTATTCCTTGTAACTTCTCTATTTTCATTCAACTTATTCTAGAAAACCCATTTTCAACCAATTACATTCTTATTCATAGGTATAGGAACTAGTTCCCATGTCTGATTCTTTTCTATTTTATGCAACTTCTTCTTTTAGAGATTTCATCCAACTCTCATCTTCGCATGCTTCACTCATAGAATTAGGTTCAATTTTAGAGAGTAAACACAAATTTACCTTAGCTTCTACTTTACTTCTTGTCTTCATGTCTTCATGTTGATGATTCTTCTGCACATAGTTAGGATTCTTAATAGTAGGTTCTAGTTCATTTTCTTCATCTTCTTCTTCAATCTGTTCTTCTTTCTCTTCTTCTTCCTTCTCCTTATTTTCTTCAGGTACTTGTCCATAGATGGGGTCATCAGGTTCAACTTCACTTATCTCAATAGGTTTGTTTATGTCTTCATCAACTTTCACATTAGCACTTTCAATAATCTTCCTCAATCTTTTATTGAAGCATCTAAATGCTTTGCTAGTAGTAGAGTACCCAAGAAAAATTACTTCATCACATCTGGCATCAAACCTCCCAAGATTTTCATCATCTCTTTTAATGTAACATCTACTTCCAAATACCTTGAAGTACTTCACAGTAGGAATCTTACTAGTCCATAACTCAAAAGGATTCTTTGTGTTGTTGCCTCTGATCTGGACTCTATTAAGAACATAAATAGTAGTGTGTATTTCCTCTCTCTAGTACACATCCAATGCATTTTATTCTTTCATCATGGTTCTTGCAGCTTCCTGTACCATCTGGTTTTTCCTTTCAACTACCCCATTCTGCTTAGGGGTTCTTGAAGCATAAAACTATCTCTTTATGCCATGCTATTCATAGAATCTATTAAACTCACTAGAAGTGAATTATCCACCTCTATTAGATCTCAAACACTTGATTTTAAAATTTACTTCATTTTCCACTCTTGCTTTGAACACTTTAAACCTATCCAGAGTTTGACTCTTTTCTCTAAGAAAAGAAACACATGTCATTCGAGAATAATCATCAATAAGGAGCATGAAATACCTGTCACCATTTAGACTTCCTATTCTAGTCAGACCACAAAGGTTAGTATGAATTAATTCTAGCATTCTAATAGTAGATTACTCTTTTCCCTTAAAGATGCATCTTGGTTGTTTCTCCAACTGGAAACTTCTACAAATAGTATTAGGAGGCCTTGTGATTCTAGGCAGGACTTGGACAACATCTCTTGAATTGTTTCTAACTAGATTATCAAAATTTACATGTCCCATTCTCTAGTACCATAACCAACTTTCATTGATTTGAGATACAAAGAATTGGCCATCAAAATCCCTTAAGATAATAGATGTTTCCATGAGTTCAACTTCCAGTAGCAACCATATCTCCATTTTTGGACCCTTTTTTGATTTCACAGGTATTATTCTAAAACACAAGTTTGAAAACATTGCTACACATCTATCCAACACTCAAAAGGTTATGCCTCAAACCCTTCACATAATATAAACCATCAGCATTGTGTACTCCATAAAAAATAATTATACCTTTCCCACAAATCTTAGCTCCTAAATCATCACTAAACATGACTAAACCACCATCATACTTTTCAGGTTTAGTAAAATTACTCTTATCTCTGGTCATTTGATTAGAACAACCACTATCAATCACCTAGTAGTCTTCATCCTATCTTGCATGAAAGGAGGTGACCAAAGTATCTTCCATCTTATTCTTTTTGTTCTTCAGAGCATTCTTCCTTGCACATTTTTTAGGGTTAGCAGATATAGAGTTGTTTTCTAAAGCTAAAAACAAGCATTCATTATCATCAGCCTCATTTTTAGATTCATCATTAGAGATTTTGACTTCTTTAACATAATACAACTTCTTGTATTTCTTATCCTTTATGCCCTTATCTTTATAATCCTCGTTCTTCTTATGTACAACTCTATTTGGACAAATTGAAGCATAATGACCAATATTACCACAACTGAAACATTCAAAGGGAAACATACCTTTATACTTTTTGATACCTTTCTTCAACTTCCTGGTGAAATTTGCTTCCAACTCATTAGAACCATCACTCTCTGGACCATCTTCAATCTTCATTACCTTAAATTTTGTTTCTATATTTTCTTCTTTCATATCTTCTTTCCTGAACTTTCTCATTTCAAATGCTTGCAAGGTGTAGAATAATTGTTCTTTAGTATACTTTTTAGGATCATACATCTCTTCAATAACTTAGATCTTATCACTATAGGAATCTGGTAGGGTGATTAGGATCTTCTCAATAATATCTTCATCATTCAGGGTTCCCCTTTGATTCTTAACTCCATTTACTATCATCTCAACCTTCTAGAATTAGCTTGTGAACTCTTCACCTCTTCCATTTTTAAATTCTCGTATCTGTGTTTTTCCACCAGCTTCTTTGTCAACTTTACTCTTTCATTTCCTTCATATAGTTCTTCCAACTTCCAGACTTCATCAGCAATATCTAAAGAAAGAAGCTTAGTTCACTTAGTTTTAGATAAAGCACTATAAATAGCATACCTCACTTTCTCATTCTCCTCATAAGTAGAAACCTCATCTACAATTGAAGGACCACTCGTTGGAGCAACATAATTCATCTCAAAATCCTTCCAGGTCTTGTACTAAGAGAAACAATATATCCTCTCATCTGCACTTTCCAATCACTGTAATCAGATACATCGAACTTAGGGATCACCAACTTATGCACCATTGGATCTTCCTTAAGTGGTTAAGCTCTACACCAAGGAACCGAAGCTTTGATACCAATTGTTAAAAGGCGTTGGACAACTGAGAGGGGGGTGAATTAGTTCTCACAAAATTTCAAATTCTAAACTTCAACACTTATCGATTCCACAATCACACTATTATGTTATTAACTTTGAGCATGAAACAAAAATAACAAAAAGTAAAATCAACACAATGAAGACCATATTTTTACATGGAAAACCCAATGAGGGAAAATCCAAGGTGAGGATTAACTTACAATATAAAGAGATTATAAAACTAAATATAGAGGCTCACTACTATGGGCTCACTACCCAGACGAGCACTCACTAGGTATGTGGAGGATCAAGATGGGCCAAAAAGTGGCAATATGATGGGTATGTGGCTGACAACATTTTTTTTACCCAAAATTGATGAAACAAAAAGGGTTTTTAAAGGAGATTCTCAACTTTCCACCAATATAAATTATGATTTACTTTGAATTCAATAAGTAATTATTATTTATTTTCTATTCAAATTACGACTAAAGTCCTCATTGATAGACTAATTGAAAAAGATCTATAGCTTTCAAACTGTATCACATTTTTTGAATCCAAAATATGCATCGCATTCTATGCTTCACATACTATAGGATTAAAAAAGGAAAAATTAAATTTCATGAAGTTTTGACCAAGTTAAGGTGCTCAGATATACAATTTTTTTTTATTTTTTAAAAGTTGAAATAAAAAATTCATAATTAATTATTTACTTGGAAAAAAATTACAAAAAAATATGGATCACATCAAGAAATGAGTCCTCTACTTATATGGGTATGTGCAGGATCATGATGGGCCAAAAAGTGGCAATATGATGGGTATGTGGTTGACAACATTTCTTTTACCCAAAATTGATGAAATAAAAAGCGTTTTTAAAGGAGATTATAATCTTTGGACCATCAATATAAACTATACTTTACTTTGAATTTAATAAGTAATTATTATTCATTTTCTATTCAAATTACGACCAAAGTCCTAATTGATAGACTAATTGAAAAACATTTATAGCTTTCAAACAATATCACATCTTTTGAATCCAAAACATGTGTCACATTCTATGCTCCGCATACTGTAGCATTAAAAAAAGAAAAAATGAATTTCATGAAGTTTTGACTAAGTTAAGGTGGTCAAACATACAATTTTTTTATATTTTTGAAATTTGTAATAAAAAATTCATAATTAATTATTTACCTTGAAAAAAATTACAAACAAAATTGCATCACATCAGGACATGAGTCCTCTATTTATATCTAAAATCTTATAAAAAAATATTATCATTTTATTATGGTTGGGGTGGTCAAACAGACACCTACTTCTTATTTTTCCCTGAAATTTAAGTACTACTGTATTGAAATTTCAAATTTTCACCAAATAGATTTCATTTTAAAAAACAAACCTAGTAGTTTAGAAACTACATTCAATTTGCTACAGATTATATTCTTACATATTTTTGAAATAATATAGATAACTTATTCAAATTTTTACGTGAAGTTGCCTAACCTCGATTTTTCTGATTTTTTGCCACTTAAGGACTTATTTTTTCCATGATGATCCTGCACATACCCATATATAAAATATAATAAAAAAATATTATTATTTTATTCTGGTTAGGGTGGTCAGACAGACACCTACTTCTTATTTTTCCCTAAAATTTAAGTACTACTGCATTGAAATTTCAAATTTTCACCAAATAGATTTTTTTTTAAAAGAAACCTAGTAGTTTAGAAACTACATTCAATTTGCTATAGATTCTATTCTTACATATTTTTGAAATAATATAGATAACTTATTCAAATTTTTATGTCAAGTTTCCTAACTCTGATTTTTCTTATTTTTTTGCCACTTAAGGGCTTGTTTTTTCCATGATGATCCTACACATACCCCACTATCCAAATACAAAGGCTCACTGCCTATAGAAAGGAATCACTATCCAACAAAGAGGCTCATTTCCTATTGATACAAAAGAGAACAAAAGACCAACCACAAAATTTAACACACATTTGTAGCCTTCAATAGATGATTGTAGAAACCTTCAACTCACTACCTTTAGGAATCTAACATAATGCAGTACTGCTTCCTCAGCTCATTTTCACACAATTTTTCCTTTATGATTTGTGGCTTACTTTTCCACTTTGCATCTACTTCTAATCTTCACAATATGACTTGCATTTATACCATCTTCAACCTTAGAAACTTTCTCCAAGGTCATCCACATAAGCTTCATTATAAAATTCAAATTACATTGACAACTCAACATTCCCGTGGTGGAAAAGAATGAGAGTGGACCAATAAAAAAATTATACTAGTCCAAAAGATAATGTCTCATATCAACCACATGCTTCCTTAATTTAATTTAATTCTTCAAATGAAGTGTAAACACCAGGTTATCCAAACATAATGAAAACACAAATGAACATTGATGTATGCTTCCCAACAAGAAGATGACATGCAGATGGTGCAAAACACTTCATAATGCATGAGAAAATATCTTAGGTTCCTTCAGATACATTTGCAACAAGTGCAACAATATTTGAACATCGAACTTATTCCATCAGTCCATCCAGACTATGCAAACACATACAACTCTAAATCTTGACTTTTAGATCACCAAACCACACATATCTTTGCCAAAACTAAGATAACACAATTATAATACATATATTATATCCAAAATATCTAAAATAGAACAACAAAGGACTACAGTGCAGAAAGATTTCTCCCAGTCCATAGAATACCAACTTTTCCAGAGTAGTTCACACACCAGTGAATGTAACTTTCACATACCATCAAACCAGAAGCTAAAACTAAAGAGATATCACCAAGTGTAGATCACCATTAAAAGACCTTCAGATCTGCACAAGGATAGGATCAAGATAGGAGAAATGTGGAGTGCATACTGGAGCACATTTTGAACACATTCATCACTCTGACTTCTCTCTTTATTAATTTTCTCAAAAGCACTTGGAAACTTATCAATTTAGCACATCTACGATATCATAAAAATAACTCCATGTACTCACATCACAACAACATCTCAACTATACATGTACAATCTTCAACATACTGAATTGTGTTGACATCAATGAAAACATTGTCATTAATGACCACACCACTAAACTTGCTCATACTTGCAACAATGCCAAATATAAAGAAGCCTCAATCAATCAGTTGCAATCCATGTCATGAAGGGAAGCAGACAAGAAGAAAATACCCTACTAAGGATTATTCCACATCAAAACCATTAGATTTGGTTCACACAAATTTGTGCAAACCCTTGAGGATGAAAAGTCCACAAGGGGATAGGTATTTCATGATTCTCATTGATGATTTCACTAGGATGAGCTGCATAACATTTCTAAAAGGAAAGAATCATTTGAGAAGTTTAAGAAATTCAAGGTATTAGTAGAAAATGAAATTGGAAGGACAATCAAGTTTTAAGATATAACAAAGGTGGAGAATTCACTGTTTAGAAGTATGGAAAATTTTATTAAGAGCATGGGATCCATGGGAAGTTTTTAAACCCTAGAACTCAATAGAAAAATAGAGTTGCAAAAAGAAACAATTCAACTATACAAGAGATGACAAGAACTATTCTATGTCAAGAAAATCTACTAGACATGTACTGAAGAGAAGCTACATAGAGTATTGTATATATTTTGAACAAATTCCAAATCAAGCACAAGATTGAAAAGACACCATATGACCTATGGAGAGGAAAACTAGCATTGCTAAGACACCTTAGAATATTTAGGATCAAGTGATACATAAAGAAAGATGAAGAAAATTTGAGTAAGTTTGATTGTAGATTAGATGAAGGTATTTTCCTTGGAATATTCTTTAAGAATTAAAGCCTACATATGCTATAACAAAAGATTGAAGAGGGTAGTTGAAAGTGGAAATATGAGAGTTGACGAGACTATTTCAGAAGTAGAAGAGGATGGAGAACCAATTCAAATAACCATTGAAAATTCCAAAAACTCCAACAAATCACTCTATAGATCATATCATAGGTGATAAAGAAAATGGGGTTTAGAACCTAGAATAAACTTGAGAGATAGGGTGAGAAAGTACACTTTGTATAAGGGTATGTGCAGGATCATCGTGGAAAAAATAGGCCCTTAAGTGGCAAAAAAGTAGACAAATCAGAGTTAGGAAACTTCATGTAAAAATTTGAATAATTTATCTATATTATTTCAAAAATATGTAAGATTAGAATTTTTAGCAAATTGAATGCAGTTTCTAAACTACTAGGTTTTTTTGAAAAAAAAAACTCTATTTGGTGAAAATTTAAAATTTCAATGCAATAGTACTTAAATTTCAGGAAAAATAAGAAGTAGGTGTATGTCTGACCACCATAACCACAATAAAATGATAATATTTTTTTATAATATTTTAGATATAAGTAGAGGACTCATGTCCTAATGTGATGCATATATTTTTTTTAAAAAAATTCTCAGTAAATAATTAATTATGATTTTTTTTATTACAACTTTTAAAAAATTTAAAATACATGTATCTCTGACCACCTTAACTTGGTCAAAACTTCATGAAATTCATTTTATCTTTTTTTAATATTATAGTATGTGAAGCATAGAATGTGACACATGTTTTGGATTCAAAAAATGTGATATTGTTTGAAAGCTATAGATTTTTTTCAATTAGTCTATCAATCAAGACTTTAGTCATAATTTGAATAGAAAATGAATAATAATTACTTAAGTATTAAATTAAAAGTAAAGCATAATTTATATTAGTGGAAAGATGAGAATCTCCTTTAAAAACCCTTTTCGTTTTATCAATTTTGGGTAAAAAAAAGTTGTCAGCCACATACCCATCATATTGCCACTTTTTGGCCCATCATGATCTCGCACATACCTGTAAATGTAAAATATAGAACCTAATTCATACAAAGAAGCAAGCAACAAGAAAGGTTGGGTAGAAGCTATGAAGGAGGAATGAAATTAGATCATAAAGAATGAAATTTGGGAACTTGTCCCAAGACCTAAAGGAAAGAATGTGATTGGAACCAAGTGGGTGTTCAAAAACAAGCTAAATGAAAATGGTGAAGTGATCCAAAACAAGGCAAGGCATGTGTGTAAAGGGTATTCTCAAGTTGAAGGCGTAGAATTTGAAGATAAATTTTCTTTGATGGAAATATTGGAGCTAATCAAGATGTTCTTAGCTCTTTCAACATTCAATAATTTCAATGTATACCAGATAGATGTGAAGTCAACATTCTTGAATGGATAACTAGAAGAAAAGGTGTATATTGAACAACCAAAAGGATTTCAATGTTCTAACAATCTAGATGATGTTTTCATATTGAAGAAATCTTTGTGGGGTCAAGAAGGCTTCTAGAGCTTGGTATTCAAGGTTGGATGGGTACTTGCAACAACAAGGATTATAAAGAGGAAGTGCAAATAGTAATATGTACATAAAAATAGAAGAATAAAAATTATGGATAGTTATGATCTATGTCCAGATGACATCATTTTTTATGGAAAAAATGATGACATATGCAAATAATTTTAGAAGTAAATGTAGAATGAATTCAAGATGTGTATGTTAGGATAACTATCTTTTTTTCTTGGGTTACAAATTGTACAATCAAATAAAGTAAATTTCATTTCACAACATAAATGTATCAAATAGATGTTAAGAAATTTCAGAATGAATGATTGCAAACTTGTTGCATCACCTATGGTTACCAAATGTAATTTAAGTAAAGACAGTGAATCTACTTCAATAGATCAGACCTTATATAGGTCCATGATTGGCAACTTGCTATATGTGACAACATCCAGACTAGATATTATGCAAGCAATTGGAATGGCTACCAAATTTTAGGTAGCACCTAAAGAGACTCATGTTAAAGAAATGAAGAGGATATTTAGGTATTTCAAGACTATTGAAGATTTTGGACTATGGCATCCAAAGAGTGAAAACTTCACTTTGACTACATACATAGGTGTATATTGGGTAGGATGTGTTGATGACCAGAAGAGTGCAATTGGTGGTGCATTCTTCCTTAGTGAATGTTTGGTTTCCTAGTTGAGTAAGAAACAAGAATCAATTTATTTATCTATAGTAAAAGAATAATACATTTATGCAACATCACATTACACTTAAGTGCTTTGAATGAAACAAAATTTGAAGGAAATAAAGATTGAGTTTGCATACCCTATTACTAGTCTTTGTGATAACACTAGTGCAATAAATATTTCAAATAATATGATCATGCACTAAAAAAAACACATCGTAATCAAGTATCATTTATTGAGGGAGAAGATTGTAGAGAAGGAAGTAATATTGGAATATGTTGATACAAAAGAGAAAGTAGTTGATATATTCATGAAGCCACTTCCTAAGGAGACATTTGAGTTTATCTAGAAGAAATTGGGAGTTGTTGCTCCCTCCTCTTGAATCAAGAGGAAGCATAGGGTGAAGGAGCTCTTAGTCTCCCTATCACACGATGGCTTGGTGGCCTTCTGGAGCATTTTTAGAGATGTAGTGAAGGATGGACTCAGGGGGATTCTATTCGGGAAACAATTTTTTGAATCATAGGAGGAAATTGATGTGGATGCAAACTTCAACATCAATGTAAAAAACTGGTTCCTCCTTGCAAGGAGGGAATGTGGTGTTGACCCATTGCCATTGATGTCAAAGGGGGGAGAGTGAACTAAAAGTATTGAATTGAAATGTTGAATTAAGGAGAAAATGATGCTAAATTTCTTAGAAATAATAATGATCTCAGAATGCTATATCTTACATAGGGGTAGAAAATGTTACAATGAAGAAATCATTCTAAAAGTTGATGTGGTAGTGGTCCAACATTTTTTTATTTTCCATCAAAGACAAAGAGGGAGATTTTTGAATATAGGTTATCATTGATGTCAAAGCCTATCAGTGACGATAGAGTTTTCAGTCAAAAGTTTTTCAAGGATGTAGGATTACTTTGAATTATCATTATATTCCCCTTGATTGAAAGTTTTGTATGTTAGAAGTTTAGTTTGTTTAGTGCTGGAAACTTTATTTTGATGATGCAAAATCAAGAGATATTATAATTTTATAAGGAGTGTTTGTATAATTTTTTTATGCTTGCAATATATTTCTTGCATCTATTCTCTATGACAATGATGGTCTAAAAGTCTATATCAATATATTTCTATTTAAGGATATCTTTTGGATAGAGAGATTTCTTTTGAAACCTAATTATGGTTTGCATTTCTTTCATAAATGCATTCTTGGTCTACAATTTTAGGGGAGAGTATGCCTACACAAGTTCTATCATGTTCTTTTGTTTCCAAAGGATATACTAAGCATGCAAGAGGTTTGAAGTGACAAAAGGTTCTATGTTCATGTTTGTCAACTAGTTACAGTTCAAGGCATGTGTAGTAATAGATAGTAGCTTGTGGAATTCAAATATTGTGTGTAATGTTAGGATAGGACCTAGTTAAGGTCCTTGTGGTAGCATAAGGCATATGTTCTGTTGGCGACAAGAAATTTATGTTTTGGACTGAACTACTACATATTTCATGTAATTTGAATTTAGGTCAACCTTATGTCATCTTGGCTCTTTGTGGATCCATCGCTAACATGGAAGAGTGTTGATGTAATATCATGTATATATTTCAAATTTTCAAATGCATTAACATGTATCTGTGTGAAGTAGAGTCGATTAGTTGATGTAAACTAAAGACCGGCTGGTGAAGATATAAATGGTAATTGCATTCTAGTGAGTGTTCCTATATTAGAAGATCGTATTCGATGAGGAAGAGCATTATTTGTAATTCTGGCATGATTTTAGTTGTTATTACATGCACATGACAACTGAGAGGGGTTGAATCAGTTGTACAGTTTAAAACATGCAATCCCTTAATATCTTTTCAAACCCTTATCAACTATTAAACCCTTAACGTACATTAGTAGAATGTAAACATGTAAAATAGTAATACAAACACATCCAAACACATAAGAAAACAAAATTTATGTGGAAATCCCAAGAAGGGAGAAACCATAGTGATTATTAGATCACTAATATATGAATTGCAATACCGAATACAATAAGGATCACTGAAAGGGATCACTACTTAGAAAATGAAGAAAGGATCTCTATCCAAAAGAAAGAAAAATAGAAGAAGGGGTGGGTCATTTCCAATTTTAACTACTAATAATGCATCTCTCTTATGTAAAAGGTACAATTCCACTGAAGGACAAATAACTCATCAAATAGACTGAAATGTAGACACCTTCTGCTCACTACATCTAGAAGTCATAAGGATTAAAGCTCACAATCAAATCTTTAAAATTTATCACATTTGAATGTTTCACATCACAAACTTCACATGTAGCATATCTCCAACAACTTACCTTACATTTTTTACCCTCCACAACCTAGAACAATCTCAATTAGGTTGGCCTTAAGGAAATGTATACACCTCAACCATGCAACATAAAATAGGTTGGCACCAAACACTTCTAGCATGGAAAGAAGTGAAGGAAGACCACAACATTACTTAACTAGGACCCAATTATATATACACTGGCATGCTTCTCAACACTTCCTCAAACAACAATTATCCTCATCAATCAATGTTAGCATTCTAGGTTTTCCAATTTAATTGTACTAACACTAACAAGTGACAATAAACACACCTTTCTAGGGCTAGAAACGTCTCGTAGACCACACAAAAATACTCCACAACATCTTAGAATATTCTACATCTTCATAATATTCTCCACAACTACTACAACCAGTTGAAGCTTAAACACTTTTATCCTATGCGACTAGACATACTGGTACAAGCATCCAACACACCAAACAATCTTGCAAATTACCTAAGTACTTAAAAATTCAAGGATAGTAAGATATAGACAGTATAAGCACATTCCCAAATCCACAATACCAAAAATTTCACTATGAAGAAATGCAGAGCAATCTCATTTCTCCCAAACACCCTGTTTCACTACAAAAACATACTATCAAACAAATCTTCCACTGTAGTACAATCTAGAACCTGAATCTCTACATATACCACCTATGATAACCTCTTATCATTATGTAAAAATTATATGAGAATATCTCCAATCATGAAGAAATGTGGAGTAAACCACTAACATCACTTTGTTACACTAAACTCTCTTTTATTCAAATTTTCTCAAAAGAACTTTGAAATCAAGCAAATCAACTACATCAACAACACTTACTCATCACATACATCAATGATAACATTGATGATAGTGAAAAACTCTCCAACATAAATAATATCCCCCAACACAAGTCAATCCAACAATCTCTGCAACTATATTGAAGTGAGATATCAATGACAACACCAACATTGTGTTGACACCAATACCGAAAACTCCAATGCTATGGGTTGAAATCATCAACACCAATAGTATTCCAAAACCTTATTCATACAAGGGGTTGACATCAATGACAACACCCAAGTAACTCACAAACAAATTAAGCTTCCAACATTTCTAAAATTCAAACAGTTGCCTTGAAGATCTACAAGCTTTACCATTGTGTTCTAGTAGGATTAGTATTCTACACGTTATATTGTTTCATTTAGGAAATGGTGTCTCTAGTAGGTTGGTGCCTACGAACACAATAGGGGATTTTTGTCTCAAGTAGGTTAGTGCCTACTTCAATGTGTAAAATTCACTTGTACATTTTGTAGTGTAGAAAAAAGTAACCCTTTTCACACTTAATTTGGGAATGAATAATTAATAATAAAATGGACTTAATGATGCCTTATTTAGGATGCTGTAAAGTGTATCTTTACACTTTCAAACTAATCTAGGCTTAATTAATTAATTGAAGTTAATTTGAGGATAATAGGCCCCTTTAATTCAAATCCAAGCCTAATTAATTGTAGATTTTGAGGGATAAAACATGACACTCTTAAATAATATTACACAACACTTAATTTTACAAGGTATGTGTCCTAGGATAGTGAATTAGGACCCATTCATCACCTATCAAATCAATCTTCACTAGGTCTTAGGAATCCCTTTTTGCATAACATTTCATATTTCCTAAAGTGTGTCCTAGTAGTTAAGTATGAAAGGACCTATTCCCCACATAGAAAATGGGTCCTCACTTAACCCTAGGACCCCCCTTGGAATATTTTTCTAATAGTATTTTAATGATTTCAAATCCTAGATCTAATGCTCGCTTGTGTTATTTTAATTTCAACAATGAAGAGTAAGTTATGTATAAATACAAGTCTATTTCACTTAAGTTTCACCTAGCAAGTTTTATGAGTGAATTGTAGGAAATAGGGTGCTCCACCTTTTAGGAGATGGAACACATAAGGACGAGGAAGGGGTTCTCCTATTTCACTCTTAGTTCATTAAAGGAGACCCTAGAGATCTCAAGCTAATGATCCAATTAGGAAAATAGATTGCTACAAGGTCTCCTTGGGTGTGATTAAAGGGGGGTTCACCACTAAGAAAATTCTTAGAAAGAAGGAAATGCAAGTAATATGAAAATCTAGCTATGTAACCTAGAAAATGAAACTCAAAATCAGAATAAAAAATTGTGGATAAACAAAGAAGTATTTGGAAGGTTGGAGATGCCTGAAACAAGGTCTGTAATCTTGAAATTATAACTTTTGATGTGAACTAGGACTCATATGCCAAATTGGGTGATTTAGTCCTAGTTTAGGGTTTCAGGTTGAATCTAGAATCTCCAACTGGTAAACTAGGATCTATCAGAAGTTATTGAAAAGTGGTATAATGGGACTCATATGCCCAAGGTGGTGATTTATTCCTAGTATTAGGGTTTTTCCAAAACTTTGGTATCCTCTAATGATCTTTTGTAGGTTCTCTCTTGTCTGATTTCCAAGTCTAAAACCTTGAATTTTGGCCTATAGGTGACTTTTCATGAAGATGAAAACTTTCTTCAATCTCACAACCTTGTCTTCAAAGGATCTTCAAGCCTCAAAACACCTATATCTACAGTCACACATGTAGAGGGAGAAAATGTTGTTTTGTTAGTGGATAGGAGTTTTCCTTGGTCAAACCCTATTTTGGTAATCAAACCTTGAAATGAAATCAAATATAATGAAGGAATTATGAATGAACAAATATAATATGTTGCAAATCACCAAACCCTTAGAATAAAGGCTATAATATTGTATGAAATGGCTAGCATGAATGTAGATCTTGACTCTTGATTGTATGTTATGAATCTTGACTTGAATGCTTGCTTGAATCATGAAAATCTACATCACAAATGTTAGCTCAAAGACACACATGATGCTTGAATCTTGAATATAGCTTCAAATTGTTTGATAATTAGCTCTTGAATGCTCTTGAATACTTGAATTGCTAGATCACACTTGCTCTTCAAGATTTCTATATGAATTGTAAACTTGCTAGGATACTTGCTCATAAAAGTTGCTAGGAAAAAATATTTGAAATGACCTTGTATTTATACATGTTTATGAAAAATTTCCTAAAATTACAACAATACAAGCTGACATTAGGTCTAGGAGAATAAAATTTTGAAAAGAATTGAACTCAAAAGAGGTCCAAGATAAACACAGTCTTGTGGCCTTAAATGGAGAGTTTTTAAGTGTCATGATTTTTGAGTAATAGCTCATCAAAGAGTGCAGCCATTTTGCACTTTGGACTCTTAAGGGATCATGTTAGTTTAACATAGCTTGGAGTGATTTGACATGTTTGGGTACAAAAGAGGACCATGCATAGTGTAAAAATCCACATACAAATGCATTGGAATAGTTCATTTTTTCATATGAGTTGCAGAACGAAAGTCACACCACTTTGCAAGTTTACACTATTTGCATTTGACACTTTTTCCATCAAGTGAAAACTGTAAACCACTGGAAAATGACTCCAAGATAACAAAAACTGAGAGAGGTTATTGTAGATTGGCCCTACATGATCTCAATTCCTCAGAGAAAATGGTCGTAGCTTACATGGTTTTTAGGTAACATGTCATCAAATATTGTGGCCCTTCTGCAATTTGCATTGTTTAGGGATTATGCTGCATGAATTACAAATGTTTTAGGGCAGAAATAAATTTTAAATTTTTGGTAAATATCATTACAAATGTTTGAGGGAAGCAATAAACAGGAACTAGGGAAGTAGATCGCAAACTCAATTACATATGTTTGAGGGCAGCCATGAATTTTTAGTTGGAAAACATGTGTGAAGAACTTGTGGGGTGCTTGAGTTAATTCATGTTACTTGGACAACATCTAACAAGTCATACATGCTTCTATTACTTGTAAATGTGATTATTTTTATGACATTGGCATTTTTTTATGACATTATGCGTAAAAAATGTTTACAAATTGAACTTCTTAAATGTTTATGTGAATGTATGGTATGCTATATTGATATTGATATATAATCATTAGGTTGATTTTTTGTAATAAATGAAGTTATTATAATAAGTTATTCAAGTGGTGCTAGTTATAATAGGTAGAAAATAAAATAAGAAAAATGAATGATTGGTAAACATCAATGGTTATTACACTCACTATATTAATAATATAATGTTTACAATAAAATGAGATTTATTTGGCAGTCTTAATTCTTATGTGTGTGCTAAAATTGTCTAATATGCTTCATACACCAATATGACACCTAGATACTTGTACTTTTAGGCACAATGCTTTATCAAAACTATCAAGTGGTAATACAAAATCATGAGAAAAAAATCAACCTATGTGAATCCCAAACCCCACATAAATTAAATATTCAATCAACGTGCCCCATTTTCATGCACACAAACTCAACTTATAAGATTCTCTTATAATAACCAAAAATAGGATTCAAAGATGCCTTAGGTACTCCATTCTCATAGATCTTTTACAATTGTCACTCATACATTCGAGATGCTCTTATAATTTCTATATCATAGGTGGTCATGATGAGGTTAACTTGAAATGAATAATTTAGTACCATCTACTAGTCTTGGATTTGGCATATACTTTATAAATTCATTTGGGTTTACTAGCTCCCACCTAAACAAAGAAAAGAGCTTGTAAATATTAAGAATCGGATAATCAATTTAAATAAGCATGTGATATGTCAATAATTTAAAACTTGTGTGCTCAATTATGCAATATCGTATAACTTATCACTAGTCAATCTAGTCCATTGAATATCTTAAAAAGTAATTTTTATATGAATATCAAGCATACCTCCCATCTATCAGGATTAAACTTTAGAGGGTTCTCAAAGTAACGAGGATCAACATGAATAGAAGTTAACCAAAATATTACTTTCCAACCTTTTGGGAACTTGTAGCCTATTATAAAAATAGCACAATTTAATCTTCCACTTAGTTTACTAATCTATTGAGAATATCATACATCAATTTTTTGGCATATTTTTGAGAAAAAATAAAATACCATTGATCTCTATATCCTTTTCCACAATTCTAAACTTAAAGTGTGATACATTTGCAAGTCTGATAACTTCATCAATCACCTACATACATGATATAAACATTAGATGATAGAATTGGCATCATAGCATTGGCATCAAAAAAATTAATGTGCATACTTACAAATTAATCCAGTGAACCATTTGGGTTTTCTCTACTCTTTATTGTGTCAAGTATTGCCTCATGGTCAGACTCATGCACCTTCCACAAGGTCTTGTTCAAAGGTCTACCCCCATATTTGATCAAATGAACATTGGATGCCATGACAAGGTTCGAGTAATGAAGAATTTTCCAATGCATGTCAAAGTTCTAGAACAACCAACCATTAACACTCTTATGTGATTACCATCTAAGGCATGTTCTAGCAACAACCACTAAGCCTATAGTGTATTCGATGTTTTGTCCATCTATAACTGGGGCCTCCAATTTTTTTTTGGCCTCAACAGAATGACACAAGTAATAATATGTTCCCTCTTTGTTGTCTTCATCTGCAATAACTACATAAAAATTCCCTACATTAATATGTGTATCAAATTAGATGAAATTAGTCAACATTGCAAATAAACTACAAAGTAAGATAACAATAGAAATTTCAAAAACTATGCAAGTAGATATATTACCTGGTTGAACTAGATTTGATATTTGGTCAAATTCAACTGATGATTCCATTTGTGTTAGTTCCAATGTCGTCGGAGGGTGATACATGTGAAGTGGGCTAAGATAACTTAACCACCATTCATCAACCCACTCTTGTGACTCACATTCATCCCAGACATGCATTGTACATGACAAACACAAGCATTCCATATTTTGCATATGGATACTCTATGAACCTACATTTGAGCTAAGGAAAGAATGTATCTCACTCGATCCTGTCAATGTACAACAATCCTCATATGGTACAATGTTAGTATCATCTATCAACCAAAAAAATCTATGAACTGAATACTTACCTTGATTACCTAGATCCATCGAAGCATTACCACTCAACGATTGATTTTCCATCTATCAACTTTGCATTGTATTTATACTTTAACTCTTCTCATGCTAATTCTCTTTTGACACATGCTCCCCCCTTCCATGCCCATCCTCACAAAATTTCCACATATGTTGGACACCTATAATAACATGCATCTTTCTCAACCAATATAACATCCATAAGTTCTTGAATTGTGTTGCACAATTATCCAACCATATTATATGTTGATTGTATGTTATGCCCCTCTGAGACAAATCACTTTAGAACAACTAGAAGCAACCTTACATAAACTCTAGAAAATGTGTGCAATCATCACTAATATAAAAGTGGTACTCCCTCAATACCTTCCTTTGGTCCTTTGTACTATTAGTTGCATGAATGAATGCTATATCCACACATATAGAAAGTTGTGTGGAGTTGTAATATTGTGACTGCACCTCATGTTGAGGTTATAGAGTGTAGTTCTCTACAAATTCAATCACTAAAACTATGCTACCAACTAGAAAGGTGTCCTTGGATAACTTGAAATTTAATTCCAACCATCGATCTCTATGGGTATGCCTTGCATACTCATACATTATATTGCCATGAAATGTAGACATAAAATGGTACACTAGCATCTTTTGAATAACCAATCATACCTTTTCTCTTAATTACCATATTTTGTATTGTATACCATTGTTTTATAGTTTTTGAACTCTACTAATTGCTTTCCAACCTCATGTGTGCTTTCCATGTGTTCAAATATTGGCATACATTGCAAGCCAACGCAATGCTTGCATGAAAAATCCAAGCATAGTTTCTAGTAGAATATTTGGCCATGCTCTCTTTCACATAATTTTTTTGATAAGAACCCTCTTCAAGATATTGGTGGGGCATGTATGCCACAATTCTATAAAACATTGTTCGTATGCAAATCTAAACATATAGAATGATAAACATCATAATGGTTAGAAAATTCAATATGTAATCTACAACATCAAGTAGTGTGTGTGTGATTTATCTTAACATAATTTTTTTAAAACATTTCAAAATATCTTTGAAAATTTTGAATTTGAGGATAATCTTCTTAAAATTTAACAATAAATTGTGTTTGAGTCATATCTAAAAAATGCTTTGGATGTGGCTCACAGTTTCAACTTCTGATTCTCCTTCTTACCACATCCCTTTGATTCAAATATTTCCTTGTGTTATTCTTCTAATAGTCTTCAATTAGTGATCTCAATACTTCAATAACTGGTTTATCTTTTCATTGGAGTCTCCCCAAGAATGCTCATAATTCAGTTGAATTGATTTCCTCAATTCTTTGGTGCCTTAGAACATCTCTTGATAAGGTTTTTCTATTGTTGGAGTAAATTAATTAATATTTACTCCAGTTCTTAATGAAAACTTAGGAAAAGGTCATCTAATCTTGATTGTGAGTGTTATTGCATTAATTGTGCATTTCAATCAGTCACGTGCTTTATTCTTTGTGTTGCACACAAGATAAAGTCAGTTAATTGATTCATGCATTCTATTATCTGAGTCCTCTCTCAATCAAAACTCCATCATTTAGGGTCTCATGTTGAGTTCACCTGAGTCTAAATAAGGATATTCAATTCTTTGTTATAATCATTCAATAATGGATTTAGTAATAAATAATCATTATTGTTTCACATATTTTTCTATGCAATTTCTCATTTGTGTTTAACAAGTTTCTCTTCAGATTATCATCTAGGGCTTGTGCGATCTCAATCATAGATTCTTTCATGGTATTAGAGCTCTAGATTTGAATATCCTTGTTTTATTTTTTGAGGAATTTTCTTGCATCCAAATCACCAAATTTGTAGGCATCCATATTTCCAAATCAGCAAATCCCAATTTTGCAAAGGTCATGGCATAATATGCTACAGGTATCATCCTTCAGTAGCCATGATCTTTAGGCTTTTCATTGCCATATGAGACTTGAACCCACATTTTTCTATTGTTGTTGAGGCTAAGCAAACCAACTCCACCCCTATTGAAAATTGAATCTTTGGTTATGGTCCGCAAGGCATTCAATCCACTAGCAAGAAAAGAATCTCAAAGATCGATCCCATCTCTATTTGCAGATTCTTTTGAAAGTTGCATGACCTCTTGAAGGAAGTTGCACCCAGGTAAAGACTGCTATCTTCTACAAACAAGCTTATTTTCAATCCAAATCGAATGGAGCTTTCATATCATGTGGCCAGGCGTATGGTGGCATGTTGAAATTGTTGTGGAGGGTGCATTGAAGTTCCTCATTGCTTCGCACTAGGAATTAACCCTGACCATGCATTATTCTTAGGCTACTCTAGCCTTTTGAAGGTTACACACTCCTTTCACAAGGCATGCAAGGTATTTCATAGGTTTTTGTTGTCTGTGCACTCAAGCCACAATTCATGCATTGGAGGCCACAATTCATGTCAATTCCATGTGAGTCTTTGTTGCTACAAATTATTTGTAGTTTCTAGCTTTCTCTATGAACACAATCCAGAGGTAGTTTCTACCTTTATTAGGCACACCTTCAAACCCATGAATTATTTGTTGTAGGTGTGCTATGGTGCAGATTTTTCTTCTGTTAATATTTTCACCAAAATTGAGGCAGATGTAAACCTTTGTTTCTAGATGCATGGATGTTTCTTTCCCCAATTTTTTTGCATGCTTCTTTCTTTCTTCCTTTTTGATTCTTTAAATATTGTAAACGCTTTGCAAGCACCACATGATAAAGATCTGGGAAAATTTGGAGCTTTTTAAAAATAAAACTTATATAAAGTTCCATATGGAGGTTTCTACTTAAAGCATCTAGTATAAGTTTCTTTCATTTTGCTTCTGAATAAACAAACTTAAAATATTAAAATTTTCTAATTAATTTTCAACCTCCACATGATTCCTCGAATCGACAGCCAAAAGTGTTCTTCTATTCTAAATTCTTGTCTACATGAGATTCTAGAGTCACTGTAATGCCCCGCCGTGTGAACCCCAAAGGACAAATACATAATAATTACAGCAATTTTTTTTTTTTTTAATTAATTAATTAATTTATTTTTAAAGTAAACATAACATACATGTATTACACATTAATTCATGACATGAATTCCATTTAAGCAGGTTCACTAACACATACATCCCTTGGGGTACACGAAGAGTCATTATGAGACTGAGATCCACACAACAACAATAAAGAATAAAATCCAAAGATATAATCCATAACAAAATAAACATTAACAAATATAACATATACATGATAATCATTGATAAGAAACCATTTGAGTACATAAATACAACATATAAATAATTAACTCAACCCAATGAATAACAACTGCCATGGCCAATAACCACACCGAGTTAACATTACATTACAGTACAATGTTCTAAAGGTACAATGATACAAGAGTGTTTCCAAACATAAATGGAAACCATACATAAGATAACATAATACAAATAAACAGATGAAAACTAGCTCCAAGATGGATACAACTCTGGAGTCGCTGCAACCGCACCAATCCGCACCTCTCGATCCTCGACTGGGGACCCAATGGGGTGCTTAGCACGTTCCACCCGACCATGTGAGTCCGAAGACCCACCCCCCGTGCTAGGAGCTAACAAGAAAGAGACCTCAACCAAGAACATCCAAAAAGGGAACCACAAGACTCAATGCCATACAAAAGTATCATAAAACTCAAGGATTACCATGACATAATCAACAACACCCAAGAGTCAACATAATAACTTAAAGTCATAAACCCCATCACATAAAACAAAGCAATGATCAGTAAACAAGTAACCAAAGGATGATCATAAGATACTTCCAAATCAAACTAAATTAATAAACATGATACAATTTCAAATTTTAATTAAACAATACAATAACATCATATCACAGTATCATAAGATACAAGATCGTAAATCAAATATAAATGAGATCATACAAGACCACAGAACATACTAAAGATGTATTAAAGCAATAATCATAAATCAATTTAAATCAATTCAAACAACAATCTAAAACAACTCCCATAACCCACTTCCAGAGGAACTCAATAAAGTAAAACACATGGGAAACTAGGGGAGAGTGTCATCGCATAGTCCTACATGGGTTGTCCTATGCTCTTCCTCCCAACTGGAGGCACCGGTCCCATCTATGGCTGTCCTATGCTCTTCCTCCCAACTGGAGGCGCCGGTCCATAGGGTGACTCATGCAGAGCCGTAGACCTCTCATGAAGAGGAGGTCACGACCTTGCCAACCACGGCCTTCTCAGCCTTCCATTAGTCTGCGAAAGCACTAATGAAGACGAGGCATCCATTTTATTAATCTTATAATGATATTACTACCCAACCCTCCTAAGTTAATTATTAGGTTTTCATTTATTTACTAACTCACTCGTGGGTTATCCTGAGCCCTTCCCCTTAAACAGGGCGCCAGCCCCCACGAGGAGCCACTCTCCCTAGAGACCCAGCAACATAAAAACCAAGGGTTGTACCATCAAAATAAGAATATTAGATCACAACCGAGAAGCATGCAAGGCATTACCCATCTTGCTATAAATACAATTTCCAAGTCTCAACAAATTCCCTACAACCCTTTTAAAATCATGAAACCAAAACACTTGCCACATCAAGGGCCCATAAAGAGAGAGAACATCAATTATCAATCATCTCAAGCCTCTGGAAGCCAAAAGAATGAAAACCCATAAACAAAGGTAAAGTGAAGCAACATGAGTATTTCTCCAATAATTCCAACACAAGGATAAAATTTCCTCAAATATGAGAGTAAATCAAAAAAAGCCATAACAAGGAAAGATTCATCAAGACCCATCTACAAATTAACAATTGTGTCACCTCAAATGGGAAAACGCAAAAGAAAATCAACCTTTAATTCACAAAATCACTAAATGAAACCAAAAGCCACCAACTAGGCATTCCATGGGAGACCTCAATTTTCTCCTCACAAGAACCCCCTTATGATGGTATGCAGATCACTTTCATAAAAACAACAACATATCAATGACAACAATAATTGCAAGGCCACCAGATCTAATTTCAATTCAAAAATAATGAGTGAATACATTAAAATAAGATCAACCACCCCATCCAAACCACATAAACAACTTTGATACAAAATAAATCAGAAATCCAAGAAGATCAACCTTCCACAACTCATCAACAAAATACAAATTCCCAAATACATTGCAACACAAATTTTGAAAAACAAAGGATTCCTTGAATCAAAACTAACCTCCAAAGGCATTCACACCAACATGGAACCACCCAAAAAAAATCCTTCAACAACAAGGGTAAAAGCATTCAACCAGGCATCCAAGGCACCAAATTTAAGAATACCTTAAATACTCAACCACTCACAACTCCACAAAAAACACTTATATAATAAACATCAATCAACAATTCAATCGAGAACAATATTTATTAACCAATCAATTAATGACCAAAACTAAATAACTTTACAACTTACCCATACTAAAACAATTCATGATAACCATCACAAGTATTCTAAAAGTCTTATCCATAAAGCGTACTTACAAATCAATCATTAAATGAATATAAGGGAAGTCAATTTTCAAAAGATTAAAATTCCATTTCACCAATAAACTATCCAATTCAAAATTACCCTAATCAATCTCTAACTATACCCATACATTTAAATTTCCCCTTTCATCATACTCACTTAACATACACTTCCAAAATTTAAATTAATTGTGAAAACCATTTAAGACCAATTGTCTATACTTTAAAATGACAATAATAACAATACTCTACATACATAAACTACATATTAGAACTTACCACCTTAAAATCTTAAATCTATCTAAATAAATTTACACACACAATTACGTTTAAAAACCACTACGCATTTATATTTATTTTAATTCTTTTTGAGGAGGGAATGTAAAAAGAGAAAAGATCTGTTCTACGAATCCAACAATACTACAAGATGAAATATAAAAAGAACAACTTATTTAATCCCATAATAAATTCTATTCCCAAAAATATTCACATTTAAACAAGAATTAAATAAACAATGTTGTTTTACTTTCGTAAACAATATCCACTCAAAGTTATAATTTAACAAATCCATAAGACAGATTTTTTTTTTTCTATTTTACTATTATTTTCATTGTAACAAATTCTGCTTTATTTTTAATCAGAAAAGAAACAGAATCTAAATGTGAATATCTATTTTCTAAATAACAGTTAAATTACAAAAAATATAATTTTAATCAGAAAAGAAACAAAAACAGAATATATTTATACATTTGTTTAACTAAAAGTTAAATTAACAGAATATATATTAATCAGAAATGAAACAGTATATATATATATATTCTTCTTAAATAACAGTGAAATTAATTAAATAATACTGCAATCAGAATAAATAAATTAATCTATATATATATATATATATAAATATATATCTATAAATATATATATATACATATATATATACATATATATACATATATATACATATATATATATATATATATCTAAATAAAAATCTGCACATAATTCTAATATATAGAAATCGCGTATGAAAAATTATATTCAAAAACATTAAAATTTAAATGGGAATTTAATCCCAAAACAAATGCATAGAAGACCCCGCCAGCCGTGGGCAGTCTACGGACTGCACATGGTAGTCCGAAGGACTGCCGTGGATAGTCCAGACTGTCCACGGTACCGACGGTACTGACGGCACCGATGGCAGTGTGGTGGGTACGATCGAGCCCGTCCCCCACATAGCCTTTATAAATATATAAATATAAAATCAAAATTAAACTTCATGAATAGTGCGATGGAAAGAAATAACACGGGTTTTCAATAAATTTGAATTTCCATTCAAAGTTTCATTTGTTTAAAAATATATATATATATATGTATATATATATATATATCTAATATATATATATATATATATATATAAATATATGTATATATATACACAGAGGTTAAAATATTACAATAACAGGGAATAGAGAATACATGCAATTCACTGTGCATGTTTGAAATAAAAACAAAATTGTTTTATAAGGTATATATATATGAACCAACAATTTGTGGAAAGGAAATTGTTCTCAAAAACAATAATAATTTTTTTTTTAAAACAAAATGAAATAACAGAATGTTGTTCATTTCCTAGATTGCAATAAAAACCCATTTTTTTTAAATAAACAACCACAACCCAGAAACCCCAGAAAATTCATTAATCAAATAACAATCCCCAATTCCCTGCTAAAATTTCCTTTGATTAAACTGTAACCCCAATAGATTTTTTTCCTATCATTATCTAATTTTCAACCCTAAATACAAATTTCATTTACAAGCACCAATTCCTATTTAACAGAAGATAAATAAATTAAAAGAAGGAACCTGGCATCCTTCGCTTGCAGAAAATTGAAGAAGCTTTGATCCTCTTGCTGTACTAATTCCTTTGCTGCAAATCTTCCAGCAACAGATCCAAATCTTCCTTCCTCTTCACCAATTTCTCCAAAAACAGAAAAGAACTAAGGGCAGAAAAATGATTGGAAATAAAATTTCTCCAGCATTCCAAAAACCATCCCTCCAACAAGGAAAAACCCTTATTAAATTCTATGCCCAGGAATCCTTTCAATTCCTCTTCCCGCGAATACCAAAAGTCACTTCTCCAAAAATGAAATTTAATTACATTCAAATCCACAAAAGATGGAGTTTTATATTTGTTTATTCTTCATATTCTCCAGTGAAAACCAAAAGTCACAACTCAAGAAATAAATCCAAATAATATTTAATCCCTTTAATTCCTTTTGTTGCCTTTTCAAGTATTTATATTTCATTTTCTTTTATCAAGCATTTTGATTAAACTAAATAAATTTAACTCCACAAAAATGAACTTCTATTTGAATATATATTCATTATCTTCACAATACACTATTTGTTAATTACTTCCACATTAGAATAATTAAAATCAACCATTTGCAAGATTCTAAATAAGTATCCATTAAATTTCTTATTATAATAATTATCTTTTCAAGATTACTTGTTCATAACAATTTAAATCAATTTATCTAATAATATCACTTTTACTTTTAACGAATTAGTTTGATTGATCATTTGTTCTAAATCATTTGATTTGATTTAATTGATTATTATTTTAATTCCTAATTATATTTTAAATAACCTTGCAATTTCATTTATGATTTAATTAATTATTTAAACATGATTACAAATATATTATATTTTCCACACAATCAAATAACTCAGTAACCAATGAAACACACACACACACAAGTCCAAAACAACTGACACAGAGGGGTATTACAGTCACATCCTCGTGTGCTTCCAGAGTTTCTTTCTAGGAAGGTTTCTGACTACATGAGCTTCCAGAGTTGCATCCTCATTTGCTTCCAGAGTTTTTCTCTAGAAAAACAATATTAAGCATTGGATAAACAATGGAATCATCCTAACCAAAGGGAATCCTTGTAGTTCTTTAGTAGTTGCAACTTTCTTCTTTAGTTTGAATAAATTTTTAGGATTTTTTCCACTTGGATTTTCTCCTTTCCTCTTTGTTGACAGCCACATCATCGCTATTGGCCCACCATCTTCATCACCTTTGTAGCATGTTTTCTATCATTCTTCATAGGATCTTGGATTGGCATCATCGCTTTCTGACATGTGGAAACGTGAGTAGTTTTTAGAGGCACACATCATCTAGATTTAGATTCCAAAATCACCCATTCTTTTGGTTTGGCTTCTCAAATCACCAGTGGATATTTTTCTTCCTAAGGGAAGAAAGTTTGTTTGCAGGGAGTGGATCGTATTCTGTCTTTAGGAATTTATCATTGGCATGAGAGCTCTTTCATTAGGGGAGGGATTCATATCTTCATTTATTTTCCTTCATCAGTTTTTGCTTCTCTCCAACTTTCTTTCAAGGGGGTGTTGGAGTAAATTAATTAATATTTATTCTAGTACTTAATGTAAACATAGGAAAAGGTCATCTAGTTCTAATTGTGAGTTTTATTACATTAATTATGTATTTCAATCAATCATGTGCTTTATTCTTTGTGTTACAAAAAATATAAAGTCACTTAACTAATTCATGCATTTTGTTATCTCACTCCTCTCTCAGTCAAAACTCCATCATTTAGGGTCCCATGTTGAGTTCACCTGATTCTACATAAGGATATTCAACCCTTCATTGTATTCATTCAGTAATTGATTTAGTAATCAATAATCATTATTGTTTCACATATTTTGCTATGTAATTTCTCATTTGTGTTCACTCATGCATTCCATTATCTCGCTTTGAGCTCTTAGTCAGAACTCCATCATTTAGGGTCTAATGTTGAGTTCACCTGAGTCTACATAAGGATATTCAATCCTTGATTGTAATCATTCAGTAATCAATTTGGTAATCAATAATCATTATTGTTTCACATTATTTTTTGTGCAATTTCTCATTTGTGTGTGACAAGTTTCTCTTTATAATATCATCTAGGGCTTGTGGGATCTCAATCATGGATTCTTTCATCTATTAACTCTCAATTGTTGACTCTTCTTTCTAATGAGATGAGATCTCCTTGTTTGATTACTTTCCAAAGTCAATGTAATGACATGTCGGGTGACATTACTATCTTTTGAGCATAGGTCTTACCCACACTCTCATAAGCATCCATTAGATTCTTCACAATAGTATTTTCACTTGAAGGATTTGATTTTCTCAACCCAAGAATCTTCATGATGTTTATATATTTTATTCCTTGCATCATTTCAACAAATAGTTGACATCTTGTGGTCTCATTTAACTTTTCAAAGAAAAATCTCCAAATCTTATCACCATATCTTTTATAAGTGTGTTGTGTAATCTTACCTTACATTGGTGGAAAAATATTCTAATCAATAGTAATAAAAAACTTTTCCTTTCCATGCAAAATTCTAGTTAGGTTTCTCCTAGGTACATACATCTCAACATTAGGAATTTCATCAATATTTAAGTGAGATGGGCTAGATCATGTACCTTTGATGGAGGGTGGAATAGATGAAAAAGCTTGAGGTTGACATGGGGATGATGGTGCACCTACTTCCTCAAATGCAAGTGATGATGTAATCTCAACTTGAGATGTGGTGGATGGTGTCCCTCCATATTGACTTGTGGTAGATGGTGTCCCTCCATATTCACTTGTGGTAGATGGTGTCCCTCCATATTCACTTATGGTAGATGGTGTCCCTTTGTATTCACTAGCAGTAGAGGGTGTGTCTCCAACTACAACATTCAAAATTTTCTTAGCACGATGCTTTTGTATTTGTTCCTTTTGTGCCACCAATGCTTTTTCTCTTATTGATGGTTGAGGTTCCTCTTCAAATGGCATGTCTTCATCAATCGTATTCAATTTATTCTTCTGACAATGTTCCCTCATCCATTCTTTTTCCTTTTCTTTACTAGTTTCATACTCTTCCTTTGTTGGTTTATTCCTTGTCTGTTTCCTTAGAATGGCGGATAATTTTACCTGTAGCATGATTAAGACACAAATATTAGTTCCTAAAAAATGAATCCATACAAATAAATTAAATATATATGTTATTCAAGGCTTCATACAAAATACTTACAATCATCTTGTAGATGAGTATTTCTAGCATAGACAAAGGTCACATGGATTTTTGGATGGAATGCCTTAAGGAAATGTGGTCTTGTGGCATGGACAAGGCATGTGAATTTTTTGGCATTTATGTTTTGTTTGACATATATGCAAAATGTGGTATCTTTGACAAGCTAGTGAGCTCACTAGCTTTTCAATGCGGTAGGGTTGACAAGATAGGGAGTTGTTTGAAAAAATGCCTCATAGAAATGGGGTCGCACAGTGATTTACAAAAATTCAAATTCCTTGTCTGTGCTTCTATTTTGAGCCTATCTTGAAATCAAGGCATGCCACAAGACGACATTTATTTAAGTCATTCCATCCAAAAATTCATGTGAGCATTGACAAGCTAGTGAACTCACTAACTTGTCAATGTAGTAGGGTTGACAAGGTATGGGGCTATTTGGAAAAATCCCTCATAAAAATGGGGTCTCACGAATCTAATGCAATAAATAAATGTGGTATTTTGGAAAGTCATCATTGCAATGTAGTCTCAAAATGGAAGAATTTACAAGGCACATGAATTGTTTGACATTAATGTTTTGGTAGACATGTACGCAAAATATGGTACCTTTGACAAGCTAGTGAGATCACTAGCTTTTCAATGCTCACATGATTTTTTGTATCCAATGCATTAAATAAATGTGGTCTTGTGGCATATGCCATGATTGCAAGATAGATTGCACCTTTCCCCATGTTGCTAACTTAGCCTTGAATAAAGAGTCTTGAAATAGTCGAGAGAAGTGTTACGGTCCCTTGTAGGTAGACTAATCAAGGAAACATTAAAAATATATCACAACATTACTGATGAGGTAAGTTTAGAAATAGAGATGAAAAACAAAATAGATCAAATATCTATTAATGTGGGTGGAGTATATTCCAACTTTGTAGAGACATGTATGGAAAATTTGGTAGCATAGACAAGACAATCAACTATTTGAAAAAATTCACATCACCATGAGACCCCATTTCTTTGAGGAATTTATTTAAATATTTGATTTCCTTGTCTATTTTGTTTTATAAAATGCTTTGGTAGACATGTATGGAAAATTAATAGCATAGAAAAGGTAATCAGCTATTTGGTATAACTATTTGACAAAATACCTCAATTAGATATGCCCTCATGGACTAGAATGATTGCAGGATATACACAAAATGGATTTGTTGAAAATGCTTTAGAAAATTTCAAGCATATGCAATTTCTAGGTGTAAAACTAAATTCCACAACATTTTCCAACATCCCCCATGTTTATACCTAAATGAAAGCTTTGGAAATGGGTATGCACATCTATAGAAAAGGATTAAGAAATGAGGTATTATTTTACATACTTATAAATTTTCTCATATATATGTGTATAAAAAATGTGGAAGCATACACAAGGTAGGTCAATTATTTAAAAAAATGCCTCAAAGAGATGTGGTTTAAAAATGTAATAATTGGCAAGTGTAAGGAATTGTGTAGTTTAAAATGTGCATTGAAAAGCTAAGGTTATAATGAAAAACAAACAATGATGAACATGGAATATGAAAAATAAAAAAATCAAAACAAGCCAAAATAGAATGAAAGAAAATGTGTAAAGACTTCGCATACCTAAAAAATGATATATATGTTATTTATCCAAAAGCTTGTTTCCTTTTCAATGTTCAATTGTATATCACTCTTGAATGGAATTAAGACTTGAATTGATATATTTTAAATTTGACGTGAAAACTCTACTATTTCATGCAAAGGTGGTGGAAAGATCATGAAAAGTGCAGTAAAATGTGAAAAACTTGCATGCACACTTCACAAAAGCATCAAAAAGCTTCTTTTTATTAGAACACGTGCATAACGAAAATATGTAGAATGTAGGCCTAGAGATCATAGGTATATTGAATCTTTTACCATTTTTAGAGTAAGAAAAAACACACACACATTATAATGTGTTTGTGTTATGTCTAGCTAAAACAACATCTACATCTCAACTTCTTCAAAACACGCTCACATTATTAGAAAGTTGATTTTCTATAGGTTTGTTTTCACTCTCTCTATCCTTAGCCATCCATCCCCCTTAGCCATCTAGGTATCTCACTTATCCCTAAACCCTCAACCCTAGACACTATGCCTCAAACCCCAATCCCTTAAACCTTAAACCCTAAACCCTAATGTCTCTCTTTGCCTCCCACTCCCTCTCTCTCCCTCTCACTCCCTCTATCTCTCTTCCACTCACTCTCTCTCCCTGTCTCTCCCTCTCAAGTGTCTCTCTCTTACCCCTCTCCCTCTCTCAGCTCTCTCTCTCTCTCTCCCCCACACATACTATCTCTCCCTCTCTCTCGGGTCTCTCTATCCCACCCAATCTCCCTATCTCTCTCTCTCACTCCCTCTATTTATCTCCCACTCCCTCTCTCTCCCTCTCTCTAAGGTCTCTCCCTCGCACCCTCTCTCCCTCTCTCAAGTCTCTCTCTCACTCACTCCCTCTATCTATCTCACACTCTCTCTCTCTATCTCTCTCCCACTCTCTCTCTCACTCCCTCTATCTCTCTTGTAATCTATCTCTCTCCCTCTCTCTCTTAGGTCTATCCCTCCTACCTCCTCTCCCTCTCTCTCTCAAGTCTCTTCCTCCTACCCCCCTCTCTCTCTAACTCCCTCTATCTCTCTCCCACTCTCTCTCTCTTCCTCTCTGTCAGGTCTCTCTATCCAACCCCCCCTCTCTCTCTCTCTCTCTCTCTTAGAGGTCTTCTCCCTCCCACCCCCTCAACCCTCTACCCTCAACCATTAAACCCTAAAACCTTGAACCCTCTACCCTCTACCCTCAACCCTAATCCCTCAACCCTATACCCTAAACCCTTAAACCTTTAAACCGAAGTAAAATCTCTACCATAATCCCTCAACCCTTAAACCCTCTACCCTCTACCCTCTACCCTCAACCCTAAAACCCTAAACCCTCAACCCCTATACCCTATACCCTATACATTGGACCCTCAACCCTAATCCCTCAACCTTGTACCCTCAAACCTCTACCCTCAACCTTAAACCCTCAACCCTCAACCCTTAAACCCTAAACCTTTAAACTCTCTACCCTCTACCGTCAACCCAATACCCTCCACCCTCAACCCTTCAACCGTGAAATCCAAGTAAAATCTCTACCCTAATCCCTCAACCCTAATCCCTTAACCCTTAAACCCTCAAAATTCTACCCTCTAACCTTAACCCTCAACCCTTAAACTCTAAACCATCAATTTATATACCATCTACCCTATACATTGGACCCTCAACCCTAATCCCTCAATGCTATACCCTCAAACCTTTGCCCTCAACCTTAAACCCTCTACCCTCTACCCTAATCCTTCAACCCTATACCCTCAACCCTTAAACCCTTAAACCCAAGTAAAATTTCTACCCTCAACCCTCAACCCTCAACCACTAATCCCTCAAACCTTAAACCCACAACATTCTACCCTCTACCCTCAACCCTTAATCCCTCAACCCTCAAAACCTATACCCTCTACCCTATACATTGGATCCTCAACCCTAATCCCTAAACTCAATACCCTCAACCCTCTACCCTCAACCTTAAACCCTCAACCCTCAACCCTTAAACCCTAAACCCTTAAACCCTCTACCCTCAATCCAATACCCTCTATCTTCAACCCTTATCCCTCAACCCTTAAACCCTTAAACCCAAGTAAAATATCTACCCTAATCCCTCAACCTTAATCCCTCAGTCCTTAAACCATCTACCCTATACATTAAACTTGTAACCTTCAATTCTCAACCCTTAATCCTTAATCCCTCAGCCCTCAACCCTTAAAACCTAAACCCTCAACCCTAAACCCTTAAACCCTAAGGCCTTAAACCTTCTACCCTTAACCTTAATCTCTCAAACCTATACCCTAAACCCAATACCCTAAACCATCAACACTATAGGTCCTCAACCCTATACCCTCAATTTTCAACCATCTACCCTATACATTAGATCCTCAACCCTCATCTATTTATGTCCCTCCCTCCTATTCTCTCCTTCTCTCTATCTCACTTCTCCATCTCTACCTCCATCCATCCCTTCCTCTCTACCTTAATCCCTCAACCCTAAAACCATTAAACACTCAACCCTAAACCCTAAACCTTAAACCCTTAAAACCTCTACCCTCAACCTAATACCCTAAACCTTCAACCCTAATCCCTCAACCCTATATCCTCAACCCTTAAACTCTCTACCCTAACTCATCAACCCTCAACTCTTAATCCCTCAACCCTAATCCCTCAACCCTTAAACCCTCAACCCTCAACCCTTAATCCCTCAACCCTCAATCCCTAAACCCTAAACTTTCAACCCTTAATCCCTCAACCCTCAACCCTTAAACCCTAATCCCTTAAACCTCAAACCTTAAACACTAATTCCTCAAACATAAAACCCTAAAATCCTCAACCCTCTACCATCTACACTATACACTAAACCCTAAACCCTCAATTCTCAACTATCTACCCTATACATTGTATTCTCAAGCAAAATCCCTTGACAATATACCCTAAAACCTATATATTCAATCCTATACCCTCAACCCTCAACCCTCAACCCTAAACCTCATCCCTCAACTCTTAAACCCTTAAACCCTCAACCCTCTACCTTATACATTATACCCTCTACCCTATTAATTGGAACCTCAACTCTAATCCCTCAACCCTATACGATGAACCCCTATCCCTCTCTCTCTAATGATCCATCTCATCTCTCTCCCTCCCTCTCTCCTACCGTCTCTAATTCTCTCTATCTTCCCTCTCCCTCTTTCTATGTACCTATCATTCAATCAATCCCTACCATTCTCTCTTTGTCACTCCCTCTATCTATCTCACTCTCTCTATCTCCCTCCAACTCCCTCTCCATCACTCCCTCTCTCTCTCCCTATCTCTCAGGTCTCTCCCTCCCACCCTCCTCTCTCTTAGGTCTCTCCCTTTGGCACCCTACCTAAGTAACATTCTCTCTCCCCCCTCTCTCTATCTGTCCCTCCCACCCTATCTAGATAAGTACCTATCACTCTACCCCCTCTATGGCATTCCCTCTCACTCCCTCTGATGCAGGAGCATCTAGTGGTGTAAGGGCAATCTTGCATCACCCAAAAAAATAGTTAAATTTTAAGTTTATCATTTTTCACATGTTTTTACATTTTGGATACCCTTTTCATCATAATGAAATTCCCAATTTACGGTTTTTATTTTCTATTCCTAGGTTGAAAGATATTGCAGTTTTAGTTTCCCATATTTGCACCTGAAAATCTTCCGAGTTGGATTTGAGGCACTTAGAGCTTTCAGAATAGCCCCAAAACTCGCCAAAATTGGCGTAGCAAATTTTGAGTGCATTCTTGACTTCAAGACCTTTCCAACGGTTCAAACAGTTTGCGAATCAGAGCCCCGGATCAAAAGTTATGGCCCCGAGAAGTTGGCGAACTTTCTAGAAGATACAATTGCAAATGTTCTTTTGAAATATGAACTTCAAATTGTAATTTTCGGTGCCAAACCACCTAAACTCAAATTTTAATGTTGTTTTGGATTCAAACTAAATGGGAGCTCTATTTATGGGTGGGTTTCTAGTATTTTTGGGTGACTTTTTGGGGACAAGTTCGCATATTGCAAAAGGGTTATTCTGTAGCTGTCTGTAACTTGCATGTGTTGTAGAACTTAGGGATTTGAGATCCTCTGCATGTAAGAAGCTCCATTTTAAAAATAATATAATTATTCTCTTGTTAGTGGGTGATTTTCTGTGTCTCGGGTTGCACCCTCATCAAGTGGTATTAGAGTGAGGTTTTCTTGAGCCTGTGGACAGATCGCTGATCATGAGGCAGTTCACACCAGGACTGTGGTTGTGGGTCGAGGTCAAAAAAGATGCCTCCAAGAGTGATGCCTGGTAGGCGTGGTGGTGCTAGAGGTGGCCGAGGTAGCAAAGATGTTGGTAGAAGAGATGCACTGGCAGCCCTCCAGAGATAGATTGATGTGTTACAAGAGCAGTTGAGAAGAGGGTTAAACCTGAGGGAGGAAAGTGAGGATGAAGGAGAGGAAGAAGGTTCAAATGTAGAAGAGGAAGAAGAAGCAATTGATCAAGACCAAATGTGGGTAATAAGGGCCATTTCGAAGATCAGGAAAAGACCTAGAGCGGAAGTCCCCAGTTATTCCGGAAGTCTGAACACAGAAGAGTTGATCGACTGGATCAATGAGCTAGAAGAATATTTTGAGTATGAGGAAATAGAGGACCCAGATCGGGTTAAGTATATGAAAATGAAGCTGAAGGTCCATGCCATTATTTGGTGGAAAGAGGTCCAGTTGGAAAGAAATCGAAGAGGAAAAGTCAAGATCACCAGATGGGATCGCATGGTAGAGAAACTGAAGAAGCAGTTCATACCAGTGGACTCCGAGTTAGATCAGTTCAAGAAATTGCAAGGGTTGAAGCAAGGAAATAGATCTGTGAAAGAATATACTAAATATTTTCACAAGATAATCATCAGAATGGATCACACGGAGGCCAATAAGGAGAAGGTAGCCTGATATCTTAATGGGTTACGACCGAGCATTTAGGAGGAGTTAAGCCTAGTCAGAATGACCACCATTGAGGATGTGTATCAGTATACTCTAAAGGTGGAAGAGACGTTGAACAAAAGATTTGATGGCAAGCAAAAAGGATGAGGAGGTCAAAGTGGAAGGGGCAATGGTAGACCTTCAGAAAGCCAAAATGATGATGAAAAGAGAAGTGAAGATGTGGGTACCAGTCAAAGCCAAAGGAATGACAACTTCTACCACCCTCGTGATCAAAACAGTGGTGATCAAAGAGGTAGAGGATGAGGGAGATATGGAAAAGGATTTGAAAGAGGTGGTTTTAGAGGAACGTGTTTCTAGTGTGGTGAAGAAGGACATCGAGCCTATGAATGTCCACAACACCAAGGAAGGGCAGACAAAAGGCCTGAAGGTCATGGAAGGGTTGTGCATGCAAATGAGGAGGTCCAATCTAAATATTCAGATGATGCTGAAAGGGGAGAAGCCCTAGTGATTAGGAGAGCCCTAGTGACTGAGGAAAAGGAACTAGAACAGAGGAAGAATCTGTTTCGCACAAGGTGCAAGTGTGAAGGAAAATGTTGTGATGTCATTATTGATGGTGGGAGCACCGATAATCTAGTGTCAGAGGAGATGGTCACAAGGTTGAAATTGAAGAGGGAAAGGCACCTGCATCCATATCAGATTTCCTGGTTGCAGAAAGACCACAAGGTTTTGGTCAATGAGCAGTGCCTAGTAAAGTTCAAGATCAGAAGCTACCATGATGAGGTACTCTGTGATATCATCCCCATGGATGCATGTCACATGTTGTTGGAGAGGCCATGGCAGTTTGATAGGTGAGCTATACATGATGGCCATGCAAACACTTATTCCCTGACAAAGGATGGGGTTTGTCACAAGTTGAAACCCCTAAAGGAGACTAAAGAAAAGGTATGCAGTAGTGCTAGAATTTGTTATGTAGATCATGGAAGAAATTTTTTAGAAGGTATGAAGCATGAGCATGTGTGTTATGCATTGATTCCTAGAGTGAGTAATGAGGATAGTGAGAAGGTTCCAGAAGAATTTTCTGGGATGTTGGATGAGTTTCAGGATATTGCTTCTGATAATGTAGCTAAGGGTTTACCGCCAATAAGGAAGATCAGTCATCAGATTGACTTGATTCTTGGAGCCAGTTTTTCAAATAAGGCAGCTCATAGAATGACTCCAGCAAAAAATGAGGAGCTGAACAGACAAGTTCAAGAGTTGTTGAGAAAGGGTTTGATACGGGAGAGTTTGAGTCCATGTGTAGTACCTGCAGTACTAGCACCAAAGAAGGATGGGGAGTGAAGGATGTGTATAGATTCTCGGGCCATAAATAAGATAACATTCAAGTACATATTTCCCCTGCCAAGGATGGATGACTTGATGGACTGTTTGAGTGGAGCTCAGTACTTCACAAAGATTGATCTGAATAGTGGATATCACCAAATCTGGATTCGAGAGCGAGATGAATGGAAGACTGCCTTTAAGACCAAAGAGGGCCTGTACGAGTGGTTAGTCATGCCTTTTGGGCTAACCAATGCACCGAGCACATTCATGCGGCTTATGAACGAGGTACTAAAAGAATTTCTGAGAATTTTTGTTATTGTGTATTTAGATGATATTTTGATTTTCAGTAAGACATTGGATGAGCATTTGATGCATATTCAGAGAGCCTTTGAGAAGTTAAGAGAAGAGAAACTGTTGATTAATCTGAAGAAGTGCAGTTTTGTGAAGAGGGAGTTGGTGTACTTGGGGTTTGTTGTCTCAGCAGAAGGTCTCAAGATGGACCCAGAGAAGGTGAAGGCTATTCTGGAATGGCCTACCCCAAGAATTACTACTGAGGTGAGATCTTTCCATGGTTTGGCTAGTTTTTATCGAAAGTTCATTAGAAACTTCAGTAGTACCCCTGACTGAAACAATGAGAGGGGATAGAAAAGAATTCAAGTGGAGCACTGGAGTGGCAAAATGTTTTGAACTGTTGAAGCAGAATGTGACAGAGCAATCTGTTCTAGCCCTCCTAGATTTCAACAAGGTGTTTCAGGTGGATTGTGATGCTAGTGGTTGTGCCATTGGAGTAGTATTGAGCCAAGAAGGAAAACCCATTGCCTATTTCAATGAAAAGTTAAATGATGCCAAGAGAAAGTATTATGTATATGATCAAGAGTTTTATGCAATAGTTCAAGCATTAAAGAAATGGAGACATTACTTTTTTCTGAAGGAATTTTTTCTATATACTGATCATTAAGCCTTGTAGTACCTAAATAGTTAGGAAAAAATAAATCAGAGGCATATGAAATGGGTAGAGTTTTTATAGAGTTATACCTTTGTTTTGAAACATAGGAGTGGGAAGTCAAATAGGGTTGCAGATGCCTTAAGTAGGAGGAATACATTGATGACAAAGATGTAGATTGAAGTGGTTGCGTTCAATGAACTCAAGACACTATATGCAGAAGATCCTGATTTTGCAGAGGCTTGGAAAGCTTGCAAGGAACATGTTACAGTGGACAGGACAAGGTGGCTGGATTTCATAATCCAGGATGGCATGTTATTTAAGGGAAGTCAATTGTGTATCCCGAGGAGTTCTATGAGGGAGAACTTGATAAAGGAGAAGCATAGTGGAGGAATGGTAGGAAATTTTGGTCAGGATATGACCATTGCCATTATCAGTGAGCATTATTATTAGCCTCAGTTGTCACAAGATGTGAAGAAGTTTGTACGAAGTTGTAGGGTATGTCAGATGGCTAAAAGACTGAGCTAATAAAGCTTATATCAGCCCTACCTATACCGGAGAGGCCATGGGAGGATATAAGTATGGACTTTGTTCTTGGTTTGCCACATTACGACGAGGGAATGATTCAACCTTTGTGGTGGTTGATAGGTTTTCAAGATGGCACATTTCATTCCATGTCAAAAGACCCATGATGCATCCACATTGCTGACTTGTTCTTCAAAGAGGTGGTGAGGCTACATGGTCTACCAAAGAGTATTGTTTTAGATCGTGACACCAAATTTGTCGAGTACTTTTGGAGGACCTTGTGGAAGAAGCTGAAGACAGAGTTGAAGTTCGCTTCTGCACACCATCCACAAATAGATGGGAAACAGAGGTTGTTAATAGGAGTCGGGTAACCCTCTGAGATGTTTGGTAGGATAAACCCAAGGGATGGGGCTTGATCTTACCCCAGGTAGAATTCTCTTACAACAATTTATCAACGAAGCATAGTAATCACCATTCCAGATTGTGTATGGAGGTAGCCCTGCAGCTCGCACTGAGGAAGATGGACCAAGAGAAGAAAATAAGTGTTGAAGTCAAGATTTTGTAGAACACATCAAGGATATACATGAGAAGGTAAGAGAACATATTAACAAGATGAATATGTAGTATAAGGCTAAGGCAGATCAGAAGCGGAGGTATAAGGAGTTTCAGATTGGTGATGAAGTGATGGTCCACTTGAGGAAATAAATTTTTCCAGTGGGAACATATAACAAATTGAAGATGAAGAAGTTCGGTCCCTGTAAAATTTTAAAGAAGCATGATTCAGGGAATGCATATGAGGTAGAGTTGCCGGATGGATTCAACATTTCCCATGTGTTCAACATTTCTGATTTGACAGAGTATCATGAAGGTGGCGCAGAGGAAGTACCAATGATGGAATAGTGTGGGATTCCAGCATCTACTTCAAAAAAGGATGAGATTGAGGAAATCTTGGATAGTCGTGTGGGAAGGAGTACCAAAAATAGGCAGTATGAAGAATATCTGATGAAATGGAGAGGAAGGCCTGTGGAAGATTCATCCTAGCTATCTAAGGCAGCGGTTGACCGGTTGGGTTTTCCTCAACCATCTGAGACGTGACAGGGTCACTTCTCAAATTACCCTGGGTGTCTGATGCAGGAGCATCCAGTGGTGTAAGGGCAATCTTGCATCACCCAAAAAAATAGTTAAATTTCAAGTTTATCATTTTTCAGATGTTTTTACATTTTGGATACCCTTTTCATCATAATGAAATTCCCAATTTACATTTTTTATTTTCTATTCCTAGGTTGAAAGATATTGTAGTTTTAGTTTCCCAGATTTGCACCTAAAAATCTTCTGAGTTAGATTTGAGGCACTTAGAGCTTCTGGAATGGCCCCTGTGTGACTAAAATGTATGCGTATTAAAATGAAATAAATACTATTCTATCACACCAATGAAACTTTAAATCAAAGGAAAATTGATTAAACAAAGTAAAGCAAACTCTTAATGCAGCAGCTCCTTTGAAGACGTCCCATTGTCCTCTATCTCCAGTATTTTTGCCAAAGCTCTCCAATTTGTATGCTAAGCTCCACAAAATGATTACTAAAGAACGAGATTTAAAAGTAAATGCATAATACACTAAGAATGCAAGATATTGAAGGTTGATAATGGAGGAATGTTGGTTGCTCAATTCTGCAGCATAATGACTTGATATGATAACAAATGAAGAATGATAAGAATGAATGAAAGATTGAGGAATTATTTTGACAGCATAAGGATGTCTGAAGATTCCATGAAAATGGCCTATGAAAGGTTTGATTTATAGATTTTCGATGTGGACAGAGATAAGATTTGATAAGATTGATAATGATTTGATTTTTGTCAAAAGAGGAAAAACAATGAGATGAGATAAGATTTTCGAAAGATAGAAAGATTTTGATTTATTGTTTTAAAGGAATTAAAACAAGATAAGATAAGATGTGAAAAAAATAGAAAGATTTTGATTATCTTTTAAAGGAAATAAATCCTGAAAAAGATGAGAAGGATAATTGATGAATTATTTAATTAAATAAATTAATTAGATGCACATGAGTTCAGATTTTGGAAAGAAAGCGAGAAGATCCTTTTAAGATTTTATTAATTAAAAAAATTTTGGATTTATTTAATTAATGTTGGATTTATGATTTCATCAATTAAATAATATAAATTATTTAATTAACATTAGAATAATTGATAGAAATGATTTAATTAATTAAATAATATAAATTATTTAATTAACGTTAGAGGAATTGATGAATTATGCATAGGAAGGGAATAAATGAAATTAGTCAAATAAATAAGATTTATTTAACTAATTAGATGATGACATGGGTCCTTAGGGAAAAACATGATACAAGATGTCTAAATGATGCCATGTTGTGACAAGGTATCGTAAGATGACAATTTTTTGATGTCTACATTTTTCCCCTCTTTGAGATGATGTTAGAGATGATGAGATTTGTGTCGAGTAACATCATTTCAAAGAAGTTAAGGTATGTATAATGGATAATGATATAAAGATAGGATGATGATGGAATGATGATGCCCCCTCGAGAGGATAGGCGGGTTGAACAAACACGGGTAGGCTCTCGAAATGAAATGATAAAGATAGATAAGATGATGCAAGATAGAAAGTGGATGAAGAAGATGAATGATACATTATGCTGCAATGAAAGTGAGCAACCATGATGTTTGATTTAGCACTAGACGTTATGCACCAAGATATAAGGACCAAGGTGACGATGTGTCTCATGCCCCAACCTAATACAAGCTTGTCTAGATGTATGAGGAAATAGACTTAGAGCATTAAAGTCCTAATGCACAAAAGGTATGATATGACCTTAGATGCAAAGGATAGTGCAAAAAGCTACGCCAACATACACAAGATATGAATATTAGTTGGAATGATATGGATTTGATACAAATGCAAGATAAAATGATAACACACACAAGCAAGCAAGCAAGCATGCACAAATGATACAAAAACAAACAAGGAATTGTCCCTGTCAAGCTGTAAACCGTTGATTGATTGATTGATTGATGATGTTGATAGTGTTGTCATTGTGGGGAGCAGCATGTCCCTAGAGCAACACAAGGATGATGATAATTGATTGATTGACTTTGATTTGGTTTATGACAAGATTAGGATCAAGACCAAAGGATGTGATTGGATAATTTGACAAAATTGATTGACTTGATTGGTATGGATTAAGGATTGACTTGCATTTGTATTATTGCTTGTATTGATTTAATTGAGTTGATTGGATGAAATGGTTTTGATGAAGATGATTGATTTGGTTGAGTGGTTGAATGATTGGATTGATTTGAATTGAGATGATGGATTGATTTTATTGCTTGGATTTTTGTTGGATATTTGATTTTTTTGGATTTTTTTAAATTTTTTTTTAAATTTTTTTTGGATTTTGAAATGTTTTGATTTTTTGGACTTTGAAATGTTTTGATTTTTTTTGGATTTTGAAATGTTTTGTTTTTTCTTTGTATTTTTGAGATGTTTTGATTTTTTTGTATTTTTGAAATGTTTTGATGTGTCAAAGGATGAAAATTTGAGTAGTCTTTGTACTAGATACCAATGACAAGGGGAAAACCAAGTCTAAGTGCAAGGGTGGGTGATGAGATTGATGGATGAAAGGGTGGGTGATGGGATAAGGGAGAAAAGGCTCATGATATATGGATGGATGGAAATGATAGGTCATAGTGAATGGAATGGATGTATGCATCATAAAAGAGCAAGGATGTGATTTCCAAAGACTATGTCATGTAGGAATAACATGCCCAATTCTAGGTACAATACTTAGGATATTTCATGACAAAGCTTATGGCAATAGGATAATGATAGGCTTGTTTGGAAGGATGAGGTATGTCAAGAGATACCCAAAACATGTTTCAACATTTTTCCCCTATATCTTCATCAAGATCAAAAGAAGAAGGGTGGATGAATGGACTCAATATAATAGGTATGATGGCTAAATATGGTAGGTAGGATGGAAATGATATGACATGAAAAGGATAGGTTGGATAGATAAGAAATTGTGCCCCCAAGTGTAAGTGACATAGAAGATCAACCTACACATGACGCCTATTTGCTAGGTTTTCATCATGGTACTTATCCAGGGCGCCTGTTTACCAGGTTTTCACCATTGGACGAAGGGATTTCTCTTTACTTTTTTTTGACTTTTTTTTTGGATAGGAGGGAATATGGATAGGAGGGACTCTAGTGTCTAGTTGCATGAAAGGTGATAGTCCCACTAGATAGATGTCCTTGCATGGACCATGTCAAATGTCATTATGCTCATAGATGTTGGTAAGGGATGACATGAAAGGGAGATGGAGTAAGTAGATGATGGATTATGATGTGAATGATGGAGGACAATAATGGATTATGATGCAGATTATGTAGGGAAGATGATAGGGTTTATATGGGACTTGTGCAAAAGGATGGATGAAAGGTTTATGCAAAAGCGTGGACCATAGGAAGGTGATTGGGAAGATATGTAGGATAGTAGTTGAAGGATGGGGAGGTGGAGGTATGTGGGATCGTTGTGAAATGGAAGGGAACCATGACCAATGGTTGCACACACTGTGATAAACATTGAAGCTTTTGATGTGGATGCGGTGTAGGAAGCAATGAAGATGTTTGCTTAGGAGGTGGTGGATAAAGTGTTTTTGGTACCCACATAGAATGAGTATTTTTATGATTTTTAGTTTGCTTGTGGGTTTTAGGAATTTGAGACTTTTTAATGGAATGAGAATGTAGGATGGAAGTGGATGGTTGGGATTTTTGTGATGTGGATGCCTCATTTGACTTGCTTTCTTTTTGCTTAGGTACCCAAACCATTTTAGTTTTGGCCTTTACTTTTGGAGGTATGGGCTTATATAGCCTTTTAAATGGATTTTTCTTTGAATTTTTGTATTGATGTCCTAAGGCATAAGAACCCTTAGAATTTTTGGCTTTATAGGTAGAGGAATTGAAATTCTTGCTTTTGAATCCCATGGGTTTGGTGGAATGGGTGGAAGCTTCATGTTTGTACAATGTGTGCATTTGTTGGTCATGATTAGGAATGTTAGGGTATTTATGGATGGAGGGATAAAAGGATTGGATGGTAGGGATATTAGGTGTTGGGAGAAGTGGAGGTAAAGTTGATGGAGGGATATTAGGAGTTGGAAGTAATGGTGGTAGATTTTATGGCGGAAGGTGTATGGTCGCATGCTTTTGACATTTGTAGGATGATGGATGTGGAATGGCAACATATGTTTTAGGGATATGATAGGCTTTATGATGGAAAGTGGACTTAGGATGCATAGAGGAAGTACCAACATCTTTAGATTGTTGTCCTTGGGGTGTATGTCCAAGGCCATAAGAGCGTGGAGGGACTTTGACATGGATGGGATCTGAAATACTTTGTTCATGAAGGTCTAGACTTTTACCTTGGTGGTTCATCTTTTGGAGTGTGCAATGGACAATGGAACCAGGTGTAGGTGAAACACTAGACACGAGTTCCTTATTGGATGGAGAAGATAATTCTTGTTGTTCAAAGGAGGAACATTCATTAATGAGGGTAGAAAAACCAATAGGATATGATGGAGGATTTGTAATGGGGTCGATAGTGGGTGATGGAGGATCATTAGGATCTTGATTAGCATTGTGTTCACTTAGATCCAATGTATTTGTTTGATCTTCTATGTGTGCTTGGGAGGCATATGTCTCATTAAGGAAGGTTAATGTTGATGGATCATGGATAGGACTAGGTGGAGGTGAATTTGGAATATCTTTCTCATGGATGGGTATAGGATCAAGTTGCTCTTGGATAGGCTCTTCATCATTATGGATATCATCTTGATCATAAAAATGATATAGATTATGGATGGGTTGGATGAAAATGATTTGATCTTGATTAGGACTAGGGCTTGATGTTTCCACATGCTTGGGAGTAGAATCTTGATATAACTCTTGGGTTGCTTGAATGAAATTGCAAGGGGATGACTCTTGAAGAGACTTGACATGTTCTTGATGGTCAACGACATATGAGCATGGAAGAGGGTGACTTGGACTTATGACGGGAGACTCTCGAATTGGCCCAAGGGGTTGTGGATGACATGGTTGACTTGAAGGACTTGGCATGATGTTTGAGGACTCTTTGGTATGTTCAAGTATATGTGTTGAATGACATGGTGACAATCTATTCCTTGCTTGTAGTCCTTGGATCACATCCTTTGGAGGTGTAGGGGTGGATTTAGACAATTCCATGGGTTTACTTTTGAAAAATTTGTACCATGGAGTTGATGTATTGGCAAATGGATTAGAGGATGGTAAGGGTAATGAAGGGGTTAATAGGTTGGAAAGTGTAGGGACCATTGGATTAGGACTAGGACATGGTGGCTTTAGGATAGGTTTTTGATTGGATAGTGGTATGATATACTCAGAGGGTGCATGAACTAGATTAGTGTTCCCCTTGTCAAATGGAACATGAGAATTGAAAGGCTCTTGATTTTGCTGCCAAGGTGGACTTGGGCTCCTATGTTCTTGCAGTGATAAGGGTGGATGTGTTGATGTGGTATTGACATACAAAGAAGTGGATGGATTAGATTGGTATGAGGTGGAAGGGTGATAATGAATGGATAGGGGATGATGTTGTGGTTGTTGGATTTGACAAGTGGCAATGAATTCATTGGCTTGAGCTAGGAGGTGTTGGATTTGAGGTGATTTGATTTGTTGAAAGTTTTGGAAGAGGGTTTGAAGGCTTTGTATGGTTTGATGGTCTAGGGGTTTGGGTACTTGGTGAAGTGTTTGAAGGAGGTTTTGAAGTTGAGATGTTAGGTCTTTGTGTTCGAATGTGGGCATGGTGTCACACATGTGTGTAAGCTCTTGCATATCGATTTGTTCCTCAAAGTATGTAACATCGTTCATGTCATCATTAGAGGTGCTAGGAGAAGCCCCTTGAAGTCTAATTTTATGTTTTGGTTTTGTTTCATGATTTGAACTAGAGAAAGGGACTCCTTGAATGATGATCTCGGACTTAGGTTTTGTCTCATGATTTGGCCTAGAGGGATAGCCCCCTTGATTTAAAATTTTGGGCTTATGATTAGGATTGGGCTTGTTTATGATTATGACCATTTTGACAAGTGGTGATGGTGATGATGTGGAATGATAAGATTGGATGACTTGGTTTGATTAGGATGAAATGGATAGGATTTGGATGTGTTGGAAGAACATGTAGAGTGACTTGTCTTTATGTGTTTGGTGTTTAGCTTGATTTGGAAATATTTAAATGAATGACCACACATGCACACACATGAATCACACACGCAAGACACATAAGCAATTTTGAATTTGAAATTATGAATGTGATTATTAAGCACACACTTGAAGAAGACACATCAACAAGTCCTAGAACTAGTCAAGTGGATATGGCCAATTAGGTTTCAAACTAGTTTGAAAAAGGTTGACTAAGGATGATTTGAAAGAAAAATCCTATCACACAGCCAGGAGAAAGGGGTAACCCACCCTTCACCTTCACTTCCCAAAGGTATAAAGTTATTTGGGGCTTAGCCAAGAGTGACAAAATTTTAACTTCCAAACAAGCTTGTCTTTCGATTCACACTTCGATTGAGGTCATCCCTAGGGGTGATGAAATCCCCTAGCAGGCCTCCTATGAAGGGTTTGACAAAAGCAAATCAAGTGAGGTGTTTGTGATCACACACACACTTGATTCACACTCACAATGATTAATTTCCCTTAGATTAGAAATGAAACGTGTGTAAAAAAAGTTCAAACACTTGTTCTTTTTAAATCCCAAATCAAAATGTGATGGAACACAGTGGTGAATTTTAGACCCAATTTTCAATATGTGATTGAAGACAATATTCATTTTAAGAGCCCAAATACAAATGTGTTTGCAAACAATGATTAATTTTATGCCCCAAATTGAAATGTTTGACAAACAAGATTAAGAGATTAAGGATGGAATGAGTGCACCTGGTTATTTTTGCTTTCCAAATTATTGTTGTGAGTGATATTGCTGCTACTATAGCTCCTTATGATCACCTACAAGATCAAAAATAATAATATTATAATGCAGCAAAAGAAAAAAAAAAACAAACTCATCAGAAAATTGTGATTTCAGATACATGTTTTTAACATAGCCGAATTAGATTTTATTATTTGATGATGTTATTGATCTGAAAAATAAAAACTCAAAGAAGATATCCTTATTAATTTTCTGAGATTTTTCCAGAAATGTAAAGAAGTCAGCAAAATTTTCTGTTTTGCTCTCAGAAACGCGGATTTATGGAAACCACACATAAAATGAAGATAGGATTTTTTCGCATTGTTTTTGAACTCAAAATTAAATCTGTAAAACAGAGACCCCCATTAGAATTTAAGGATATTTCCGAAAATGTAAAAAATTCTAAAAAATTCGCCTATTTGCATTTAGAAAACCAATTTTATTAAAAAACTAAAAATTACAATAACTTCTACAAAAAAAATGATACACCCTCAATTTGTTTTTTGTAGCCTCTCGAGATAATGAAAAAGACTCTGTAAAAATATTGTAGAAAAATTCACCATTGTGTAGAAGATATGAAGAAATTGGTAAAACTTGCAGTTTTGTTCCAAAAACTGTCAGATCTGCATCAAAAAAATCAATAAAACCTGCAAGTAGATATTAAAAACAGGGCAAAGCCCCATGGTGGGTGCCAAAAATGTGTGACTGAAATGTATGCATATTAAAATGAAATAAATACTATTCTATCACACCAATGAAACTTTAAATCAAAGGAAAACTGATTAAACAAAGTAAAGCAAACTCTCAATGCAGCAGCTCCTTTGAAGACGTCCCATTGTCCTCTATCTCCAGTATTTTTGCCAAAGCTCTCCGATTTGTATGCTAAGCTCCACAAAATGATAACTAAAGAACGAGATTTAAAAGTAAATGCATAATACACTAAGAATGCAAGATCTTGAAGGTTGATAATGGAGGAATGTTGGTTGCTCAATTCTGCAGCATAATGACTTGATATGATAACAAATGAAGAATGATAAGAATGAATGAAAGATTGAGGAATTATTTTGACGGCATAAGGATGTCTGAAGATTCCATGAAAATGGCCTATGAGAGGTTTGATTTATAGATTTTCGATGTGGATAGAGATAAGATTTGATAAGATTGATAATGATTTGATTTTTGTCAAAAGAGGAAAAACAATGAGATGAGATAAGATTTTCGAAAGATAGAAAGATTTTGATTTATTGTTTTAAAGGAATTAAAACAAGATAAGATAAGATGTGAAAAAAATAGAAAGATTTTGATTATCTTTTAAAGGAAATAAATCCTGAAAAAGATGAGAAGGATAATTGATGAATTATCTAATTAAATAAATTAATTAGATGCACATGAGTTTCAGATTTTGGAAAGAAAGCGAGAAGATCCTTTTAAGATTTTATTAATTAAATAAATTTTGGATTTATTTAATTAATGTTGGATTTATGATTTCATCAATTAAATAATATAAATTATTTAATTAACATTAGAAGAATTGATAGAAATGATTTAATTAATTAAATAATATAAATTATTTAATTAACGTTAGAGGAATTGATGAATTATGCATAAGAAGGGAATAAATGAAATTAGTCAAATAAATAAGATTTATTTAACTAATTAGATGATGACATGGGTCCCTAGGGAAAAACATGATACAAGATGTCTAAATGATGCCATGTTGTGACAAGGTATCGTAAGATGAAATTTTTTTGATGTCTACAGCCCCAAAACTTGCCAAAATTTGTGTAGCCAATTTTGAGCGCGTTCTTGACTTCGAGACCTTTCCAACAGTTCAAACGGTTCACGAATCGGAGTCCCGGATCAAAAGTTATGGCCCCAGGAAGTTGGCGCACTTTCTAGAAAATACAATTGCAAATGTTCTTTTGAAATTTGAACTTTAAATTATAATTTTTGGCCCCAAACTGCCTAAACTCAAATTTTAATGTTGTTTTGGATCCAAACTAAAGGGGAGCTCTATTTATGGGCGGGTTTCTAGTATTTTTGTGTAACTTTTTGGGGACAAGTTCGCATATTGTGAAAGGGTTATTTTGTAGCTATCTGTAACTTGCATGTGTTGTAGAACTTGGGGATTTGAGATCCTCTGCATATAAGAAGCTCCATTTTTTGAATAATAAAATTATTCTCTTATTTGTGGGTGATTTTCTGTGTCTCAGGTTGCGCCCTCATCACTCTCCCTCTCTCTCAGGTCACTCTCTCCCACACCCTATCCCTCTCTCATGTATCTCTTGCTCTTGCACTTCCACTCTCTCACTCCCTCTCTCTCACACTCCCTCTCTCTACCTATCTCTCAAGTCTCTCCCTTTAAAACCCTACCTACATAACTCTCTTTTTCTCTCCCTCTATCCTTCCCACCCTACCTAGGTAAGTCCCTCTCACTCCAACCACTTATCTCCCACTCGCTCTCTCTTAGGTCTCTCCCTTCCACCCCCTCTTCCTCTCTCAAGTATCTCTCTCACTACCTCTCTACCTCTCTCTTCTCAAGTGTCTCTCTCCCTCTCTCGCTCCCACCCTACCTAGACAACTCTATCTCTCTCTCTTAAAATTATCCCTCCCTCTAAAGACATATGTACATACATACATACATACATACATACTTACTTGCTTACATACAGTCTTACATACATACAAGCATGCCTGTACATATGTACATAAACTCTTACATACATACATACATACATGAATACATACATACATACATATAATGATACATACATACATACAAGCATACATACATGGATACATACATACATACAAGCATGCATACACACATACATACATGCCATACAAGCATACATACATACAAACATACAAATATATATACTTACATTCAATAGAGTAGCATTTAACATAAAGCAAGACATAATGCGAGTGTGTTATAACGAGCTCATGTTATGTCTTGCTAGACATGTCTTGGGCATTAACACATAAACCATGTCAAAATTAAGAAATAATGCAAGTGTGTTATAACACACTCACATTATTTCTTTCTTTGAGAATCCCCAAGACTTGGGCTTGGTATTTTCCTTGGAATACCAACCTAAAGGCTTGAAGTGTCTTCACAATGTCCAAAGATGTGTTTTTGCAAATTTTACAATATTTCACATAATTGCGTTCATGCTAATCATCAAGTTTGCACATGTTTCAGTGTTGAGCAAATTGAACACTTGGGTAATGTTAGGCTCTCTCTTAGCTATCTAACGATGTAATTTTTTTACATTTTGACAATGTTAAGCCTTTGATCTATAATTTCTTTTGTTTTTGTGTCTATTTTCTGGCAAAAACTAGTGTTTGGTGTTTTTTCCATTATAAATTAATCGTGCATCAAAATTTTAAATAAATTACATTTTTAGAAACTAAAATCCATTCTATGCATATTCAAAAACAAATTTTTTTCAATTAGTTTCCAAAATTTATAGGGGTAGCATGGCCAAAATTTTATTTTTTAGGAAGTGTCCACTTTGAAAATTAGTAAAACATAAAATATTCATTAAAAATTATCCAAAAAAAATGCACAAACTACATACTATTAGCTAATTTCTCACAAAAGCAATTTTAAAAATACTAAAAAAAAGTTAACCATTTGAGGGAGCCACAAAGTTGCTACATGTTATATTTATTTGACAAAAACAACACTAATTCCTATGGCCCCCTCTTTCAAACCCCTTAATCTCAACCATTGTAGAAAAAAATAGTAGTTTAGAAAGTAGACTCAGAGCACTATGATCCTTGTTTTTGTTGCATCTCAAAATTTTGAGTGTAACTATCCTCAATTTCATATCCAAGGTTAGTATTCCTTGATTTCAAAAAAAAAAGTGGCCACTCAAGCCCCCTTTTTGGCAACCCATATTTTTGCACTTACTCGTCATGTGGTGTAAAATGAAGATAAATAGACAAAGAATGCATTGAAAATCTCATATAACTTAAAGTTTAAACCCTTGTTATTAAATATATGATCCCCCCTATTATTTTTATAGTGATTTGGTAGTATATGCAAGTGTATTTATAATTCCACAAAGTGGATTTCATGTACAAATACTCATAAGGAGTAATATTCTAAACTTGTAGTTTTAGAATATAGTCAAGAAAAATTAACTACACCACTATCTAATGTTGAAATGATAGGTAGGTTCAAAATAATGAGATCCAAGAAAGAGTCCATATGTGCCCAAATGAGCTCTTTGAAATTCAAAAAGTAGAAAATATGCATAGTGAACTCTAAGATCTAATATTAGAAAAAAGCCATACATCAAATTGAAAAATGAATTATATGACTTAAAAGAACATAGAAAAATACTCAAAATTAAAAAATCACACAAAATGTGTTTGTATGGACAAGAATGAGGTTCATGAAGTTAAGCCAAAAATTTAAACAAGAAAAAAGTGAGGGGTGTTGAGTTAGGGGAGAAAAGGATGACATCATGTTAATGCTAATAAATATTGAAGTCAAAATATTGTCATTTTTGATAAAATATTCCACCAATTTTGAAAAACCATAAAGCTCACTTAAAGCCATCAAGAACTAATGGAGGTGGTTATGGGAACACTAGGTTTCAAAAAGCCATTAAAAATTGTTGAAAATAATATGAAGGAAACAAAAAGTAACCACATGCATACAAAAATTATTGGCACAATCACTAAATTACCATCATCTACTACAAAACCACCTTTTGTAAATAATTATTTTTAGTACTCATAATTTGACTAAAAAGTGTTGTCAGAGTACTGCTAAGGCAACAAAACTATGGAAAGTGGAAGTGGAGGGTGTCTAGGATGGTGGTGGAGCATAGAGCATTGACAATTCTTGCAACTATTAGACCAATGTAGGTTGATGTCATGTCGATATAGGGGAGAGGGGCCAGTAGTCATACAAGGTCCAATAATTGTGCAGTCAATTGTGATTATAATACCCAGTACTTGTTTATATAATGCCCAACAGTTGTGATTTGACTATCCATAATTAAACAAAATGTATTCCTTTGATCTAAAAACCAACCAATCATGTGATACCACATCAAATCTCAACTACCCATGATGTGAATGCACAAGAATTGGTCTCACTTTTTTTGGGGACTTTTTGGACACCTTGAAAAAACATGCTGATGTGGCATCATATTTGATGTTGTGGACCTGAAACCGTAGTTATAAGACGGGGACTTACTAAGTAAATTGTTGTAAAAAATTGGGAGTGATTTGAATTTCCATGTAGGATAATTAGAATCATGAAGTTAGGGTGCACAACTACTGGGTCCTCTCCCCTAGTAATAGCCTACAATTTTTATTTTTTTAAAATAAAGCATTGACTATTGTACAAATTATATAGAGTAGTTACAGGGTGTAGCATCTAAGGAAGACCAAGTGGTATAGTGACATAGTTCATATGCAAAGATCATATGAGAATATGGATTTGTAAAAATTGTACAAAACTCTATACAACATGGACATTGTTGGCCCTTAAAAATATAAAAAATCCTTGTCACAAAAAACATAAGTGTTGTATATAAAAATTCATTTCTCAACCATTCTAAGTAGAATGATAGTGTTTTTTTTCTCTAAGATGCACTGTATAAAATTTGATGCCCATGACCCTTACAAATTTAAGCCAATTTGGGAAGGGATTTATAAGGAGGATCTAATATCATGTTAGAGAAACCAAGATCACTTGCAAGATAAAAACACTTTCACTAATGAACAATATGCAAAATGAAACAAACTATCATATGTAACAACTTGTGAAAGGTATAAAAGAGTCTTGCATATAAAGGCAAGGATAAGGAAGTGAGAAAGTAGGAGTTAAACACATGTAGGACTCTACAAACAAGTGTTGGTACACAATGGTGAGTCCACATGAGGTGAGAAAAAAATTGAGATGTCTCTAAAGTGAGCTTAAGAGTAGTGTGAATAGGAACCTCCTAGATTTAAGCTAAGATCTAAATAGTTTGGTAATAACTCTTTACACACTAACAACCATACCATTAAATCCTTATATTTAAAAAAAAATTCATGCATTTTCACTCTTCCAGTTATTCCTTGCATCTTATGAATACAACTAATTGTTAAAGGATATGGGTAGATCATGCATATTTTTTCACAAATATTCTCTTGCTTAGATACACAAATGACATACATAGAAGAAAAACACATATGATCACATATTTATTATGTCAAATAATTTATATCAACTCTTTGGTGCTATTCTTTAATTGTCTAAATATTTAATTTACATGTATATTTTTCAAAGCTAGGGTGATCCCATATAATAGTGGTTTACAATTTTTGGCCAAACTGGACACTGAAATTATTATTTTTAACTAAATCTTCACATTTGGGCACCTATAGCAGCTAAACTGTGAGGAATTTGAAGATGGTACAAACTAGAGTCTCATCAAATTTTGTCTGTAGATTTTAAAAATATTTTTTTCAAAATTTTGGAATCAAATTGCACTTCTTTTTCCATCTCCCATGAAAATATATTTTCCAGAAAATAACATTTTTAAAAGTGACACATCGTATAACGATAACTTTTTTTTCATGAAGGATAAAATTCTAATTTTTCAAATTTAGATTTGTAACTCTGATATCTAGTGCTTCCACTTGGTTAGATAGTTTTTATTGAATATTTTTTCCTTAATCGAGTTTCAAAGTCAAACGAATTTCAATTCATAATATCATGATGTATAACGTGTAACATTTTTGTATATGTCAAAATTTTGTTTTATTTTTTGTTGGATCAAGGACTTCAATATCTGGTGCACTCATATTTTTCAAAAAAAAATTGATAATATTCTATTTTTCCACAAGTGAAGAACAAGAAATTCATTTTCGATGAAAACCTATGTTTAATAAAACTTAAAAACAAATACATAACAAAATGAAAACATATTAAAATTATATTCATTGGATAGCTTGTTCTAAGGAATACCATAATCATTTGAAATAAATTTGAAATGAATTCATTTGATCCCCCAAAATCTAAATCAAAAGTGATTTTTTATCAAGATTTTGATAGGTGTAAAGGAGACGCATTTATAGGTATGGTTTAAAACTAGCGAGGTTCTATACAAGGGGGTTTGATCTAAGGTGATTTGATCAAACCCTTTTCAATTGGAATCCTTAAAATGGAACTTTTTAAGGCTTAAATCATTATATTTTCTAAAAATATGTGATTTCAACTAAAATTCGTTCCTCTCAAGAATTCTAAACCACTATTATGACAGCACCCGCTACCTAGTTTTAGATACACACTCATTTTAGGATTCACATGGACCTCAAAATTGGAGAAAATATAAAGGTGGATTTTGTATGCGCATGCCATTTTCCATTTTGTTTTGTTCTTATTTTGAGTTAAAATAACAAAATTATTACAATATTTGTGTGAAGTTGGGTTCATTCCTCAAACCTATTTATCCACTTACACATACACATACCTATGCAATTATCCCTACCTTATATTATTATATAAACACTCATACACATTTTCCTTATCTAGATAAGTATTGCACCTACCTATACACATACTCTCATTTAGTCATTTCTCACCAAGAGATTACCATTATTCTATTCTAGGACAAGTGTGAATGTGTGATTGGTGTTGCCATCACAAACTTGTCACATAGTAATTCAAAATTTAGTGGTCGACCCATTCATTCTTCTATCTTGAGCCAAGTAAATAGAGTTTAGGCATGATTTGGTGTTATGTGTTAGTATTTAAAGTAATACAATGCATTGATTCTAATCATCAAGAAATCATCTTTAGTAAATGCAATCAATTGATCCATTATTCTAGAGAGCAATTAAAAGTAATACATTTTATTTGGTACAATAAATTGAGTAATTAACCTACATAATTGGCACTTGCTTAGTATCCTAGATATTACTCTATTTCATGTTTTTGATCATGGCACAACCCACTCACAATTTAGTCATATGACAGCCTAAAAAAATATTTATAATGCTAGTCCCTAAATTTTAAAGTAATAGGACAAAGCTCTAGAGATTGTTTGGAAAAATTAGAGGCATAAATATAAATCTAGAATTATGATTTTGTTCCTAAACTACGAACTTGTCCTTAGATTACATAGAGATCCATCACATAATTTTAGATAATTCTACTCACAGAGAGGTACCATCTCCCAAATCTAACATCATATAAATTCTAAAATCTTATTTATTTAACAATATTTTTCTCTTATCATACTAAACATTACCATCCACCTCTAACATTTTATTATCAAATCACTTTATATCAATTTATCATTTTAATTGATCTAAATTATTTTTTTCTTATTAAATTATATTAAATCAATTAACCCACAACATCCCAAAGATAACCTTTTGATTTTCTATTTCAATTTGATTAGGGAAAGCTTATTTCCTTTACAACATTCAACACACATCTGTCTATTGTCTATTTTAGATTAACGTAACCTCTCGTAACGCGTGCCTACCTTAGTGGGAGATCAACATCAACCCGCTTAATTTCAACGAAATCATTATGTCCTACTCACAAAGGCGACCTCACCTGGTTCACGGTAATCTCCCTTCAGAACGATAATAAAATCAGATATACTAAATTGTCATCCCCGGCCATGCCTTAAAAGAATATCTTTCTAAAAGCCTTTGGAAAAAGAAATGGGCAGCCATGGGAATGGAAAGCAGGATTCCTTGGCCGACCCATTAAAATAGAAGGTGATCAAGCTGTAAAAGATAGTAAAATCTAGCTGTTGCTTGCTTTCGGTGAGCAAACCTTCTGCGTAAACCGACCCATCTTGAAAAACTTTATGATATAATAAAATTTCATCACTTTGTAATGGAAGAATATAAAAATAAAAAATGTTGTCGTAGCCACCGACTAAACGGAACGTAAGACCGAAGGCAAGGACTTATTTTCTTCTCTTTAACCAGACACTGTAACTTAATATAGTGGGTAATGTTTCCAATTCTCTCTTACAAAAATTCTCTGCAACTTTTCTAACTTGCTTTTCATAGTTTTGAGTGCTTGCTTTATTCGAGGAAGATTTGTTATTATTGAGTGAAAGTCGAGGAAGTGATAGATAAAAAGTACAGCAAAAGAATTGAAATAGGGACCGATGATTTTATTGCTGCAACGAAAATTTTGCAGCAGGGAAATCTATGGCTACTTGCAGGAAATTGATTGTTGAAGTTGTGGACGCACGCAATCTCACGCCCAAAGATGGTGTGGGCACTTCCAGCCCTTACGTTATTGTGGACTTCGATGGGCAGAGGAAAAGAACGAAAACTAAGCATAGGGATTTAAACCCCGTCTGGAATGAAAAGCTGGAATTTGTGATAAGTGATCCCAAAACCATGGCTGCCGAAGAGCTGGAGGCGAATGTTTATAATGATAAGAGAACGGGGAGGAGGAGCCATTTTTTGGGGCGGATAAAGATAGATGGTAATCAATTTGTGAAGCAGGGAGAGGAGGCTTTGATATACTATCCTCTGAAGAAGAAAAGCATTCTCAGTATGATTAGTGGAGAACTAGGGATCAGAATATATTATGTGGACGAACCTGTACCGCCACCGCCAGAGGAGAAACCCCCAGAGGCGGCAGCTGAAGCACCACCTGCAGCTGAAGCGCCACCAGCTGCAGAAGCCAAACCAGCAGAGGGAAGTCCTCCAGCAGAGACACCACCGGCCGAAGGAGCTCCACCAGCAGAAGCAGCACCACCAGCTGCAGAAGCTCCTCCAGCTGATGCGGTACCACCAGCTGAGCCTCCTGCAGGTGCAGCTCCACCAGCTGAAGCGGCGCCTACACCTCCTACAGAAAGTACACCCCCTGCGGAAGTAACACCTCCACCTGCAGAAGGTGCACCTGCACCTCCTGCTGAAGCACAGCCAACAGAACCTCCCAAAACAGAGGAAGCTCCTGCTGGGGAGACTCCCCCACCCCCAGCTGAGACACCTCCTCCAGCAGCAGAGGAGGCCAAGCCCGCGGATGTGGCTCCAACAGTTGAGGTGAATACTAATGTGGCGTCTCAGGCAGCTGTAAACACGGCGGAATACCATATGAGGGACCTGGGAGGTTCTGCCCCTGGCAACAGCGAAAACCGCTCAGCTTACGACCTGGTCGAAAAAGTGCAATACCTTTTCGTGAGAATTGTGAAGGCCCGGGAGCTTCCTCCACGGGACTCGACCACGGGAGTCCCGGCGGATCCATTTGTGAAGATCAGAGTAGGCGGAGAGGTTGCCAAAACGCGTACTTCGCCAAAGACAGGGTATCCGGATTGGGATCAGGTCTTCGCATTTGATAGAGAAAAGCTTCTGTCTGCACCTACTTTGGAAATTTCTGTATGGGATGAGGATACTGGAACCAGGGACGATTTTCTGGGCGGAGTTTGCTTCGATCTTTCTGAGGTTCCTATGCGGGAACAGCCGGACAGCCCGCTGGCGCCTCAGTGGTATAGGTTGGAAGGGGATGGCAGAGTGAAAGGGGATATAATGCTGGCTGTGTGGATTGGAACGCAGGCGGACGAGGCGTTTCCTGAGGCCTCGCAGTCGGATGCAGGAGGCGTTATTCATACACGATCTAAAGTCTATTCGTCACCTAAACTTTTGTACCTCAGAGTCAATGTTATTGAAGCAACTGACTTGCAGTTTCCAGTTGACAAGGTGCTACTTCTTTTGACTTGCGTAGTTCATAATATTTAGGAAAATTAGTGTTTTGAGTAAATTGTTTGGGGAAAGTTAATTGTAGAGCCTTTAAATTATATCATTCGCAAGACTGTGATACAGATCTCCGTGAATTAGCCTATAATTTTTGTCAGTCGTCCGTAACTTATACTTTCCGTTGATAATTATGCTTCTCTTTGGCAGTGGATTGTTTTAATATTAAAACCTGGGGTTAAGCACAAAATGGTCTGTATTGTGTGGGTTTTAGAATGGTGAATGGAGACCATTGCATTTCTCTTGTGTAGATCCTTCATTTAATTGATACAGAACTCTGCTTAAATATCACCTGGATTAAGTTGTAAAAATTGTAGACGCGCGGATCAGATAAATCATCTAATCGGCTGGTTGAAGTGGTGAAAACCGAGCCTGTCGGAAACTTATGCTCCCTCAGATACAGCTTAACAATCCCTTGTCACTGTTGGAGATAAATAAAAAATATAACACATCAAAAAGATTAACACAAATACATAGAAACACAACAATTTGTTCAATTTACTGCTGCACACAAAATATATTTTTACTGCTTTATCAAAACAAACTCATTTCATTATTCTGATCGATACAAAATGACTACAGCACCATTGCTTAAATAGATACATAGAAACTATCAACAATGACAATGAAAGGAAACTACTATTTGTAACTGAAAATTAAGAAGGAAACAACTAAATTAACATATCAGTTCAGATTGACAGATTCTAATAGAAACTGCAGACTGTGGGAGAAATTACTTTCCAACATTCGCCCTTAATTTCGACCACATGCTTCAGCATTTTTATTGTTAAAATTTTATCTTAGAAAATTGGAAAACAATTGGAAACCAGAGGATGTTTCAGCACAGCCCTCAAACTGTATACAGTATAAAAGCAGCAGGGATCGGTTACAAAAGTGAAATGCTTTAAAATATTCCAAGATTTTCCTGGCTTGAAAGAGCAGAAAGACTATCTTAGATCTCAATTTCCAATTGTTTCTGCTCGATGTGACTGCTTGAGTGCTCGACTAGGTGGATACTTAAGTGGTTAAGAGTTTGCAGTGTGGAATATTTTCTGGTTGTAAGGCATTTAATTGAAGTATTCAATTGGAGGACCATAATGAATTGAACTTAATCTAGGTCAGATTGGTTCTATTGAGATATGAGTTCAAAATATGAAAGGTGAACTATTGGGCAGAGATAACTTCTTTTTTACATGTTTACATCAGTGTTTAACAGAGTAAAGAGTCTTAGAGTTGTCAAAGGTTTCTTGGATAAAGTAGGATCTGTGAACACGTGGCGTTCTCTAAAATGGTTTTCTGAATAGAGTGTATGAAAGAAGCTGTGAAAATATGGCTTCCTCTGAAATAGTACTGTTTGGAACCTGCAATACAAATAAAGTTGTTATTTTGTCGAAGGTAAGGAGAATAGCGACAAGATGATTTGACATTTAAAAAATCAACGAATTGTTGGGCACTGAAGAGATCTCAGTTTAGGTTCTCTTTTTCGGTGATTTTTTTTTGGTTGTTAATTGTTTACATAAGCATTATTTATCAATATAAGTTTTTGCAAGTACAATTATAAAACTAATATTAGCTTCTTTCAAACAATCATTTTTATTTCTGTAAGTATTTCATGTTTCGTTTTTCTGAGAAAACTATTCTATTTTGTTCTTTTGCGCAGGTAGGAATTCCAGAGCAAAGAGTTCGAGTTCAGTTAGGTTTCCAGGTATTGAGGACGAGAAGTGTCACGACCAGAAACACAAATCCCTTTTGGAACGAGGACCTGCTCTTCGTAGCAGCAGAGCCCTTCGAAGAGCAGCTAATTTTCATAATCGAGGACCGCTCAAACAAAGAGCCGGAGATCCTGGGCCATGCAGCAGTGGCGCTCAGCTCCGTCGAGAGGCGATTCGACGAGCGCAAGGTGAGTTCCAGGTGGTTCAATCTCCTCAAAACCCACAGACCACCAAACACTGAAGCAGCGGCGACAGCAGAATACCATGGCAGAATTCATCTCAGGCTCTGTTTCGACGCCGGTTACCACGTCATGGAGGAGGCCGCGCACTGCAGCAGCGACCTACGACCGACCGCCAAGCAGCTGTGGAAGCCACCGTTGGGCGTTCTGGAGCTGGGCATATTGGGTGCACAGAATCTATTGCCTATGAAAACAAAGGGCGGCCGAGGCGCAACCGACGCTTACTGCGTCGCCAAATATGGGCAGAAGTGGGCTCGAACCAGAACCATCACAGACAGCTTTAATCCTAGGTGGAACGAGCAGTACAAATGGCCGGTCTACGACCCCTATACTGTTCTCACATTAGGAGTCTTCGACAATTGGCACATATTCAACACGGTGAACAACCAGGCTACCAAGGCAGACCACCGGATTGGCAAGGTTCGAATCCGGATCTCCACGCTGGAAACCAACAAAGTGTACACTAACTCCTATCCTCTTCTGGTTTTGCTGCCCTCTGGGCTGAAAAAGATGGGAGAAATCGAGCTCGCGGTTCGCTTTTCTTGCCCGTCACTGCTCGACGTTTTACACGTCTACACACAACCACTTCTCCCCAAAATGCATTATCTTCACCCGCTAGGGCTGATGCAGCAAGACATGCTGAGAAACACAGCGATGAAAATCGTTGCCCTCAGATTGTCCCGCTCGGAGCCTCCGCTGCGACAGGAAGTCGTTCAATACATAATGGACACCGAGTCCAATGTCTGGAGCATGCGCCGCAGTAAAGCTAACTGGTTCAGAATCATGAACGTCCTCTCCGGACTAGTGAATGTTGCCAAGTGGGTCGATGATATATGTCAGTGGAAGAACCCTGTTACTACTGTTCTTGTGCACCTTCTCTTCTTCATTCTGGTTTGGTACCCGGAGCTCATTGTACCCACAGTTTTCTTCTACGTATTCTTAATCGGCTCATGGTACTACAGATTTCGACCAAGAATGCCACCACATATGGACATCCGCATTTCACAGGCCGACACCGTCGACCAAGACGAGCTCGACGAAGAATTCGACCCCATTCCCAGTACTAAGCCCCCTGAAATTGTTAAAGCGCGATATGACCGCCTGCGGAGCTTGGCCGCCAGAATTCAGACTGTTCTTGGCGACTTTGCCACGCAGGGAGAGAGAATTCAGTCTTTGCTCAGCTGGAGAGATCCTCGCGCGACGGGGATTTTCATAGCCGTTTGTTTCATAATTTCGCTGATTTTGTACGTTGTCCCTTTCAAAGCGGTGTCTATTGTTCTTGGGCTTTACTTTCTACGTCACCCCAGGTTCAGAGAGCCCATGCCCCCTTCCTATCTAAACTTCTTCAGGCGTTTGCCTGCCCTTTCTGACCGCATGATGTAAAGCGGGTGCTTGAAGCAATTCAAAATATACCCGTTATCAATTTCTACAGATTATTTCATTGTAGGACAAGAGTGGCAAATTTAAAAGTGTATGTAAATTGCGAGAGCAATGTAATTCTATATCAATTACTTTTTAAACAGAAATTCTTAAATTGTTCAGTTTGTATAAGGGATGCTGTGTGTCTGTAAAGAATATGTGAATTGAGCGGTGGGGAGACAGAAGGAATCATTTTTTAAGACTTTGTTGCCATGCTTGATCGACCAGCTTCCTTCTTTTCTGAATTTTCTTTTGACTTTTCGGAAGAGCAAATGAGAGTTGTAATACAGGGCACAGTCAGTATAATTAATTCTCACATTGCCAGCACTGCACTTATTGAGATAGAATCGAATTTACTTTTACATATAATGGATTTGCTTTTAGACTTTGGTATTATTATTCGAATGACAATTTGCTTTAGTGGATTTAAATAACCAGGAAAATGTTTCTGCTGATCTTCTCGAGGATGCGAAGGATAAAAAGCTGGTCTTATACTTTTAGTTGATTATTATGCATGAGAAGAAAGATTTGTTGATGCAGTTTTATGAATTGGGGTTTTAATATACTAATATCAGAAGATGAAGGTTAAACATGGCACATATCCTTAATGGGCAGGAATTGTTTAATATAGATGACTATTTGAATCTAGGAATTTAGATAGCATTTTCAAAACAAAATTTTATTTTTTTAATATTATTATGTATTTTAGTTATTAATATGTGGGTATATTTGATGTGTAAATTGAGTTTCTAATTATAAATTAAAATTAATAGTTCTTAATATCAATAGGTATGTTTAATTGTATGCTAATAAATATTGAGGTATTAGAAGTTATAAGACATTTTAAACTAGTGAACTACATAGCATATATGTTTGTGATTTAGGATCCCTAGTATACTAGAGCAATGAACTATATTTCTTCTAAATGCTTTAAATTAGACTTTTGTGTACATCTATATTTTCTATGATTGATAGCATAATTTTATAGTTATTTGAAATATTAAAAAAATGCACTTAGAAATAAAGGAACCATTTGTACTTTATATTAGATAATTTTCATGTGTTGGGAAAAGTTATATTTTATTTTAATTGCAAAAAAAGATTGAATTTTTTATATATGGATAAATGATGTTTCTAACTCATATAAAAGGAAGAGAAATGACGTACACAAAAATTTAGCAGCTCATTTTTATATAGTTGTAAGATATTAGCTAAAACCATGCTAAATAAATACTTTGTATGCAATAAATGTAAGTTTTTTATCTAGTTATTCATTACAAAAACTTAATTGGAAAAGAGATAAGAGTTTTGAAATTCAAACCCCTTGAAGGGTGTTCAAAATTTTTGTAGAATATTTTTGTCTGAAGAGGATTGTTGGTTTGGAGATGCTTCTTTTTGGCTTGAAGAATTTATAATTTTTAGAGTTTTCGGTTTTCCAAGTCTAAGTATTTCTCTTGTGATTTTTGTATGTAGGAACTAAGAAAAAACTATATTCTCATTGTTGTTAGGAAAATTATCAAGTTGATCAAACCATTTCTTGCATAACCTCATGAGAGAAAAGCATGCATACGTGCTTGCAAAATAACCATAATACAAATATCAAAGGCATAACACAAGGTTACACAAGATATACCATTGGAAATCCCTCACTAATCCAATCTCCCAAAGAATCCACACTCAATGTATTATTCATCAAAGGAACATTACAATAAAATTATAAATTCTTTGTGGATATTTTTGAAACATAAATCTCCTCTAATGGAACCTTCATATGACTAAGCATGTAACTACACATCTCATGCCATGCTTCACATATGCACTCAAATAAAGATCTCAATACAAATCACCACCCACTCAAACTAGTCAATGAATAAGCCAACCTCAACTACTAAGTTCCATGACCTTAAAACCACGAGTCTATGAAACCACTGACCCTAACATTTAATTTTTGGTACTAAATTTTTCCAATATTAAATATGTTTTCCATGTGAAATCCACACATAATATTTAGAGGTATCCAAACAACAACATAACTCATTCCAAAACTATATCCAACCCATACATTGTAATCACAAGCTTCATCTATAAAATCTATCAATCGAGAACATATGCATCTAGGAACTCCCACTGCATGGGTAATTTCTTATCTAAATAGATCAATACAACCAAATCTACCAATAAATACTCATACAAAATTGTAGCTTATAATCAAACCATCTAGAAACAAATATTAGTCACAATAATCCATAAATTAAAAAATGTACTACATATTCTCTAACAAAAATTCATCATAAACCTCCCAATTCTAGCACATTGAACCATCTAAACAAGAACCTCTAGAAAGTAGTCATAGGAAAAGTAAGATAAAACATAAATCATATCACATAACATGTCCTACTAACACCTCAAAGTTCTAAGTTCTTTCAAGTAAGATCTCCTTCACAACAAAAATTAAAAAACCTTAGCACCTAGAAACCATTCAATATCATAGATAAACAAAATGTGTATCTCACATAACCAACATGGATGTAAGTCTCTCTAACCAAGGAAGATCAAACTCAAATCCGTTTTCAAAACTAGAAAATAATCTCAATAACATCTCCTTAATTCCTAATCATAAATTATAACATAAACCAAAATCATTTACACAAGCAGATAAATATGATGAACACTTATAAAATGAATCCTATAGAACTAAACAACCATAGCTCAAGATCCATATACATAAGGAGAAAAGGTATAAAATACAATGCATGTAAAAAATAAATGTTCAATACCTCTAATATGATTATCAATGAAGTGGACAAAGAGTAGGGAATGAGAGTGCCCCTTCAAGACTTACCAAGCTACTACGACTCTCTCCAAGGAAATATTCTCTATAGGTCCAAAATGATCTCATTCCTATCTCTAGGTGAAGGATACTCAAAATTTATACTAAAACCTCCAAATAATAGTTATCTCAACAAATATTTTTAAAGTAAAAAATAAATATTGCCTAATACAAGTCTGCAAGTATCCATGAGCATGTTCAAAAAATGTGTCTCAAACTTACAATTGCATAAGTTATTATTGATACACAAGGCACTGTTCATCTGATGACGATGTGGGTTGTGGGAGGTATCACCCTACAAGGGGTCTAGGGGGATCATCTCCCCAGCTGGGGTCCATGAGAAACGCACCTTGGCAGAGGCTTGGGGGTAGTGTCCCCAAAAGGAAACTTTTAGTTTTATTTTATTATTATAAATCTAGACTATTCATCATTATGTCTCATATCTGGTGGTTGATATTTTATTAGCTTGACTTTCCCTAGAAGGAAACGCTATTCTATGGGGGAATTATATTATGACTATGTATTGTGATGTATTCTGAGAGTCTAATAGTGGTTGTATTGCCTTTGGATCTCTAGTTGGTGGTACTCCTGTGAGAAGCTTGCTCTACAAGTCTATTGTAGTCTTTGTAATTTCTGAATAATATATTGGATGTTTTTTGGAGTGTGGGGCTTTCCTCCCAAAATGGTTTTCCCCATGTAAACCACTGTGTTGTGGTATGCATGATATTTTTGATTTCTATTTAAGTTTCTAAAGCTGTTAAAGATCTATAAAATTTTTGCATTATTATCCTCTCAAGATTAGTTTAGGAAGTTGTTCTGCTACCTTAACTTCGTTATAGAACATCTCTAATCAATAAATTCATAAAAACATATAAATTTAACATTGCACTCTTATGATGCTTCTAAGCTCATATTCAATATATTCATTACTAAAAGAACTGTTTAGATCATTGTCAAAGATATCACTACAAATTTGTATAAGATAAGAAGACATCATGAAATCATGATCTAGCTATATCATTCCAAAAATATAATGTAAAATAAAGAGTCTACCATGAAACAATACCAAACATCTCTAAATCAAGGATAACCTATCAAAATTGATAATTCATAAACTAACACCTTAACCAAATACTCCAAGACTCCTCCACACCTAATCTAGATGTAAAAGTCTCAAATCACATGAAGATAACCATCTCTTGTTAATGAAACTAAAGAGGTTAAAAAAATTTCACTATTGCAAAAGGATCTAAAATCTCCATGATAGCAACTACCCAAAAATATTAAATCCATCACCAAGTGATGAACCCACACCACTACCAAAGCTCCCACTAAACTATAATATTGAGATATCTATGAAATGATAATTATCTATTAGATATAGGTCACCCAAATTCCACACACACTTAATTGTAATACCAAAATATCTAGAGAATAAATTAGAACCAATATCTCCAAGACAATAAGAAAAGAACCAATCAAGAATCACTATCAAAAGCACCCAATGAATCATATAACTAATCTATCAATCACATTGTGATATAAAATATGCTACAAGTACCATTAGTTGACTATCTAGGCACTTCAATCATCCATTGTGTCATCTCATTGTAACACACCAATGCATAAATGACTGCATACACCTGAGTCAATTAACCATGCATCATTACCTACATGATTTCCCAAAGATGCAATGAATGCATCACCATATTCCTTCTCAGACTTAGAATAAAAAAAAATCTCTTATTTTTCTTCTTCTCGTCTTCTTTGTAATCCTTACAAATATGTCCAGGCTTACTATGGTTCTAGCAAATAACTTTGAACTTTCTAGGAGATTTGTGTCTCCCATTGGACTTGAATTTATCATGCATCTCATTCTTCTTTCCTTTTTAATTAGGTATTCCACAAACATTTAGGGCCTCCTTGGTATTAATGAATACCTTCCTTATCATCTATTTAGAAAAAAGAAGAACCCACCACAACTTTAGTCTTCAAGATAATATAAGTACTCGCAATAGCCATAACAACAGAATCCCACAAATCAGGAAAAGAACGAAGAAAGATTTGACATTTCTCCTCCTCATATATTTTGACACCAACTGATTTCAATTGAGTCAACAACATATTGAATGATTTAGATACATTTTCCCAACAAAATTTAGGAGAAATTTAGCCAATTGGATGATGGGAATTGGTATTCTTTACTTATTTGTAGAATACTCTTCCTCCTCTAACCACCAAGTGATTTGTGAGAAAATTGTAGATATTTAGGAGAAAGGTGGGAGTGAATATAAACTTCTAGCTAAGAAGATAAAATTGACAACAACTAGGGCATTCAAAAAAATATTATCTCCAAGGAGGGTTCACTATGTTGCAAGTATGAGCTAGTTTGGCGGTGTTGTCATTGATGTCAACACAGTTTAGTATGTTGCAGATTGTACATGTATAGCTGAGATGTTGCTAAGATGTTGTGAGTACATGAAGCTATCTTTATGGTGTTGGGTTGATGAGTTTCCAAGTGCTTTTGAGAAAATTTATAAAGAAGAGAATTCAAAGTGATGAAAGTGCTCAAAATGTGCTTTGGTATGTGCTCCACATTTCTTTTGTGTTGATCCTATGTTTGTGTGGATCTGAAGATTTGATAATGGTGATCCCATGGTGATATTTCTTGAGTTTCAGCTTTTTGCCTAATGGTACGTGAAATTTTTGTTCATCAGTATGTGAACTGTTATGGCAAAGTTGGTCTTCTATGGACTGGGAGAAATATTGTTGCTCTACAGGCCTCTTTTTCATTTCAGATCTTGCATATCTAGAATATGTCTTGTGAAGATTTTTTCCATGCTCTCACAAAGAGGTTTGAAGTTTGGTGATCTGAAAGTCATGTTTCAGTAGTTCAATGTGAATTTATTTAGTCTAGATGGACTGGTGAAAGGTTTTTCAGTGATTGAAGTTTGTTGTTTTGTTATGGATGTATCTAGAAGATTGTAAGATGTATTCTCATGCATAAGGAAACATGTTGTGACATCTGCATGTCATCTTCTTGTTGGGAAGTGTGTACATCTTTTTTCTTTTGTGTTTTCATTAGGTTTGGCTGACCTAGTGTTTACACTTCATTCAAAGAATAAAATTAAATCGAGGAAGCATGTAGTTGATTTGAGACATTATTTTTGGTCTTGGTTAAATTTTTTATTGGTCCACTCTCATTCCTTTCCATCATGGGAATGATGAGTCGCTGACCTATTTTTGAATTTATGAAATGAGATAATTGTGGCCGACCTTGGAGAAAGTTTCTAAGGTTAAGGATGGTATAAAAGCAAGTAAAATTATGAAGAGTTGTATGACAGTGTGATGCAAAGTGATGGAAGTAAGCCACAAATCATAAGAGTAGAAGCGTGTGTGTGAGTGAGTTGTGCCAACAATTCTTCATTGTGTTGAAGGCAGTGAGCTAAAGATTTTTGCAATCCTACGAATGTGTGTTAATTGTTGTGACAAATCTTTTTTTCTCTTTTGTATCTGTAGGTAGTGAGCCTCCCTGTTGGACAGTACGACCTTTCTGTAGGGAATAAGCCTTTGTACTTGGATAGTGAGTCCTCTTTTGGGCAGTGAGCCTTTGTATTCAGTTTATAATCTTTTATATTGTGAGTTAACCCTCACCGTGGTTTTTCCCTTATTGGGTTTTCCATGTAAAAATTTGGTGTTCATTGTGTTGATTTACTTTTTGTTATTTGTGTTTCATGCTCTTACTTAATAAAAAAATAGTGTAGTTGTGGAATTGCTAAGTATTGAATTTTTAAGTTTGAATTCTATGACAACTGATTCACCCCCCCTCTCATTTGTCCTACTCTTGTTTAACACACTAGTGGGTGGGACAACCTCTTTTCCCTTATTGGAAGGGTTTGAGACATTTACAAGCTACACTTTGATAGGTTCTTTGTTGAGGATCCACTAGTGTGAGAATTCTTTCTTTTATTTTGTTAAAATTTTTGGATTGGGTAAGTGCAAATAGTTGGGTTCACATTTAAGGGAAGTTTCAAGCTTGAAAAAATACTAATAAAAATAGATAACTATTTCATAAAAAAAAGGTACTTGTTTAGGATTGAACTGCCAAACCTAAATTTACATATGTATGAAATGAGTGCCCATTTTAATTTTTGAAAATTGATACTCATTCTAAAATGAGTGCTCATTTTTTAAAAATAGATATATTTTTTAAATTAATTCTCATTATACAACATGTACCCACTTTAAAATGGGCACCCATTTCTAATTACATAATATTCCAACTTTTTTTGAATGATTTATTTGTTTTATAAAATTAAAAATTTGAGACTCATGGCTTTACTTTTTTTAAGGCTTGGAAACCCAATCTTTAGCCTTTGACCTAGAAGCACAATGTTATGAAAACAAGAAGAGAAAAACTAACTTTAGTAATATGGATGAAAACTTCATTTTTTTCAATTTTTTTGACAAAATTAAAACCCAATATAGATGATAATGTCTATTTTTCAAATAACATTTTTTTTTTTCCAATAATTGGACTTATTTTGTATTTATTAATTAATTTATAAGAAAATTGTTCCATAAAATTGAAGTGTCAAGTAATAGTAGTTTTCCTAATGGCTTGTAGTTTTAATTTTTTTTTAGAAAAATCAATATATCATCAATTTAGACATCATTATTTACAAAATGAAATAAATAATAATAATTTCATGATTAGTTTAACTCAAATTATATTTCCTTTATGCGAGGGGTTTTCAAAAATAGTAAATAGAGCCCACAAAAAAAATAAAAAAAAATATGTTTGGAAAAAAATTATTAATAAATATCCTCATCAAACTTCATTACAATACACATCATTTCTCAAAAGGAACTAGGGTTTTTTTTTATATCAATTATGCTTGTCATACATGTGAATATTATGGCCTTTAAAAGGTAACTTTAAAAAGGTGATTTTTTGTACAACCTATACAAAATTAACTTATACCATCTAAGTATTAAAATGAATTATATATTTGAAAACTATACTCAATATCCTACATTTCATATTATTTAACTTTCTTAAAATTATGTGAAAATGCTTCAATTTTTTATTCCAACTATTACAAACTTTGATTTTAAGGAAAAACACTTCCACTTTTTGGCTAAAAAGTGGACCCAACTTCTTGCACTTAGCCCTCCATTTTTCTTTAGTTTTCAAGGAAGGAACCTTAGCAAATTATGGAAATTTGGCCAATTAGAGAGGTGATTTGACCAAAGGGACTACCAAAGGGTGATTCTTAATCTTGTGCTTGGCAGACTATCACCAAAGACAAGTGTTTGACAAATAAAAGAAAACACATGTTAGGTGTGACAAAGATGTCAAATATGAATGCCCATGGATTATTTCATATCCTTGGGCAAGCCAATCTTGACATAGACACATTTTTTTGGATGGGCCTAGTAGAATATATTACGCTGAACAAAAATGCTCTTCTCAGGGGAAGCAACAATGGTGTTTAAAAAGTTTTAGAAAATAAGGGTTAAATCTAAAAACTTGATCCAAACAAACAAAAGAAACATCCTTTCATGAGAGAAAATGAAGTCTCATGTGTAGGGTTAGAAAACTAACGTCCCACATACATACCATGGGTCATGGTTGAGAATAGCTATAGTATGATTAATCTCATCACAACAAAAAAGAAAAAGCCCTTTAACTAGTTTTTTTGACAAAGTCAAGTTGCACATGATGTGAGGCCTTATTCTTGTTAACCTAGTCCTTTTGGAGGGATTTCTTGTAACCATTTACATATATTATCAAATTCAAGGATGGGTAAAACCACATCTACTAGGGATTCAAAGTGTGTACCTCATGAAAAATTTCAAATAAAACTTTTGAGGCAAATTGTTCAAATGTGCCATTGTGCAGAGCCACCAAACTATCAACATTGACATGAATTATTGGGTTGAAAACATTTGAGGCTATAAAAAGAACTAGCTTAAAAAAACTGCAATGATTATGGAAGATTAAAGGATTTCCTATGCCAAAGATGTGATTTGACATAAAAAGAACCAAAGACAACATAAATGACACAAGCCAAAATGAAACCAAGTTCTTTTTCTTAAGACATCTTACCTATTTTTTAGAATATAACAAACCTTATATTTTAATATTGATGACTTACTTTTAATTATATATAACATTCATAAATCTACAAAAGAATATCTTTTATTATTTTGATGTTTTTTAATACATGTGTAGAAGGATGTTTTTAAACTTTGTGCCCACAGTTTTTTTTGGCATACGGAAAATTCACCGATGGAAAATTCACTGCCAACAATTCACCGTGGGAAAATTCACCACCATGACAATTCACCGTGCGAAAAATTAATTGCATGAATCCTTGGCGGTTAATTTTCCATGGCGGTGAATTTTCCCACAGTGAATTATTGATAGTGAGTTTTCGTTGGTAAATTTTCTTAAAACCATTTATTTATTTATTTATATTTTATCGGCTCCTGCTATTACAGATTTCGACCAACATTATTTCATCGTAGCACAATAGTGACAAAATGAAACCAATATATAAATTACGGGAGCAATATAATTTCTATATAAAAATTCTTTGAAACAGACATTCTTAAATTGTTTAATTAATATAAAAGATGCCCTGTTTGCGTAAAGAATAATTGAATTAATGGTATCATTTTTGAACTTTATTGGCACGCTTTATCCAGCTTCCTTCTTTTCTGAATTCTTTTTTGACTTTTTGGAAGAGCAAATGAGAGTTGCAATATACTCAGTATAATTATCTATCGCGTTGCCTGCACTGCACTAACTTAGATAGAATCGAATTTACTTTTGTATATAATTGATTTGCTTTTAGACTTTGGTATTATTCGAATCATAATTTACTTTTGTAGAGAAAGGTGTCTGAATAACCAGGTACTTCTTTAGCTTGAATATAGGTTGGTTTAATTATATTAATCTATCTAGACCTATTAGGAACAATAAGACATGAGACATTTCATGTGATTATACCAGATTAATGGATTACATTTGTTTTATATGTTTTAAATTAATTTGTTGTACGTACTTATATTCATTATGATGGAAATGAGGGGTGGGGGTCTAGTTTGATTGGTTAAAGCATCATGTTGCACGCAAGATATCACGAGGTCTAGTCTCTTTCGTCTTCATTGTATCGGAGGGCGTGTCACGCATCATCGATCATGTGGAAAAAAGTTTTCTAGATGCACTGCAATTTATAGGGGGAGCTACCCGATTCGTCCACCCTGAAAAAAGTGATGGAAATGAAATAGTAAAAATATTCTTTAAAATTAAAGGAGTCATTTAAATTTTATATAGTAAATTTTTATGTCTTAGAGATATTTTTATTTTAATTTTAATCGAAAATAAATTGAGTTCTATATATATGCATAGAGGATGTTTCTAGCTTGTTTAAAGAGAAAAAAATGATATATGTGAAAAATTTAGTAGGTCATTTAAAAAAAAAAGGTATATATTAGCTAAAATCATTTTTTACATGTTGAAGGGAAGAAATGAATCTCATGTATTAGGTTAAACAATTTGTATGAAAAAAAAAGAATTTTTTATCTTGTGATTCTTTAAGAAAAATTTGATAGAAAGACAATAGAGCTTTTGAATTTCAAACCCTTGGAAGTGCATATGAAATTTTTTGAGAGTATTTTTCTTTGAAAAGGGTTGTTTGTTTGAAGTTCTTTGTTTACCAAGCACACTACAATTTATAGGGGGGCTACCTAATTCTTGTAGTCTAAAAAAAACTGATGAAAATGAAATAATAAAAATATTCTTAAAAATTAAGGGAGTCATTTAAATTTTATATAGTAAATTTTTATGTGTTGGAGATATTTTCCTTTTAATTTTAATTGAAAAATAAATTGAATTCTATACATATGCATAGAGGATGTTTAAAGTGAAAAAAATGATATATATGAAAATTTAGTAGGCCATTTAAAAAAAAAAATTTGTTATATATTAGCTAAAATCTTTTTTTACATGTTGAAGGGAATAAATGAATATCTTAGGTTAAACAATTTGTATGAAAAAAGGAAGAGGATTTTAATCTTGTGATTCTTTATGAAAAATTGGATGGAAAGATAATAAATTCTTTGAATTTCAAACCCTTGGAAGTGTGTTTGAAATCTTTTGAGAATATTTTTCTTCAAAAAGGGTTTTTTGTTTGGAGTTCTTCATTTACTTTTGAAGAATCTACAACTTTTGGAGTGTTTCATTTTCCAAGTCAATGTATTTCTCTTATGAGTTAGTACTAAATAAATATGTATGAAAAAGGACTTAGGTTTAGGTATTTATATTAGTGTTTTCAATGCTAGTTACACTTCTCCAAGATCCCTAATGCAAATTTTGCTATTTTTCAATTTGGCCAGAATGAAGGAACAAGTAGAGGTTTGGAGTGACCTTATTGTCTAAATCATAATCTAAGAGCATACCAACCTATATGTAATCTTGTATCAACCTAGCATAAATGTAATCTTAGTTTATCAATAATAGAACTAAAAAGTTTGTCCATTTTTTTTATGTTTGTTGATTTTTTGGTTTAAAAGTATTTACATATTGCATCAATTTTTAGATCATGTATTTAATTATTGGTCATAAGAGGGGTTATATGTGCAACTATATTAGAATTTGAAAATGATATATTGATATACATCTTGAAGGGGATGAATTTTCATGTCATTGATGTAGTAAATTTTTCCCTACAAAAATCATCTTACATCCATATATAAGAAGTGTATTGTCATATGATGAAAAATAGATTTGGAGAAAAAATATGAAAAACCTATTTTTGAAATAGAATATTGAATTGCAAATTATATTAAATTTCTTGACGTAATCTTGTAACAATGTTTGTGAACCAATAAACATTGATTTTTTAATTATTTTCATGATTTTTTAATCCACTATGTTATGTTTTTTATTGTTATCATGGTTGCATGGTTAGATAGACTCTAATTAGACCATACAACTACTTTGCCAAAGGATATGAAAATATAGTTTTGAACTCTAATGTGAAGAGAAATTGAGAATATTAAATAGATTTTTCTATCTTTAAATTGATGGGTTGAAAATTAATAGTGATTTATAATATAATTATGTGATGCTAAAGCATTTCGAGCAAACAAGTTATCTAGCATCAACAAAAAAATGGTTTCATTTAATTTTTATTTTTGTTTTCTTTTTCTTGTTCTTGGTGAATAAATTAACAATGTAAGCCAACATTTAATAAATAATTTGGTTATACTTGTTGGCAAGTTGGTTATGTAAATTATTATTTTATTTTTCTCCCTTTTCAAAGCACATTCTATTAAATTATTTTTTTGGCATTGGAATTGGAAGTTGGAGAGAAAGCATAAACAATTAAATTCTTTATTTCCATGTTTAATTATTTTCTTATGTATGCTTGGAATTGAGGAGTCATTTGTAATTGTTCTTAGTGAATATGGAAGATAGAAGTTTGGGTGTGGGAATTTTGGGGTTAGTCTCCCATCCATGGTTTATGAAATCCAAAGGTATTTCTGCAGCTATAAGTGTTTATGTATGTGGAATGAAGAATGTGAGAGTGGTCTTCAATAGAGTGGAGTTTTGCAAGTAAGATTGTCATGGAGAGGAGAAGTGATTTTATGATTGGTTTTACTTGTTGTAGTTTGTTGTTTTCAATATGATATAAATTAGATTTGTTGAGGTTTTCATTAGCCATAAGGTTGCATACCTTTGTAGTTCCAAATTTCATTATAATGTACCAATAGCTAGAGAATTTTGTAATGAAATTTGAAGACTAGTTTTCTTCAAATACTTGCAGTTCTAGCTTTGTGTTTGATTTTTATTTGATGATTGAATGTTTGAAAGAAAGGAATTGATGGTCCCTTTGAAATAAGGAATAATATGAAGCTAGTGATAGAACATAGGAAGGTTGTAGATATAACATGAATTGTGATTGTAATTTTGTTCTAACATATTGATGTAATAAATTTAGTTGAATAAAATAAGAATCTTCTTGCAATCTTTGTTTGGATGATATTAATTTTTTTGGAAAGAGATTTTCATTTGCGATTTGTGTGTGGAAATGGATGTGTTTGGGCAAGAGGGAGTACCCTCTTACATCATTTGGTATCAAAGCATGGGATCTTGAGAGTGGAGAGGATCCACCAAGAGCTATGAGAGAGTGAAGTCATTGTGGAGAGCTCATGAGGATTGTTGTAGGTAGAGAAGCCCTAAGAAATCAAGAGTTGGGAGTTTCTAAAGATTTTTTTTTGTAGATTGAGAGTGTGATGGCAAATTGTAGAGCATGAGGTGAGAATTGTGGAAGATTGTACTAGTTGAGATGAGTATAGTCACAAGGAATAATCCTATGATTTGGGAAGCATAGAGATGGTACAACTTGAAAATAAGAAATGGAGGATGATTGAACATATAAAAAAGCAATTGGATAATCTAGAAAAAATGGAGCTACAATTGAGTGAACAAAAAAGACATGACTAAAGAGGATGATGATGGAGTGAATAGTGAAGAGCCTATAGTAAAGGTAGTCAAAGAGGAGAAAAATGAAGATGCAGTGATGGAATGAGAAAATGTTGTAGTGAAGGATGAGGAAGAAGATGATTTATTATCACAAATTTTGGTGGTGGAGAGTGAATGGTTGGAAAATATTGCAGTGATTGAATGTGGGAAGATAAGCATTGCAATGAAGAAAGTAGAAGTTATCAATGAAACTGATGGTGAATTTATAGCAGCAAATGAAGAGGTAAATCTTGTTGCATTCTGTAATGATGATTTAGTACTTCCATTTAAGGTAGTCAATGTTGAAGACTGTGGAGAAGAACCTATGAAAATATTCAATTTCCATATGGTATTTGATGAATATTTGTATACAACAAACTGTGGTATGAGGGACAAGAGATTTTGGTGGAGGTCGATTACTAGTGCAAGTTGGATTCCATGAAGGGAGAGGAGAGGAGAAATAATTTGGTAGAGGAAGATGTCACATAGTGGATCTGAATCCACAAGAGAGAAGTGTGGTGAATGGAGTGTTGGGAGGAAGATGACAGTTGTTTTATCATGGTGTTGGAAGATGAGGAAAAAGAATCAATCTTGTGCACTTATCCTAGCGATGGAGTTTTCTATAGGTTGCATTCAACCTGGAAGAGTAGTTCGACTACTCAACTCCACCTTTGTGAGCCTAAGGTCAAAATTTTCCTACTTGACATGTCTAATGCACGAGCATCTTGGGAAAACAAGATATCTAGCTATCGACCAAGGATACTAGTATGGGCTAATTACGCTTGATCCATGATGAATCGAAGCATAACATAGCCACTAATACTCAATCTTCAAACAAGATCATTCAAATTAAAGATAAAATAAACATTTAGTGAAATGAAGCATTATAAATATAAAACATTGAAATGTCTATTGTACCCCATTTGAAACTTATCCTGTTTTGGAATTGGTGTTGTATTGATGTTGAGCAATGACCCTTTCCCATTCCCATGATCAATGAGCTTGTTTTAATCGATTCTATTGAAGAGAATCAATGAAATTGTTGTGATGGGAGGATGAAAATATGATTTATGCTAAATTGAACATGATGCAAGCTAAATTAACATGATTTTATGCTAAAAATGATCTAAATATACAATTTCTAAGATAATATAAGCTAATTCTAGGCTAAAAGATTCAAACCCTAATTTATAAACAAGCTAAGATGGATGCATGAAAGCCATTAATGGAAGCTTCTAAAAAATAATCTACAACTAAAAATGAACTAAAATATGCTAAATGTGAGTAAAATGTGAGTGTGAGTGTGAGTGAACTGAATTGCATAAGTTTTCAATTGAAAGATGGATCCATTTGTCTACAAATGGTGTTCAATTTATAGGAGAGAAAATGAGAAATGAAGGGTTGAGATAAAAAAGATCAATCAACAGTTAGGGATGAAAGGAAGAAGAGGCATGGATCATGGATTCTCATCAACGGGTGAGAATGCAAGATGAGATTTTTATCAAGGGTTCCCATTTGCTCCAAACAAAAACACTTTTGACCTACACACATAGGTCGCAAGGTGACTTGCTCAAGAGGCCAAGTGAGAATATCCCTTTTTCAAATGATTGGAGGAGAGAATATTCTTTGGAATATTCGTGGGTGAGGAAATAGATAATTTTATAATTAAAAAAAAGTTTAATTATGCAAAAGGGGAGGGAATATTCCCATTTTGGAGAAAAATTAGATAAATTGTTAGTCAAACAAGGTTTAATTACACAATTAGGGGATTTTAGACGAATCAAAGTGATATTCATTAAATTAAATGATTTAATGAATGGGGAAAGGTGAAATGACATTTAATTAAATAACTTAGGGTTATTTAATTAAATAAGAAGACTTAGGGAATCAAATAAAATAGTTTGATTTATTTAATTTAATGAGCTAAAGTGTTAGCATGAAATGGGGTGAATTAACCCAATTAAATTAATTAGGTTAATGGATGTAATTAATTAATTAGCTAGGATAATTCAATTAATTAATCAAAATGAGGATGATTTTCAAGAGGAAATGATGTTAGTATACTTGATTCAAGTGTATGATATCATTTAGGACATTTTTTACTGTCTACATGTTTCCCCTCTTTGAAGCAAGGTAGTTGCTGCTTAGGTTCAAAGACTGATGCCCTTTGGATTAAAAATTTCTACTTAATCAAAAAATGAAAAATTTCTCATTTTTTGGATACCCCAGCTAAAGGATAAAGTTGATTCCCTACCCTCTTGAGAAATCGAGAGGAAATTTTGAATTTTAGGTTGATTTCTTGATAAAGGTGAAAAGTTTCCCAAGGGTCTAGAAAGGTTTCAAGATGCAATAATTATGCCAAAAATGTAAAAATAAATATAAAATAAGCTCTAGTTTGGAAAAAATGGTGAAATGACGATAAACCCTAGCTTCAATGTGAAGTTAGGGAAAGAAAAGTAATTTTCTAGCATAAATAAGCCAAGAAGGGTCACTTTCAGTTCATTTGTGCATTCACACCTTAAGGAATTCTTGTGATTTGAGCTCTTACCCTCTGACGAAATGGCATGATGAGAGCTCCCACAAAACATTTTCAACTGATTTCAAGAGTACCAATGACTTCCAAGCTTAGGACCACCAATATGTAACTCAAAACTTGATTTGAAATTTGACTTTTTGATGCATTTATTGCACTTTAAATTTTAAACTTTGGTGGCGTCACTATATAGTGTTACCCATTTGAGAATCAACTACATTAAAATGATTTTTAGTGATACATATGTTTTTGGCGATTCAGTTCATGATTTAAAATTAGGGTTTCTGATTTTAAATTGAGATGCATATGTATAACACACTCCCTAATTTGAAAACTAGGGTTAGGGTTTCCAAAGTTTAAATCATGATGCATATGTCTCTAGCAATGTGATTTGTGGTTTGCAATTTGAAATTCCTTCGGATGTCATAATTTGGAATTTGAAGTATAGCGACGCTACTATGATTTTTGAGCTAAAAATTCTAAAGTAAGTCAAAAAAAAATATTTTTGATGTCATGCGCTTCATGGGTGCATGAGGTCATTCCACCACTGATGTCATGCGAGCATAGGCCCACAATTTTGGAGAGAGTTGGTCGTTTATCTAAGTTGTGCCAAGAGCACCTGATAGAGATCAGTTTATGGTACATCGTGAACATGCCCACGTCTGGACTCATTTAGCTATGATGACTGCTCTGTGCGAGAGATGGCATAGTGAGACTTTTTCTTTTCACCTTCCCATTGGCAAGGCGATGATGACCTTAGAGGACGTATGGAAGATTCTACATTTGATAATACAGAATGAGTGAGTGATATATGATGTTGATGTTGGATATGATTTGTGTCACAAGATGATGTAGATGGAGACCATCATTCTTGTCACTTCTTAGATTGACCTTGAGTCATATAGAGGTCGCATGCCCACATTTTTATTAATCATTGCAGCCATCATTTCTGGTTTGGTTGCTACTAACCAATGGAGCAGAGGGTTCATCCCAAGATGGGGCCTAGCATGGCATAGGATGCTCCATAGGAGGACTCTATTTGCATGGGGACCAATGATGCTAGCCTCGTTATATTATGGCATGCATGAATTTTTCTATTGCGATGGCAAAGCCATTAATGTAGGGGTGACCTTGATTCACATTTGGTCTTGGGTGTATATAGTTGTGCTTCAAACGATTATACAGATGGTTTAAATTGAGCCAAATGATCATGTGGTTTGGAAGTACAAAGGTTACATTACTCTACAACACACAGGGCAGATTGGGCTCGCATACTAGCAAAAGGTACTCGATGACATGGAAGTGTTTAGATGGCAAACCTAGCTATAGATGCCATGGGTGGTATGATGATGCACAATAGTTGTTTTCCACTAGACAAACCTGGTACATGTAGGTATAGGAGCATATGATCATAGAGAGATATCTTCCAAACAAGGTAGTACAATAGTTCGGTGAGTAGCAGGACATGCCTGATGATGACTACAAACCTATTTTTGTGAGGTCAACTCAAGAAGTTCCCACATGGGGACCCACTGCTCTACCTCTGATGGTAGTGGAGGGATTCAGATAATTGGTGGCTTAGACATGGGTCTATGACCAAGGTCAGGTGGTTGCACAGACGATGCTTGCTTATGATGCATGGTTTACACCTCCCTAGAGGTTGATAGATCTAGCAGGTTCTCCTTCATGAGGGAGATCTAGAGGGAGAGGAGCAGGTAGGGGGAAAGACAGGGATAGGGTGGCCAAGATGACCAAGATGGATAGATTCTAGGGCCCCCAACAATTGTACAATAGCCTCCTCAGTAGCCTACTATTCAGCAACAACCTGTACAGTAGTAGCCTATATAGTAGCAGCCCATAGAGTAATAGCCTATATAGTAGCAACCCATACAACAGCCACCACCTAATGGTAGAGATATCCATATTCAACAACTACAACAATAGGTGCAGGTTCTTACAGGTGAGCAGGATCAAGCCTGCCAACAAGTTTGGGTGATTACTATTGAGTGGGACTAGGCTAGAAAACAGGTGGAGGCCATCATAGTAGAGAGAGACTATACCAAATAGCAGGTACATGTTGTGATTACTAAGAGGGACTAGGAGATTGGTGACTAATAGCAAATAGAGGCTTTGACAACAACCACTCAGGGAAGGACCATATCTACAAGATTGTACAAAGAGGCCTTGACCAAGGTAGCCCTATTATAGGATGCATTATCGTAGAGATGTACCACATGCACTTTGACAACCTAATCATTCACAACAAAATGATGCATGACCCAGGGCTGAGGATTAGCCAGAGAGGCAATTCGGAGAGGGGAGCAACCATCAGGGCTAGCTTCCAATGTATAGACACATTTTTATTTTGTTTCCCTATTCTTTGACACAAATATACATTCATGGGATCCCTTTTGATAGCCTCATGGATATTCTATTTATGATCAATATACATACAGTGATCTAGATTTTGTACCATGATATTCACTTTTTGATATATATATATATGATACAGATGCAGATTCTATATGATGTGTTCATCTTATTTCATGCTTATGATTATATGGATGCATATGATATGAGATGCTTATGTGATGTGTGATAATACGAGATGATATGTGATGTTATGATATGTATGGATGCAATGTTGTATTCTTTTTTAGTATCTTTTCATGATATGTCATGTGATATGATATTATATGTGGATGTTATGCTATGATTATGTATGCAAATGTTATGGATGCATTTCTATTTATGTATTTTCTATGCATTTTTTAAGATGTGATGATTATGTATGCATATAAATGTATGGATGGATAATACAGATGTTTATGCTTCATGATACGATATGCAATGATTTTAGATGCTTAGAATAAAAAATCTATATTATTCATCACAACTTAAATGATAATGATAATACAAAATGTATGATGTGATATGCTATGATGATGCAAGATGTATGCATGCTGATGATTTGTGGATGCAAGATGGATGAATCGATGATGTTTTTGTTGACTTCCATGATACTAGGTTAGCACAAAGAGAAGATAGAAGAAACAATATGATTGACCATTGTTCATTTGATTATTGCTTCAAAATATCCAACAAGCCTATGATCCAACAAGAATTTATTAGAGATGATGATGAGAAATACATGATGATGAATGCGGGATGATAATTCTATCATATTTTGGGATTGGGATTTTCCGTCATTCCTTTTTGTTTGATATAACACATAGACACAATGCATCGAGGTATTGATAACTAGGACAACATTGTATGTAGTGTAATGGACTTTAACTTGACAAATAGATAGGATAGTTATTTTTAACACCTTGACATATGGAAACCTTGTTGGAATGTAAGTTAGAAGCCTAGAATACATTGGACCAAAGCATATGCCATAGTCAACAACATACTCCAAAAAAATTCCCTACACACAACTAAGCAAGTATGCACAAAGATAATTTTAGGAGAATATCCACAAGTACAACAAATGAAAGATAATGATTGATGCCCCATTCCTTTCTCTTTAAATAATTTTAGATAGACATCATTGAGAGGTCCTCAGAATGGGTCACTAAGATAAATTGTAAGAAAGGATCAAAGACAAATAGTCAATGTTATCTATATCTCTTTCCAGTTTAATTTAGCTGAGTTGATGTCTAATACTGATGTCCATGGTAGGAAGGATACATCCTAGGACATGTTGATCACATGGGTTTTTGATGTTAGGATGATGAGCTTTATGATAGGTCATTGATATAAACTTCATTGACACATTTACCTATGATCTAGACTTTAGATTTTGATGATTTGGTTCTCACTTTACGACTTACTAGACTTGATTTCTATTTTTTTTTCCAAAGGTTGAAGGTGACGATCAATTTATTATGGATGGAGGTTTATTGTAGGTAAAAGCAAGATGGGGTAGATGGTTTTGGATTTTTTGGGATATTTCAACGATGTTTTTGGTATTTTGAAAATGTTTTGAGGTTTTTTTGGTCTTTTCTGAAAGTTTATGCGAATGTTTTGGTTTTCGTTTATTTGAGGATATTTAGGGTTTTCTCCAAGATATATGATGTTGTTTAGGTATTTTGAATGTTTTCTACTATTTTTGGATTTTCCATTTCCCAATATTTTTGGCTTTTTTGATATTTGAATGTTTAGGGATTTTCAGAATATTTGGATGTTTAGGGATTTTCTAAGTTTCGGCCAAGAACCTAACCTAAGGACCTATCCTAGGGGTCTCGGGGGCTGATCAAAGATAAGCCTTGCATATGTTATTCATGCAAAGACCACATAGTTTGACTGAATCGACTTATTAAAGATGAAGATATGAATAGTTGATGGAGTCTCAGTTTATTATGAGAGACTCCTAAATGATTGACCTAGGGTGTCTTGGGGACACATCAATGATGGCCTTTCCTACGTTTAAGCTTAGAGATAATGTAGTTCAACATGGTTCTATTTTTGGATTTTTGATGTTCAACCTTTTTAGGGTTTTGATGTGTTTTGGATGTTTTTGATTTTTTACTTTATAATTTTTTGAATGTTTTTAGGATTTTAGCTATACAAGATTTGGATGCTTTTGGATTTTTTGATGAACATTTTATGAATTTTTTTGGTGTTTTTGATGAGATATTTTTGGTAACCTCAAGATATACAAGAACCCAATATGATCCATAACGAATTTCCATGAGTGTGACATGTTAGACTACTTTGATATAGGAAGGAAAAATTAATCTTTGGAATATGCCAAGTTGTACTAAAGGAATTACGATACTTCACAATGTCAATCTATGATAAAGACGTGTATAGATGATCGATGGTGATGCAAATAATGATAGGATAAAGGGCCAAAGAATAGATGGAGGTTCTTTTTATTTACACAAGGCACTTGTTTACCAAGTTTTCACCAAGGTACTTTCCTAAAGTTCCATCAAAGTGGTTTTCACTAGATGACGATTTTTTTCTTTACTTTTTAAATCCTTTTTCTCATTTTTTTGGATTTTGATCATTCTTTATTGTTTTTGTATTTTTTAGATGTATACCCTTCAATACTAGGATAAAACATTTTAAGATGCATACTATTAGTTGGTTCCTACAAGGGTTCACCTTCAAGGGTTGACAACTGGTATGCTCTTGATTCGTAGCTTGCTGTGATGATGAAATGACCCAACAAATTAGGATCAAATTTCCCTTTGCCATCCTAATTTGGAAGGCTCTTCTGATTATGCTTTAAGACAAGAACTCCTACATAGAAAGACCAAAATTTTATTGTCTTGTTATAGCTTCATTTCACTTGGTTTTGATATACTTGCAAGTGATTGAGGGCGTCAATATGACGCTCGTCTAGGAATTCTAAATTGTTAGTCCAAGATACTCTGTATTCTTCATTGGTGATCAAGTTCTATAATGACACTCACAATGATGTGAGATAAACCTTAATAGGTAGGATAACTTCAAATCCATAGACTAGGGGAAAAGGGGTTGCACCTATTGGCATACGGGTACTGGTTCGATAAGCCTAGAGAGTGGGATTTAGTTGTTGATACCAATTATGGCTAGCTTCATTGACTATTTTCTTCAGTATTTTTAAGATGGTTTTATTCGTAGCTCATCAACTTGATTGTTTCCTCGGGAGTAATATGGGGTAGAAAATTGGTATTGGATGTTGAATCTTTGATAAAGCTCTTTCATATCTAGATTCTTAAAGGGGGTTACATTATCTAAGACATGAGAGATTGTGGAACACCATAATGGTATATTAGATAGTTTCGTATAAATTTGGTAATTTTCTTCCCCATTATGTATGTCATAAGAATGAATTTGATCCACTTAGTAAAGTATTTAGTGGTTGTTATGATAAATTTATGGCCATTGGATGAGTTTGGGGTGATTTTTACTATGAGGTCAAGTCTCCACTACGAGAAAGGCCAGGGTGTGATCATGGGTTGCAACTCTTGAGTTGGAGCATGAATCAAATCCCCATGCTATTGACATTAAACACATGTTTTCATGTACTGAAGAGTTTCCCTTTCCATGGTTGTCCAATACTACCCCATCCTCAACAATTACTTAGCTAACATCATACCACTAGAATGGGACCCACATATGCCATCTGTACCTTTGTTAAAGTAGTCAAGGATTCCTCTTAGTTAATACATCATAGTAATGTCCCCTCGATGCTTCGGCAGTAAAAGGTATCACCTAGGATCATAAAGTGGGATGCCTTTTTAACAAAGGTCTTTTTAAGGTTCAAGGTGATAATAGATGCGAGGGTTCCTCTACTAAGATAGAAAAATATGTCATGGTACCACGGGGATCCAAGACAAATAATGACACACGTGAATTCAGATTCTGGGATTTTGAAAGTTGGTATGAGAATTTGTTCTACCAAGAATTCACATTGGAGGACATTGTTGAACATGTCTAGTAGTGATCTGATTGTTTCCATGGTGTATGTTGTTTTGTTATTCATGAGAGGAATCTGCTCAAAATTTATGTCTATAAAAATGTCCTTGATATTTTCCACCATCTTCTTGTATGGAGGAGCTTTTGATCCGTAGTTTGATAGTCATCATTGACTTGGGTGATAACCAATTGTGAGCCTCCACAGACTTTCATCCCTTGTATCTGCCACTGAACTACTATCCTTAGACCTATGATTAGGGCTTCGTACCCAAACATGTTGTTAGTTCAAGGGAATGATAGTCAGTACAACTTTTGGATGCAATCACCTTGAGGGGTGATGAAAAGAATTCTTGCTCTTGATCCATGTTGAGTGAACGATCCATCAAAGTACATCTTCCATTGAGCTATGAGATTGATAAGGAACACTGATTCATGAGGGGAATCAGATATCAGAGGGTTCTCAACATAGATAGGTGCTTCTATTAGCTGGTTTGTGATCACTTGTCCTTTGATTGCTTTGTGCTCTACATACTCTATGTCAAACTCTGTTAAGATCATCACCCATTTGGCCATTTTCCCTGTGAGAGTTGCTTTGGATAACATGTATTTCAATGGGTCAATTTTGGTAATGAGATTGACTTGACGTGACAACATGTAGTGCTTGAACTTTTGTGAAGCAAAAAATACTGCTAGGCATTCTTTCTAAATATGTGATTAGTTCATTTCATAGCCCACCAAATTTTTACTAATGTACTAAATAGCTCTTTCCTTTTCATCATGTTGTTCCAAAAGAGCTCCTCTAGTGTTGTTGGGGTTGTTGAGGTATACAAAATCAATGGTTTGTTTAGTGTTGGTGGCATGAGCAATAGAGGTGTTATTAGGTAATATTTGATCTGTTGGAAATATTTATCAAACTTCTCATCCCACTTGTAGGTTATCCCTTTATGGAGAAGATGTGAAAAGGGGTCGGTTCTATATGATAGTTGTGCTATGAACCTACTGATGGACTGGAATTTTCCTTGTAACCTTCTCATCTATGTTAGTGTTTACAGTGGTTCCATGTCTATGATAGCTTCTACCTTTGTTGGATCAATTTCTATCCCTCTTTGTGAGATGATGAAGCCAAGGAGATTCCTTGATGTGACTCCAAAGACACACTTTTTTGAATTTAGCCTTACTTTGTATTCTTCCATCTTGTCAAAGATGGGCCCTAGGACTTCTATGTGCTCACTTATTTTCTTTTACTTTTCCAAAATATTCTCAACATAATCTTCGATTGTTTTTTGGATCATGTTGTGGAAGATGAGGTTCATTTCCCTTTGATAGGTTTCTCCTACATTCTTTAGCCCAAATGACATCACATTCAAACAATAGGTTCCCCATGGACATGTGAATGCAATTTTGTGTTTATCTTCCTTGGAGATTATGATTTGATTGTACATAACCTAAAAAATTATCTATGAGTGACAACATTTCATGCCCAATTGTTGAGTCTACAATGAGTTCTATATTAGGGAGAGGGAAATCATCCTTCAAACATGTGTTGTTTAGGTCTCTGAAATCAGTGCATATTTTGATGCCCCCAGTGGGTTTTGAGACCACTTCCATGTTTGAAATCCAGTCAAGATAGTCTATTGGTTGAATGAATCCAATGTCAAGAAGCTTTTGAAACTCAAGTTTGACCAAGAGTGTTATCTAAGGATGTATCTTCCTTAATTTCTACTTGATTTTCTTAGCTTCAGGATAAAATGCTCAGTGATGCACAACCACTTTCAGATTGAGGCCTAGCATATTTGTGTATGACCATGGAAAGTTAGTTATGTGTTCTTTGAGTAATGTTTCTAGGTAATTTTTTTCTTCATCCAACATGGATTCAACATAGAAAGTGATCTTTGGTGCTTCTTCGGTACCCACATTCATTGGTGTAGCCTGTTCTGCTAATATTGCTGACTTCTTTGAATGCATTGCACTAAGGGGAAGATTGAATCCCTCATCCTTGGGTGTCTCAGAGGATTTTTCATCATCGGATGCGTCCTTTATTTTGAATTTTTTAGGATCAGAAAGTGCCACAATGTGATTTTCACTTAAATATCCGCATGTTACTTGCATTTTGTCTATTTTGTGACTGAAGGATTCAATCATCTCCCCATAGTATGACTATGTATCTAGCTATATGTCAAAACCTACTTTATGATCTGCCCATGATAAGTGGTCATAGATTCCCCTGAATTCCAAGATCGCTTCATTGTTTTCAAATAAACCAAGAATTGGTGGTCCTTGTTAGTCCATGGAAATGAGTTATGGGTAGACTCTAGGCATATTTCAATTGGTTGATTGATTGGAGCAAAGGATGTAATGGATATTATGAAGAGGGAGTTGTTTTCAAATAGGTCAACAAAATCAAGGGGAAATTCATCTAAGGTCATATCACGTGATTTAGGTAAGCAAGAGGAAGCCTTAGCTCATTTAGCAAAAGTACCTTTCCAATAAGGGTGACCTTGGTAGTAGTAAAAATTAGGCCTAGATTCTTTAGTTGTTTCTCAAGAACATGGGTTCTAGTAAACCATTATCATTCCATCCTAGCTTCTTGTTCTTGTTATATCCCATTCCCTTCATGAGCTACAAGCCTTTGTTATTATCTTCCATAGGAAGAGTGGGGATAGGTCATTCATCTTGATAGAGGAGTTTATAGATATTGTTGTCGTTGAAATCTTCTTGATTCAAATCCCCCCACTTGGTGGAGGTAGTAGCTTCCATCTTAATAGTTTCAAGCTCTTTATTGTTATTTTTAGGTTTCCCATGAGATTGAGGATAAGTAGGTAGCTCTCCTAAGACAAATGTGTTCTTCATTAGCTTGTAGTTTCCACAACCATAATCTTGAATCACTACTTTGATATTAGGTATGTTCTACACAATGAGTTCCTTTGTTTCAGAAGTAGATGCAAGGGATGATGGGTCAGAAAATGGGGTAGAAGGTGTAGGCCCTTCATCATTCTTATGTATTTTGGGGATTTTATGGAACTTGGCTTCAAGATTTTTCCAGTAGTAAAAAGTCCTAGGATCTCCATGGATAGTAATCTCTCTACACTCAAAAGGAAACTTTGCACATTGATGATAAGTCAAGGCTATAGCTTTTAGATCATGGATCAAGGGTTGACCAAGTAGTATGTTGTAGGGAAGATCAATATCCAACACTTGACATGTAGTTTCACAAATGAAAGGGCCTACTAGGATGGGGAGTGCAATGATACCTTTTGATACCCGTTCTTGGTTGTCGTATGCCCAGATGATGGTACTCTTTTTCCTCTGAATAGTACCCTTTGAATAGACCACATTTTTTTATCAGCTAAAAGGACCAGATATTCAATCCAACACCTCCATCTACTAAGACTCATTTTACCTTGCTCTTATGAATGATAAACTCAAGGTTTAAAGCGTGGTTATGAGATGGTTGTGATAGTAGGTCTTGCCCACAGAAGGTGAGAAGATGATTATCAATATGGCCTACCATAGCTTGAAACTGATTAGTATCAATATCCTTAGGAATGAATGACTCTACTAAAACTTTCTCCAAGATCTCTCTGTTAGTGTAATTAATATAACTTTACTTAGGTAATATTTTAATTCCTAGGTTAATTATTCTCATCCTTATCTTGTTGAGTTGTCTTGTTGCTAAAGATAAGATTAGGGTTATGCATACTTTTCTTTTATAAAGCAAATAATCTCATGTAATTATGAATTCCTGAATAATATTATTTGCACATATTTTTGCAATAGCTTTTCTTTTTTTGATTTTCTCTTATGTGGAAGGTTTTTTGGTTTGCATGTCTGATCTAGGTTTCTAATATGGTATCAAAGCCTTGATTTTGCAGTGCCTTCTTAATATTTTGGAGAATTTCAATGCAGAGCACATTTGGGGTTCCTCGAGGGTTTCATTCCTTGAGCATATTTATGAAGCATCTTGGATCAGATCAGGGTTTTCCATTGGATTCAGAGTGCTGGAAAAGGTTAGTAAAGACTTTTATTTCATTCATTTTGGTCATTGTTTTCCAGATCCATGAGGGTTTCAAGCTTGGTATTTTTTAGAGAGATCTTGGGGTCACCTAATTTTTTGGGTATTTTGGGCCAAAATGGACCTCGCTGTTGGATTCACAGTGCCCAAAACCCCCTATTTTAATATAAAATTTGTCCATTTTGGACACTGTCGACTGGGGAGGAAAAAAGGTTATGCTTGAGGGTTGTACGGCCCTAGGCCATGCTTCACGAGGCTTAGAAATCAAGAAAAAAATAGCAAAATAATAAAAAATAAAAAAAAATGCAAAGTTTTTTGCACGACCAGTTCAAATGGGCTTCGCTGCCAGGTCGCCACCTTCACACCATGGATCTTCCACCACCACCGGTGGTTCCACCTCTAAGCGTCATCGATCACATGTCAAGCCCCTGTGGGCTCTTACAGTCAACCGTCAATCTTATTGAGACCAGGAGCTCCCGGGCCAGCCCCCGCCCTGGTCACATTAGTGACCGAGGGCTCCACTGAGCTCCAGCCCCCGCCACCCAAAGCACCTAGCCCAGTCACATGGTCAACTAGGGGCTTACCCCAGGAGCTTGCCACCAGCCCCCTGGTCTGCCTAGGCAACTAGGGGCTTTAATTTTTTAGCCCTTGAGGGCACACAAAGGGTTATTGGGTAGTTTTGAAGGAATTTCATGGAATCGGGCATAACTTTTTCATACCGCATCATTTTTTCACAAACAAGATATCGTCAGAAAGCTAGTTCTGATTTCTATGTAATAGTGTAGGTTTGATTTTTTATTTTTATTTTTGATGCATTTTTCAGCCTTGGAAGTTTCATGTTTCTATTTTCACTCTGAGAGACATATCTTTTGACTCAGTTATCCTTTTTTCGCCATTCTTGTGGGGTTGTAAAGTTGGTTCAGTCCTCTACATAGATCTGAGGTCTATTTTTATTTTATATTTATGCATTTTTATAATTCTCTCCTTTTACAATCATTGGTTTATTGTAATAAATGAACTGAGATAAAGTTCCATTAGGGGGGTTTCTTACATAATAATCTGAGTAGAGTGTGCATGCACTTTGGTCTCCATATTGATTTGATGACAACTCACATGGGTTATATCTAGTTTCTTAGTTTCTTTTGGCCACATCTTGTCTTAGCTTGACACATATCAAATTCACATCGGTTCACACTTTAGATTGAGAACCTATGGTTAATGATCCGCATTGGATCCATCTCAATTTGAGGGCCATGTTTTTATGGTCAATGTTCCAGAATCTTTATGGTACTTGTTCCCATGGAAGAGTTTTAGTCATAGTTTGGCATCAAAATCGAGATACATAGTTTCCATATTTAGTCATCATTTCATCTACTATTGCTTCACAGATTCCAGGGTTGTTCTAGTTTGTGAGTTTTCTAGTGTTCCGTGGCATCGGGTCTGATGTTGCATTATTATGATTCCACTTTGGTTCTTGTAGACAAAAATATCTTTCCTTTCTTGTCAGATTTCGGTTCCAGTGTTACTCCATAGTGTTCTTCCAGTGCTTCTCTACAATAGTCATCTCATTGTAGGGGGTTTTGTCCCACTGGGTTTTCCTTCTCTACCTCATTATTGCATTTGTACATGGGTTCCTGATCAGGAGTTGTTATCGGGACCCATTCATTAATTATTTCTTGCATTCATCTTAGTGTTAGGTGCATTCTTTTTTAGTCTCCCTAAGTTTCACTTATGGGGGGGTGTTATTGTAATTAATATTTAATTACACTTGCATAACTTTACATAGGTAATATTTTAATTCCTAGGTTAATTATTCTCATTCTTATCTTGTTGAGCTATCTTGTTACTCAAGATAAGATTAGGGTTATGCATACTTTTCTTTTATAAATAAAATCATCTCATGTAATTAGGAATTCTTGAATAATATTATTTGCACATCTTTTTGCAATAGCTAAGTTTTTTTTCTATTTTTCTCTTATGTGGAATGTTTTTTGGTTTGCATGTCTGATCTTGGTTTCTAACACTCTCTATGTGCGGGTGATAGCCTCAACAATTCTAAGATTGATATATGTGTAGGGGTCTTCTTGAGTTGTTCTAAGAGATTGTACTTGTTGATACTTGTTGTTGGTTGAGCAAGTTGTGCCCTAGATTAGAGTGGGACTCCTTGAATGGTGACTTTACCACATTGTGTGATAACTCCAAACTCTACACTATACCTTTTGATGGTGAGGACAGTGATGACACTATCATAGGAAGAAACTTTGTTGGAATAGATATGTTGCACATTTGTGTAATCCTTAAATTTCCCAATATTTTTTTCTTTCTTACGATCAAGAATAGGTTTCTTGTATATCTTTGTGCCATAGAAAAATGTTTTCTTGTCATTTTCATGGCCTTTTAGGTCTTGTTTCATGGTGTTGGAACTATGTTGCTTTGATTTTATGTTGTGACATGGCTTGAACATGCTTATTTAGGTATTAAAACTTAAATAACGACATATTGTGAATGTGTTGTGAAGTGTTGTAAGACATTTCTAAATTCTTCTAGACTCTATTTAATGCATTTCACCTAAAAACACCTTTTCATTCATTAAAAATCCCTATTTTTAAGTGTTGTAAAGTCTTGTAACAAGCTTTCACACTTTTCTAGGCTCATTTTCACTATTTACACCCTTCTCATGCTTTATTTTGTCTCTTTATGCCCTCATATCACTTAATTAAGTGTATTTTTGTATATTATCTTGACAAATAGCATTAAAAAAAATATTTATCCTAACACTTGTTTTTACGTCCTAGGTGGGACCCATACGCCACAAGTGGCGAATGAGTCCCCCTTGGCCCCAAATTCAAAATATTTCAAATTTCCTTTTGGGATTTATTCAAAATCACTTGATGTTGGTCTGTGTTGAGGTATGAATATATACTAAGGCATAAGAATTGTATAAATAAGTGATTTTTCACCTCATTTCAACCCCCATTCATCAAGCTCACTTGTCCACCTATTCACTTAAGCATTCAAGCATTCCACAACATCTTTTCAAGCACTTTGAAACTACCATTGACATTACCTTAGATTTGCACCATCAAGAGTTCGGTGAGTTGATAAAACTTGCATGTTATTAGTTTATCTTTCTCTCTCATTACATTGTCTTTTCAAGGGTTTAATTACCAAAAGTGGGGTTTGACCAAGGAAAACCCCTATTCACTAACCCCTAATCATTTTTCCCCTCTTCTTTGTTTGTTTGCAACCCTTTTTTTACAGATTTGATAGTTTATTAGGTGTTGAAGATTGATTTTCAAGTCAACTAGGTGCTTCAAGTCAATTTGATTCAAAATGAAGCTTGGAGAGACTTATTTGTCCATTTTTTGTAGATTTGACTTTGACTACCTAACACGTAAACATTCTCAGATCTAGTGTTGCAAAGTTGTGTCCTAGTTTTTTAGAAATTTGGGGAGGACAGATTCGCCACCTATGGTGAATGAGTCCCACCTTAGGACTAGAAACTTGAGTTTTGTCAGATTTTAGATCTCAACAAACAGAAACTAGCTCCTGATAGTTTTTCACCAATAGGTGGATTGATTCGCCACCCTGGGTGAATGAGTCCCACTGTGAAAAATCAATAAATTTCACCACCATCCAGAACACTCTAGAAAGCTCACATTTCACCTAGGTGCACTCAAATTCATCCCTATAATTTTTGTTTTGCATATTTTGTTCATTTACATAGTTATTTGCATATCACAATGTGTTTTCAAACATAGTTATAATTGCACCTTTGCATTCATTTTCAACCACCTAGATTAAACTATTGCATTTAGTTATATTCATTTACATCACATCACATTAAACACATCCTAATTTGAGTTATACATAGGCATTTTTGGCCCTATCTCTCTCCTTTTAGGTGAAAAACCCTAAAAGTGCAAGAGTAGTCCACAGGGCCCCAAAAATCTATGTTTCATTTTGGTGAACCTGGCTTTTGAACACTTTGAATTTCTGATTGCATTCACATATCACATCTTAGTTTCCATTTTCATTAGCATTCAATTAAGACAATGATTTGTTATTGCATTCTAGGACTTTTCATTTTGCATTAGTGAAAACTTCATCTAGATTTCATTTTTGCATTACATCCAATTGAAAAATTCCAAAATATGCATTTAGCATCTGAAAATTGCATACTATAGAGAATTTAAATCATCTTAAAATTTCTGAAAAACATTAAAAAACTTCATATTGGGACTCATTTTCGCCACCTAGGGCGAATCGGTCCCTCTACACTTGTTAAACAACTTTTGAGCATTTTTCTACCATTTGTCTGCACTTCTATTTTCTGTAGTTAGATCTCCATTACAATTAGCAACATTTTTTTTATTTGCATTTCAAGCTCTTAGATTATCTTGCATTGGCCTTCACCCCTCCTTTGTGGTACTTGCATGTGTGTTTGGTGCCCCATTGATAATACTTTAGTGAGACGAAGTTCTAGACTCATGGCATCCCATGATAGAACTTTTGTTGTGGACCTTGTGATCTCACGAGCTCCTACTCCTAGAATAGACAATGGTACATTAGGCCCTAACAATACCAATTCTATACCTTCACCTTTCCATCCAATGAATGTTGACAACCAAACCAATTCCCTCTTGGAAGAAAAGACTTGTCACTTGAAAAAAATTCCACAACTGCCATACCTACCATTGATAATCTTCATCGTTTGATTGAAAGTGATGATGGCTTGCAAGTGATGAACAAAATTGCTGAGATTTACAATAAACATACCTCTTCAAACATCCAATCTACAACCATTCCTGTAAGCCAAGGAGCACCTCAAGTTTCTCCCCCTTCAACCATTGCTTCCATCCCAACTTATACCAATCCGCAAGTCCATACAACTATGCATTAGGCTACTTCTTTCCCAATTTCCACTAGGATTCCTACTTCCTTTGTGGCATCACAAGTCCCTTCTACCACTTTCACACCTCTTAGGATTCCTTTCACTTCCCCCAACATCACTTACAATCCATCACCATTTTCCCTTCCACCTCAACCCACATGCCCCAATACTCTTCTTACATAACTTCTCACTATCGTTTCATTTATGCAACATCAACTTTTCACCATCAGTCAAGGTCAACCTACTCCAACCACCTATCATGTCCGTAGTAGTCCCTTATCCTTAGAAATATTACATACCCCGATGCCGCAAGGGATAGAAATGCCTCAATTTGAGAAATATGGAGGAAAAGGAGATCATATCAACCATATTAATGCTTATACAACTTCGTGTAGTGACTTTGTCCTTAACGATAAATGTTTAGAAAAAAAAATTTCCATGGACCTTGAAAGACACTACCTTAGAATGGTTTTCCAATTGCCCAATCATTCCATCCATTCATTCAATGAATCGGTGGATGCTTTCATTAGTAACTTTCAAGTTCACATGACATCTAAAAGTAAAATGGCCAACCTTATGAGATGTAGACAAAATGTGGATAAAAAAGTGATGGATTTCATCTCGTGTTACCAATCCTTATATGCTCAAACTGATGTCAAAATTCCTAATACACATATGTAGAAGATTTTTATTGAAAATTTGTAGACCAACCTTTAGGATAAACTGACCATGATGAAATTCCCTTCATTCATGCATTTATGTACAACATTGTGTGACTACCAAAATTCAGTTTCAAATCATGATTCAAAATCCACTTCCAACTGAGTTGATAAACCAAAAAACACCAATAAAAACTAAAACAACACAAAAAAATTTTGCAAACCTAATAGAGGCTTTTTACAGTTTAATCCAGCTCCTCAACCTCAACCACAACTAGCCCAATCCGTTCCAAATCAAGTGGTTGCTATTAGGGAAACCATGCCTTATCATTATGGAGATCTGAATAGACAATTCACTCCTTTACCCGATAACCTCCATCACACAATGAATCAATTAATCCAAAAACAAATGCTCACTTTTCCACCCGTTCAACCATTTGATCCAAATCAACTATTACCACCTACATTCAAACCTAATGCTTATTGTCACTTTCATCATCAAAATCGGCATGACACCGAACATTATAAGTGTCTTAAACATTTAATTGAAGACCTCATTGATTCGGGTGAATTGATTATTGCAGACCGTGTTAATGATCAAGGCAATAAGTCTGTTACACCTCCTAACCATAATTTACAAATTTTCACCAATCCTATGCTGAAACATACTACCTCATTTGTCAAGGCTAGTGAACCTTCCAAGCCTGATGTAATGACTATTGATACCAATAATGAACAACATGATAAAACTCTTATTGTTACCCAAACTAGTCCTATGAATAATCTTTTTTCTATCATAGACGATATCCCTTGTAAGGGCCAAACAACAAAATCACGTGAAATTAATTTTTCTATTAAAGACATACTCCAAAAGCTTCTTGATGGTCCTCTCTACATAACTGGTCAAATCTATGATAAGCCTACTAATGGGATATTAATAGATCCCGCTTGTGGTGTGAATGTGATCACAAAAGAGTTTTTGGTATTATACGAACTATATCAAGATAATTACAATAAACCCACTACATGGATTAAAACACATAATGATTTTGCATGCCCTACGATTTGATTGATCATGCTACACTTACAAATAGGACCTAAAACTTTGGAAGTAACATTTTCAATTATTCCACAATCTAACCAATTTCATTCGTAGCTACGTCTCCCTTGGCTTTACTCAATGAAAGTGGTCCCATCAGTTGTTCATATGTTCTTGAAGTTTCCACATGACAACAAGATAGTCACCATACACCATAGTTGATTTAATCCTTTATCTTCCAAAGGTAACTTCTCATTAGAAGCCTTCTGGCCTAAACCCATAGAACCTATCACCCCTCATAAGGACTTCTTTTTCATAGCTTATGAAAAGTTTAAAGCCAAAAAGATAGCCGAATTGTCCCTTCAGAAGTCATCTTTGCCTTATTTTGCACCTCCTATAATAGATGAAACCATGCTTCAACCTAAGTCTCACATTGAGCAAACCATACAACCTCTTGAACAATCACCACTTGAGATTTCCCCACCATCGTTTAAATGACCAAGGGAATATGAAGCAATCCCTACTTAGCTTCCTCACCTTAAACAAGTTTACAAAGCAAAAGAAAAAGTGGTTGATCCCTCCTCTTTAGTTTCTTTTGTTATTATCTCTTTGGAAGTAGAAGAACCTATGATGACTCAATCCGCTCTTACACCTCAACAACTACAAAAAAAATTTAAATGGAACCACGATACTAGGGAATGAAGGCATCATTTTCATCTCCTTGCTCGTCAATATCACATAGAAGACAATAATGAAAATCAACCTTTAACTTTGATAGAAGTAATAGATGACCACCCTCCTTCTCCCGACCCACCACAAGATAGTCCAGTACGACAATCACATCAAATTGAAGCAATCCAACAACCTCAACTTTTTATACATCCATCTTTAGAAATCACCCTCTGTCCACCTATTGTCATAAATCTAGATAATGATGATGATGATGATGATGATGATGATGCGGGAATTTTCAAAATCAATGAAGAAGCACATAACAATTTAAATTCTTTATTTTCATCTACAATGAGCTTAAATGGTACATCCTCTACACCAAGTGAAGAACCTGGTACAACTCCTAGTTCAGTGCTTGCAATCATTCCTTTGGACAGTCAATCACCCTCGCATTACACTGAACATAATTGGGAGGTGGATGACCTGTTAGATGGTTGAAGTGCATTCACCTATCTTACCTTTTTTCCATTTTCTTTTTATTTTCCTCTTCATGTGCGTATCATGTTCCCCCGTATCGTGCATTTGATGTTCTCTCTTTGTACACTTCTTCTATTCACTGTGCATTGTGTTTTTCTCTTTTTATTTTGTGTTCTCCTTTTAGGGATGACACAAAGCATAGAGACACCCTATGTCTCTTCCATGTTGACCCAAAATGTCCTTTTCTTTTTTCTCTTTTTGTTTCATGTTTTCCTTTTGGGGATGACACAAAGCGTAGAGAAGCCCTATGTCTCTTCCATGTTGACCCAAATGGTCCTTGTCTTTTTCTCTTTTTGTTTTGTGTTTTCCTTTTGGGGATGATGCAAATCATAGAGATGCCCTATGTCTCTTCCATGTTGACCCACAAGGTTCTTATAATTTTTTTTCCCTTTTTGTTTTATGTTTTCATTTTGGGGATGATGCAAGAAATTGAGACCAAAATGTCTCCTTCGTGTTGACCCAAAAGCTTTTTCATTTTCTTTCATTTCACTTGCGTTTTCCTTTTGGGGATGATGCAAATCATCGAGACCGCAATGTCTCTTCCATGTTGACCACACACGGACTTTTGTTTTCCTTTGCTTTCACTCTCTTTTTGTCATTCTTCCAGTTCTATGTGCTTTGGGGAATGATGAAAGTTCTGAGCTCTTTCATACAAAAACATTGCAACAATGAACATACTAACTCCAAATCCATAGATCCCTTATGTGTTTGGTGTATTTTTCTTTTTGGTGGAAACTCCTTTTCTTTTCTTTTTTTTTTCCTTGACATGACACAACCTAACTTCGAAACATATGACTTGGCATAGGGCTTTCTAATTTGGCTCTCATGTCTTGTTTTCCTTTTTCTTTTCTTCTCTACTTTAACGTAATTTATCATAGAACGATGTGTAGAAATTCCTTTAAAGTGGGGGGGCTACATTACCATCAATTCATTTGCATCCTTGGTTCCTAGTGTAATCTTGTCATTTGTGTAATGCATTCATCACTTTATGGATGACATTGGGTGTGATGTCCTTCATAAGTGTGATCTATCTCAGCATATTAGATTCCTCTTGGCGGCCTGATGTGATGTACTACATCACCTAAGTTGTGAATATACTATTATTTGATTGGTCCTCTCTTGGAGACATTAGACACAATGTTCGCTAAGTGACTAACCTTGCATAAACAAAACAAGACTCCTTCAAACATTTTACATCTTACATTTTTGTACTTTACATTTTTTTTGCATTTTACATTTTGCATTTCTTTTTTCCACCTTGCATAATGCAACTTACATGACTGTGGTACCTTTCCTTTTTTTTCATAGCATTCTTTTTTCTTTGTTGCACCTTATTAAAGTTATCAATGGGCATAACTTTGACATGGTTGAGCGGGAAGCCCACCTAGTGGCATGACTTTTCCCCATAGCCACCTTTGTCTTTTGTGATTGCATGCCAACTAGTGTATGTATCTTACCTTTTCAAGCTTTCTCACCCTACAGACAACTAGTTCTGTGGCCCTAGAGTGAGTACATTTGGGCCTTCTCACCTGGAAAATCGTCATGTGTTTTGTTTCCCCAGAGTGAGTACACATTCTCTTTTTCAAAAAATCAACCTAGATCTCTTTTCACAACTAGTTGGATTGACGATTGAAGCTTCATCCAATCATTTCAACACTGTTGTGCTCATTTGTTCTTATGTCTAGTTTTCCATGGGGTCTTCATCCTAAGGGCTTGATCATCCCTCTTGATCATTGTCATTCCATCTTGTTAACGTAAGTGCATTTGAACCCTCCCCTCAATGTTCATGGCTACTTTAGTGTAAGTTTGAAGGAAGTTCATCCTCTCACTAAAGTGGGGGCTAAATGTGCCATATAAAAATGGTCCCTTGTCATTTTCATGGTCTTGGAACTATGTTGCTTTGATTTTATGTTGTGACATGGCTTGAACATGCTTATTTAGGTATTAAAACTTAAAGAATGACGTCTTGTGAAGGTGTTGTGAAGTATTGTAAGACATTTCTACATTCTTCTAGACTCTATTTAATGAATTTAAACTTAAAAAAACCTTTTCATTCATCAACAAGCCTTATTTTGAAGTGTTGTAAAGTCTTGTAACAAGCTTTCACACTTTTCTAGGCACATTTTCACTATTTACACCCTTATCATGCTTTATTTTGTCTCTTTAAGCCCTCATATGACTTAATTAAGCGTAGTTTTTCACATTATCCTGACAAATAACATTAAACACAACATTTATCCCAACACTAGTTTTTAGGTCCTAGGTGGGATCTATTCGCCATGGGTGGCAGATGAGTCCCCCTTGGTCGCAAATTCAAAATATCTCAAATTTGCTTTCGGGATTTTATTCAAAATCACTTGATTTCGGCCTGTGATGAGGTATGAACGGATACTAAGGCACAAAAATTGTATAAATAAGTTATTTTTCACCTCATTTCAACCCCCATTCATCAAGTTCACTTTTCCACCTATTCACTTAAGCATTCAAGAATTCTACAACATCTTTTCAAGCACTTTGAAGCTTCCATTGACATTACTTCAGATTTGTACCATCTAGAGTTAGCTAAGTTGATAACACTTGCATGTTATTATTTTATCTTTCTCTCTCATTACACTATCTTTTCAAGGGTTTAATTACCAAAAATGGGGTTTGACCAAGGTAAACCCCTATTCACTAACCCCTAATCATTTTTCCCCTCTTGCTTGTTTTTTTGCAGCCCTTTCTTTGTAGATTTGATAGGTTATTAGATGTTGAAGAGTGATTTTCAAGTCAACTAGGTTCTTCAAGTCAACTTGATTCAAAATCAAGCTTGGAGAGACTTATTTGTCTATTTTTCTATAGATTTGACTTTGGCAACCTGACAAGCAGACATTCTCAGATTTGGTGTTGTAAAGTTGTCTCCTAGTTTTTCAAAAATTTGGGGGAGGAATGATTCACCACCTGTGGTGAATGAATCCCACCTTAGGACTAGAAACTTGATTTTTGTTAGATTTCAGATCCCGATAGACAAAAACTAGCTCCCAGTAGTTTTTCACTAGTGGGTGGACTAATTCGCCACCCTAGGCGAATGAGTCCTACTATGAAAAATTAGTAAATTTCAACAAAATTCAGAACACTCTAGAAAGCTCATGTTTCACCCAAGTGCACTCAAATTCATCCTTGTACTTTCTGTTCTGCATATTTTCTTGATTTACATAGTCATTTGCATATCATAATGTGTTTTCAAACATAGTTATAATTGCACTTTTGCATTCATTTTCATCCACCTATATTAATATATTGCATTTAGTTAACTTCATTTACATCACATCACATCACACACATCCTAAATTGAGTGATATATAAGCTTTTTTGGTCCTATCTCTCCTTTTAGGGGAAACACCCTAGAAGTGCGAGAGTAGTCGATAGGGCCCCAAAAATCTATGTTTCAATCTTAAGATCTTGATTCCCAGTTGGTACCTCAAAAGATATGGTGTCATTCTCTATGATGTCTTAGATAATGTTTTTAAGCCTCATGTAGTTTGTTGTTTTGTGTCCTTTGATCTTGTGAAAGTTACAAAGGTCCTTCTTGTTGTACCAAGATGGTTTCTCTTATGGTTCTTCATAGTTTTAAAAGTTGGGAAGTGTGATAAGATTTGACTCAACCAAAATTTTCATAATAGTTTTGATAGGTTCAAATAGATATGTGTAATTGCATTTAGGATAATTGTTTTTCTTAGGGGTTCACCTTTGTTGCACGTTAGTGTTGTTGATCTAATTTTTTTGAGGAGGTGTTGTTTGTTGCACAGTTGGTTGGATGTTAGCAACCTGATTATTGTTTGGTCTAGGAGAACTTAGGACTACCTTAGAATCTACCACACCATCATTTGTTACATTTTTATTCTTATCCCAGACACAAGGCTTTTCATTTGAACTAGTTGATGGGTGGTTGTCTTTGTAAGCTTGATTATTTCCCTCTGAGATTAGAGCTCTCTCGATGCTAAGGGCTCTAGGGACAAGCTCGTCATAAGATGTGATGCACTACATTTTCAATTGGAATGACAAATTTGGGTCTAGATTTTCTATGATAATTTGTACTTGTCGTTCATCAGGAAGAGGCCACTTGCTCTTACTAGCTCTTTGTCTCCACCATTGTAATAAATTAGTAAAAGTTTCCCCTTTTGTTTTTTCTAAGAGTGTACAATTCCTCTAGATTGACATCCATGTCAAGATTAAAGGAGAAGTGATCGAGGAATTTATCAGTAATTTTTTGAAACATTTTGATACCAGGAGGTAGATGAGAAAACCAATCCATAGCAGGACCTGTTAAACTTTGAGGGAGAAGGTGCATTAGATATGAATCATTGTAGGCCAACTCCATACACATGATGTTAAATTATTTAATATGGTCCACAAGACTTCCTCTTCCTTTACATTTATCAAATTTGGGGATTTCAAAGCCAGGAGGGAATGGTACCATTGTGATGTTTCGATCGAATGGATATGGACACAAGTTCTATGTATGGAGATATTTTTCCTTGCCCATGCGAAGGTCCTACAATTTTTGTGATAGCACCTTAAATTGTGATACTAGATCATCTTGCAGGTTGGGTGGAGGAACATATGGTGGGATGATGGATGAGTTATAAGGTTTGTATGGTGGTGTAAGATTTGGTGAAGGTGATTGGGGTATCGATGTATATTTCCCTAACTCATTCTGATTGATGATGTGCGATTAAGGATTATAATAGGAACCTTGTTGTTGTTGTTGGGAATATTGTTGAGCTAGTAAGGCTTTTCATTGATCTTGTTGTTGTTTTTGCACAACTAGGGCTTGTTGTTCGGCCTACTATTGTTGTTGTGCTACTAAATTTACTTGATGGGATTGATGTTGTTGTTGTGCTACTAAGGCTAATTTTTTTTTTTGTTGTTTTTGTTGTGCTAAGTCTGCTTTTGTGAAGGCTACTTGTTGTGCTAAGTCTGCTTTTGTGAAGGCTACTTGTTGTGCTACTAGGGCTACTTCTTGTTGTTGTTGTTTTTTTTCTAAGGCTACTTGTGTTGCTGCTTGTTGCTTTTGTTGTTGTTGCACTACTAGGGCTTGTTAATAAGTTTGTTGTTCTTTCTATAGGGCTAAGACATGCACTTGCAATGTGGGATTAGGTGGTTGTTGGGACATCAGTGGAGGATTATGGATATTGATGTTTTGAGTGGGTAATGGATTGGTGATGAGATGTTGGGGATTCCCTTGGTTCAATATTCCCTATAAGATAGTAGATTGAGTTGGAGGAATGTATGTTTGAGATCCTCTTTGACTTTTCATAGTAAAGGGGACTATGAGAAAAAATGAGGATGGTGCCATTAGATTATGCAATGGAAATGACACACTAGGACCTTGAGTCAATTAGTTAAAAAAATTTCCTTGTGCCATGTCTTGACTATTCCCTTGTGTTAAGGATGTAGATAATATATTGCCTATGTTGACATGATTTTTTATCAAGGGATTTCTTTGAGATGGGTTGAAAATGGATGGGATGGATGTGTTTTCTGAAACCAAGGGTATGGATGAACCAATTGGAAGGTTTGGTAAGGATGTCCTTATCTGCTTAAGGGTTGACTTTGTGGTATGCAACTGACACACCATTGTGCATTGTTTTGAGATACTTGATCCACACTACTTTGTGTGATGGTAGGAACACTTGTGGTACTCATGGGTATGGATGAAGAGGGATGTCCTTGATATGTGGAAGTCATGGTGGATTAATGAAGGTCAAGAGGTGTGTATGGTTGTTTAGGATCTTAAAGAATAGGATGAGCACTGAGGCTAGGTGTCCAAGTGGTTGTATTAGATGGAGGATTGGTTTCAAGAGTTCCCAAAATTTTCTACTTTCAAATGAAAGAGAATGACAAAATTATTTCGAAAGGCTTGTCGCAATATTGGGAATGTAGGTTTGATTTAGCCCTAGTGATGGGGTTGTAAAACCTTGTGTTAAATTTTGTGCAACAAATGATGGGGAGATAGGAGCTATGTTTTCAAAGCCTTGATGTTCCATGAGTTCTTCCCTAGTGAGTTCAAATGGATTGTTTTTATTATATTATATCTCATATGGTCCTAATGGTGATGAAGGTTGTTGTGATGGTGTAACTTGACTTCTTAGATCAAGTTATAAAGTATTTGGATCACTTGAGGTAAATGTAACTTTGGTTTTCTCCATGATTCTCTTGTGTTGTGATCTCATCTTTATCATAAATTTTGTGTCACCTTTGGGAGAGTTGTCTTGTGATTTGTGATGTTTGAACTCTCTAGTTGAATCAAATCTAGGTAAAATGGATGTTCTAAGTATTTTGGGAGAAATGATGATAATGGGGGATGAAAATATGGGTGATGTGGAGAGTGATCTTTGTAATTTTTTTGGACAACACTTTTGACTTAAAAGTTTTATGTTTGAATTTTCAATGTTGGGATAAAGGATGTTGATGAACCTGTAAATATTTAGGGTAGAATCTATTAGAGTAAAATAATTAATTAATTTCACTCTCCTCTTAAGATTTCACTTTATGCATATATTAGTCATTTAATAATTAATATTTAATTATTAAATGCTCTCTCCTTAGGGTTAGGTTTTCTTTTTCGGTGTTGATCTCCTTTTTAAGGATTGATCTCTTGTATTGTAATTAATTCTTGATTCATTTTTTCCTCTGATAATAGATTTTTCACTTTGTCAGAGCCAAAACCCTCATCTTCATTCTCTCTCTTTCTCTGTGACAGGTTTCTTGCATGCAGGTTATTTGGGTTATGTGGATTTGTATTTCTCAAATCCTACATGGTATCAGAGCCAGATCTGCTACAACCTGTTCAGTCTTTTGAAAGTTTGAGATCTAGGTTTTTGAAGCTTTAGATCTGCGTTTGTCTTCTGTGTTTTATTTTGGAATAGGGGGTACTTTTTTTTGGTGCACTTTGAGCCCAAACGGACCTCACCGTTGAGCTGGCAGCGCCCAAAAACCCCTATTTTCATATAAAATACGTCTGATTCGGACACAGTTGCTCTAGAAGGCAAAAAATTTTGCCCCAAGGTCGTACGGCCCCAGGGCACGAGGATCGAGGCCAAAAATAAAAAAATATCAAAAAAAATTATTAAAAAACGTAGTTTTTTTAAAAAATTGGGCACCGTCGCCGCGCCACCATTCAGCAGCCCAGTGGCCACCGCCCAGCCACCGCCGCCGGCGGTAACCACCAGCCACGGCCCCCAGCGGCAACCGCCGCAGCAGACCGCCGCGGTCACCGCTAGCAATCACCATAGCGGTAACCGCCAGCGGTTAACCGCTAGCAGACCACCACCGACTGCCAGTGGCCCGCGCGCCACCAGTCCGAGCGGCGCCACCAGGGCGCCACCAGGCCCTATTTTTTAATTTTTTTTTACCTCCTCCGGTAAATCGGACATAAATCGGGCGTCCGAGCTCCGTTTTTCAAAAAAAAATAGGCGTTGGAAAGCTGGCTCTGATCCCATTCTAATGGTGTAGGAATTTTTCAAGATCTTTTCAGTTTGATTGCTTTTTTTCGCATTCAAAGTCCGATGAGCCTTTTTGCACTCCGAGGGGCATAACTTGCTCATTTTTGCTTCGTTTTTCGAAAGTGAATAGGTGTCGAAAAGGTGGTTCTATGCTCTTTCCATATCTACAGTATATTTCATTAGTAAACTTCTCAGGTACTCAAAAATTTGTCTCAACCAGTTACTACTTTCTATCATTTTTTGGCTTTCAATTTGTACTGGGGATTGGATTTTTGCATTGTGGGGGGGTGTTTTTTTCTTGCTTTCTGTTATTTACATCAGAAAAATAGAATCTACAAACACCAAAACAAAAACAAACAAACCCCTTCTGCATCTTTTGTCTAGTTCTGAAAGACCACTTAATAATAATAATAAAAAAATTCAGAGCAGTTGAGGCACAGTTCATAGGATGGCCGATAGACCTATTGAACCTCTTACACCGCATAACTACCACACTTGGAAGGGTCGCATGATGACTCTTCTTCAGTCTCGAGGGTTATGGTCCTGTTTGGATGAGGTTCAGCCTCAGTTGACACGTGCCTTTGAGGTTATGCAACACAGGAACAATATGGATCAGGCTATGGGATTGATGGCTTTACACATTTCTGACAGTCTCATGTTTCATCTTGAGGGTTGTCTCACTCCTTGAGCTATTTGGACCAACTTTGATGGGCTTTTTGGTTCTGTCAACGAGTTCAGAGCTTTGCAGCTTGAGGCAGAGTTAACTTCCTTGGTACCTGATTCATTTCCCTCTATTGAGGACTTTTTGGTGAAGTTCAAACAGCAAAGATCTATCTTACAGGGTTGTGGTAAGACTAAGACTGATACAGAGTGCATTTTCCTGATCCTCTCCAAGCTTCAGGGTCCATTTCAGATTTTCTCTTCGACCTTCTATTCCACCATGGATGCCTTGGGTGCTCGACATGTCATGCCTTCCTTTGAGGTCTTTTGTGATCGTTTGACTCGTGAGCAAGCTAAGCTTAAGCAGTTGGATTCACTTTCAGGTTCACAGAACCAAGCGTTGATAGCCCAGTCCTCCACAAGAAAACAAAATCATAAACTAAAGACCACAGAGCATTGGAAGGATTCCAGTTCACAGCACATCTCTGATTCACCTTCTCCTAAGGGGGAATCATTGAAGAAAGATAGACCTAAGTGTGCTTATTGTAATAAGCCAGGACATTCTGAGTCCAAGTGTTATGAGAAGAAGAAAGATGGATATGCCAAACAAGTTTTAGATTTGACAACTCTTCTTGAGAGGAACAATATTCATCGCTCTTCTTCATCTACATCAGGCGAGTCTTCTTCTTCATCTTCATTCCAGTTAGATGGACAGGTCCCACATAAGGGTCATGCATTATGTGCAACCACTAGTTCACATTCATCTAGATGGCTATTGGATTCAGGTGCTTCACACCATATGGCATCTTCTCAGGACATGTTCTCATCCTTTGAGGCTACATCCTCACCACACATATTGATGGGTAATAACACTTATATGAGTGTATGTGGGAAAGGTTTTATCAACATTGATGATGGTACATTCAATGATGTACTATGTGTTCCATCTTTGTCCACTAACCTTCTCTCCATCTATCAGATTGCTCACAGTGGGACAGGGAAGACAGTTGAGTTTACACCTGATTCAGTGCACATTAGAGACATTCAGACTGGCAACATTGTTGCAAAAGGGATAGTTGATCACTCTTCCTGATTGTATGCATTCACACACTTTGGTCCACCATCTCCATTGTCTAAGTTTTCCTCTCTTTCTACAAGAGAGCATGCAGTATCTGAGGTGAAGTTTGGTCACTTGAACTTATGTGTTCTTCCATCTATTCATGAGACTAGTGTTGAGACTTCTACACCTCTACCTCCTGTTGAGATCACATCTATTCAACAGGATTCCTCTTCAACTATGACTAACATTGTTGCTCCTCTCATCGAGCCATCAAGTGCAGTTATTGAGGCCATATCAGAGGAAATTCCTTTCCTCACAGATGACAGTTTCAGAACACTTGTTATCCCATCTTCATTGGAGATTCCTTTTCAGGATCATCTTGAGTTGTTTGATTCACCATCTTGTTATTCAGACACTCATACTGCAGTTCCATTCTTTAGTGAGCATCATCCAGGATTTCCATTTTCACCTCACATTCAGGGATTTCCTCTTCCTCAACCATTGGATCTATTTCTTCCTCCGAGGAGACGCATTGTTTTGATCATTGGCACAGGGGTTCTCTCATTCTGGGGGGGTTTTGGAGCCTCTTCTCTCTCCTATGGGGGAACATATTTTGTACTTGCATGATAGAAGCAGTTCTTGGGGGGTCATGTTGACTCCTCCTTCTATCTCTCTTCTTCTTTCACTCTTGTTCATCTCTTTTTGGAGAGGAGTATTTTCCCACTAGGTTTTCTCCTTTACTCCGCTTTATAGAGATTTCCTTGTATTTGGGTACCTGATCAGGCCATGTTGTCGGGACCCTCTATTGCATTGTAGTTCCTTTGCTTTCTTCTGCATTGTTTGTAGCTGCATTGTAGCTCATCTTAAGGGGGGTTGTTAGAGTAAAATAATTAATTAATTTTACTCTCCTCTTAAGATTTCACTTTATGCATATATTAGTCATTTAATAATTAATATTTAATTATTAAATGCTCTCTCCTTAGGGTTAGGTTTTCTTTTTCGGTGTTGATCTCCTTTTTAAGGATTGATCTCTTGTATTGTAATTAATTCTTGATTCATTTTTTCCTTTGATAATAGATTTTTCACTTTGTCAGAGCTAAAACCCTTGTCTTCGTTCTCTCTCTTTCTCTGTGACAGGTTTCTTGCATGTAGGTTATTTGGGTTCTGTGGATTTGTATTTCTCAAATCCTACAGAATCATGACCTTCAAGATGAACTAGTTCAAGGATAGTAACTAACTTGTCTAATTGCATGGAAAAGGATACATTTCACATACGAAGTAGGAAAGCCAGGGGTTGGTTAGGTAGTTGTTTAAGTCACAAAGTGTTGGTGTACTTGAAATTTTTCCAAAGTTTGGTAAGATGAAGGATGATTTCTAGATGAAGGGGTGGATGAGATTTTTGACCCAATGTTGACTTGGAATGAGCCTTTGTTTGGCAGGACCAAGGTAGTGAAAAAACTACTAGAACTCTAAATTTTTCAAATCCTAAAGACTAATGTTGGCCTAAATGAGAGGATAGGTGTAGGTATGTAAATATGTTTGGTTTCTTCTAGATTGAGCATAATGGTTTCTTAACAAGAAGTTGTGATTGGGATAAAGTATTAAGGCCCACTTCCTACCAAACTTGGAATTATGATACCTATGTCTATAATGGTAACATGTAGATCTTCCCCTACAAATTTTGATTGTGTGATAGATCATTTATGGGAGTTCAAGATCATGATTATGTGAGAAATTGGAAACATTAGAAAAGACTAGGATTTGGATAGTAATAGAAGTACAAGTTTCGATTTTGTCTTCAAGCATGTTTGTAAAAGTTGTATACGAACATAGTTCTAGTTTCATGAAGTACCAAAAGGTGTTTCTTGAGAGCTCTTGGAGCAATATGCCTAAGTCTAAAATGATGACCTATAGACCTTACTTAAGGGATCCTGAATTTGTGTTAGATCATTTAGAAATAGTTCAAGTTTATGGAAGAAAGGAAGATATTTATTGCCATGAAGGTGGTGGTAATGTGAGACTTCCAACATCGATATCAGCTTGTTGTTCTTCTTCTTCTAAAATGGTTGTTGTGTTTCTCCATTGGGTAGGTGTTTCTTTTGTATTAAAAGTGAAGCTTCTCAAAATGATAATGAGATTGGTTTGTTCTTCATTAATGAGTTCAATGTTTGGTTGAATGAATGCACCTACAAGATCAGGTTGTTCAATGGGAGCAATCAGTCTCCAAATAGTCAGGTGGTGTTAATTCATCAATTTATATTTCTTAAGTGAATTTATTTTACCATAATCACTTGTCTTGATTATGTTTTTCAAACTAATTATTTATGTCCAAAACATCATAACTTTCAAAATATCGATTTTGTGAGAATCATGAGGTTGAAGGCATAATTTCCTATGTTGTCTTTCAAAAATATGGATTGATATATAATTCATGATATTTAGAAATCTCTAATGATAGAATCCTTAGGAAAAGTAGTAATATTAAGGATTTTTCAAGAGGTATCCATATTTAAGCTAAAGTGTTTTAAATTTTGAGGTAGATAGTGAATGTTTTTTTATAAAATTTTGGAACCAAGCAATGTATTAAACTAATTCACAATCATTTACAACCCTAGGTTAAAAATGGCTATACTTGTTAAGTCCCAACTCAGATTTCTCCAAAAACTAAGACATTGTGAAAAGTTAGCAATTTGGAGACACTGGCTCCCATCCATAACACACACTTCTCAGAACCACCAAATCTCAAAATCCCGAAGATCCAAAGATCAAAAATATTTTTCTTTTTCAATAATGAACAGTATAAATTTGGGGAAACTTCAGAATGATCGTTCTTGTACCAACAAGTATTAAGGATTTTGGATTCTAAACAATGGTTCATAGTAAGGACTTTTGGTTCAAGGAATACTATGATAAATTCCCTCAAGAGGTCTCCCAACTATTAGAACAAGGGCTTTTCACATCATAGAGATTGTAGGAGATCGCTATCATGTACTACTTCTCATTGATCATGATTTTCATTGTAACCACACATTTATATAGTGGTTCAGAAGAGATTGGCTTTAGCTCGTTACCGCTTGGGTCATTCCCTCCTTTTGAAGCAAGGAGGAAAACCCTCTAAAGATAAACAATAGCAAGGAGGTACATCTATAGTTTGATTGTCCCAGTTTCCATAAAACAAGGAGATAACACACACCACTCCCTTTTCCCTACAATCACAAGGGGTTCAATTTTAATCCAAATTGAAAGATGTAGGTGATTATACAAAGTGTTAAGGAATGTTTCTATTTCTCAAGGTTGCCAAATGGCATAAAATAAATGCATACACATTCAATAACAAAACTGTAAATCACAAAACATAGTAAACAATTATAAATTTTAACCCCTAAGCTAAGATGACTTCCTTTTATGCACCAAGTGAAATGTGAAGTTTCCTTGTTCAATTTTAATCCCATAAGAAAATTATGAGATGAGGGTTCAATTTTAGTCCCATTTGAGTGTTCATTTTAAACCCAAATGAAATTTAGTGAGGTCCTAGAGAAAAAAGTAAAAAGCATAAGAAATTGGGTTATAATTGCCCCAAAGTGTCAAACACTTGCTACAATCATAAAATATTAAGATTGGAATTATTTCCTTACTTTAGCTCCATGTCATCCAACCTACAATTTTTTTTTATTCTAACAACTATAACAATGTTAGACATGCACTAGTGATCTAATGAATCAAGAAAGTTAAAGCACATGTCAAAAAAACAATCGTTAAACTTCTTACCAGAGTTGGGCATCACTGCACATGATAGCATCACAATTTTTCATTTGGGTGTCGCTCTAGTGAATTTGGGGCCTCATTGTTTGAAATTTTTGATACCTCCATATTATATTAGTGTCACTTTTTTATTTAATCGGTGTTAGAGAATTTAATTGGTTTTGTGGTTTTAAATGGACATAGCATCGCTATATGGTTGTGTCATAGAAAAAAGGACCTTTTGCTTGACATTGGATTAATTCATGTGATAAAATGGACTTAATGAGGTCTTAATCTAGTGTTTTGAGGCATTCTATGCATCCACACTAGGTCTCAGACCCTTGCAAATCAAATAACATGCTTTTAATGACATCTTGTAAAGGTGTTGTAAAGTCTTGTAAAGGAATTTCACACTTTTCTAGACTTAATTAACTTATTTCTCCATAATTAAACATCATAAAATGTGTTTAACGTTATTACATAAATCTAGAATATTCTTAATGTAAACTTAATGATAAGCTAGTGTTGTAATGTGTCTTGCGCATTCACATTAGTTTTTGTGCCCTTCTAGGCTATGTGGACCTCATTTTAGTGTTGAAAATTGTATTTAATCACACTTTCACATTCATTAATGTGTCACAAGCCCTATTCAACATTTACATAATCAATAATAGGCCTTAATTGACCCATATTGTGCATTTTGAGGCATAATTTGATTAAATAAACGACATAGTCATCATATGAGCCTAATTTTCTTACTTCTCAACATTCCAACTAGCAAAAATGACCCATTGATGCAGGAGCATCCAGTGGTGTGAAGGAAATCTTGCATCACCCAAAAATATGCTTTCCATTTATGTTCCTATTGTTTTCTTTTTGTAGATGTTTTTTCATTTCTGGATACCTTTTTTGTCGAATAAGAGTTTCCAACTTTGAGAACTGCTTTTCTGCTTTTTCTGCTCAACTGCTATTTTTAGCAGGTGTGTTTTTTATGGCGTGGGAAGACAAAAAATTATGGGAAGGTTCATGATGAAAAAATAAGCACTTTGGTGAAAGAATCAGGTCAAGATCATTCACGGTTTGAAAGTTATTCAAGTTCTAGTTTCTGCTTTTTGCCCTGAAGAAGCAGTTCATACCAGTAGACTACAAGTTAGATATGCTGACGAAATTGCAAGGGTTGAAGCAAGGAAGTAGATCTGTGAAAGAATCACAGAAGATTTTCACAAGATGATCATCAAAAAGAGCCATGCAGAGGCCAACAAGGAGAAGGTAGCCCTCTATCTTAATGGGTTACGACCGAGCATTCAAGAGGAGCTAAGCCTGGTCAGAATGACCACCATTGAGGATGCATACCAGTTTTCTCTGAAAATTGAGGAGAAGCTGAACAAAAGTTTTGACAACAAGCAAAAAGGATGGGGAGGTCAAAGTGGAAGGGGTAGTCGAAGATCTTTTGGAAGTTGAAATGAGGATGAAAGGAGAAATGAATATGTGGGTACCAGTCGAAGCCAGAGGAATGATAACTTCTACCACCCTCGTGATCAAAACAGTGGAGATCAAAGAGGTAGAGGACAAGGAAGATCTAGGTCAGGACCCGGAAGAGGTGGTTTTAGAGGAACTTGTTTCCATTGTGGTGAAGAAGGGCATCGAGCCTATGAATGTCCACAACACCAAAGAAGGACAAAAAGAAGGCTAGAAGGCCGTGGAAGGGTTACACACGCAGATGAGGAGGCTCAATCTAAGCATTCATATGATGTTGAAAGGGGAGAAGCCCTAGTGGTTAGAAGAGCCCTGGTGACTTAAGAGAAGGAGCCAAAACAGAGGAAGAATTTGTTCCACACAAGGTGCAATTGTGAAGAAAAATGTTTTGAAGTCATTATTGATAGTGGGAGCACAGATAATTTGGTGTCAGAAGAGATGGTTATGAAGTTGAAGCTGAAAAGGGAAAGGCATCCACACCCATATCAGATTGCCTAGTTGCAGAAAGACCACAAAGTTGTGGTCAATGAGTAGTGCCTGGTGAAGTTCAAGATTTGAAGCTATTGTGATGAGGTACTCTGTGATATCATCCCCATGGATGCATGTCACATGTTGTTGGGGAGGCCATGGCAGTTCAATAGGTGTGTTGTACATGATGGCCATGCAAACACTTATTCCCTGATGAAGAATGGAGTCCATCATAAGTTGAAACCCCTAAAGAAGGATGCAGAAAATGTATGCAGTAGTGCTAGAATTTGTTTTGTCAATGGAAGGAAATTTTTAGAAGGCATGAAGCATGAGTGTATGTGTTATGCATTGATTCCTAGAATGGAAAAGAAAGATAGTGAGAAGGTGCCAGTAGAAGTTTCTGGACTATTGGATGATTTTTAGGAGATTATTTCTGATAACATACCTAAGGGTTTACCACCAATGAGGAAGATTAATCATCAGATTGACTTGATCCCTAGAGCTAGTTTGCCAAATAAGAAAGCTCATAGAATGACTCCTGCAGAAAATGAGGAGCTGAACAGACAAGTTCATGATTTGTTGAGAAAGGGTTTGATTCAAAAGATTATGAGCCCATGTGCAGTACCTGCAGTGCTAGCACCAAATAAAGATTGGGAGTGGAGGATGTGTACAGACTCTTGAGCCATAAATAAGATAATGATCAAATACAGATTTCCGCTGCCAAGCATGGATGACCTGATGGATTGTTTGAGTGGAGCTCAATACTTCACAAAGATTGATCTGAAGAGTGGATATCACCAGATTCAGATTCGTGAGGGAGATGAATGGAAGACTTCCTTCAATACCAAAGAGGGCATGTATGAGTGGTTAGTCATTCCTTTTGGGATAACCAATGCACTGAGCACATTCATGCGGCTCATGAACGAGGTATTGAAAGAGTTTCTAGGAAGTTTTGTTATTGTATATCTAGATGATATTTTGATTTTTCAGTAAGACTATGGATGAGCATTTAATGCATATTCGTAGAGCTTTTGAGAAGTTGAGAGAAGAGAAATTGTTGATTAATCTGAAGAAGTGTAGTTTTGTGAGGAGTTAGTGTACTTGGGGTTTTTTGTCTCCACAGAAGGTCTCAAGATGGACCCGGAGAAGGTGAAGGCTATTCTAGAATGGCCTACCACAAGAATTGCTGCTGATGTGAGATCTTTCCATGTTTGGCCAGTTTTTACAGAAATTTCATTAGAAACTTCAGTAGTATTTGTGCACCCCTGACTGAAACAATGAGAGGGGATAGAAAAGAGTGGAGCACTGGAGCAGCGAAGAGTTTTTATTTGTTGAAGCAGAAGGTGACAAAGCAACCAATTTTATCCCTCCCAGATTTCAATAAGGTGTTTCAGGTGGATTGTGATGCCAGTGGTTGTGTCATTGAGCAGTGATGAGCCAAGAAGGTAAGCCCATTGCCTATTTTAGTGAAAAGTTAAATGATGCAAAGAGAAAGTACTCTATATATGATCAAGAATTTTATGCAATAGTTCAAGCATTAAAGAAATGGAAACATTATCTATTGCCAAAGGAATTTGTTTTGTTTACTGATCATCAAGCATTACATTATCTGAGTAGTTGGGGAAAATTAAATTAGAGGCATATGAAATGGGTAGAATTTTTGCAGAGTTATACTTTTGTTTTAAAGCATAGGAGTGGAAAGTCGAATAGGGTTGTAGATGCCTTAAGTAGGAGGAAAACATTGTTGACAAAGATGTAGATTGAAGTGGTTGGGTTCAATGAACTCAAGACATTGTATCCTAAAGATCCTGATTTTGTAGAGGCTTGGAAAGCTTGCAAGGAGCTTGTGACAGTTGATAGGATGAAGTGGTTGGATTTAATAATCCAGGATGGCATGTTGTTTAAGGGAAGTCAATTGTGTATTCCAAGGAGTTACATGAGGGAGAACCTAATAAAGGAGAAGTACAGTGGAGGAATGGCAGGACATTTTGGTTGGGATAAGACCATTGCCATTATCAGTGAGCATTATTATTGGTCTCAGTTATCACAGGATGTGAAGAAGTTTGTGCAGAGTTGTAGGGTATGTCAGATGGCTAAAGGAGTGAGCTAGAATACTGGGTTGTATTAGCCCTTACCTGTACCAAAGATGCCATGGGAGGATATAAGTATGGACTTTGTTCTTGGCTTGCGAAGGACACGAAGAGGGAATGATTCAATATTTGTGGTAGTTGATCAATAGGTTTTCAAAGATGGCACATTTCATCCCATGCCAGAAGACCCATGATGTAGTCCACATTGCTCACTTGTTCTTCAAAGAAGTGGTGAGACTACATTGTCTACCAAAGAGTATAGTCTCAGATCGTGATACCAAGTTTGTGGGATACTTTTGGAGGACCTTATGGAAAAAGTTGAAGACAAAGTTGAAGTTCAGTTCTGCACACCATCCACAAACTGATGGGAAGACTGAGTTTGTGAACAGAAGTCTAGGTAACCTACTGAGATGCTTGGTAGGAGATAAACCCAAGGGATGGGACTTGATTTTACCCCAGGCAGAATTTTCTTACAACAATTCTATCAACAGAAGTACTGGTAGATCACCATTCCAGATTGTGTATGGAGGCAGTCCCAGGACCGCTCCATAATTGAGGAAGATGGACCAAGAGAAGAATACAAGTGCCAAAGCCAAAGACTTTGCAGAGCACATCAAGAATATACATGAGAAGGTAAGAGAACATATTAACAAGATGAATATGCAGTATAAGGCTAAGGAAGATTAGAAGAGGAGGTATAAGGAGTTTCAAACTGGTGATGAAGTGATGGTCCACTTGTGGAAAGAAAGGTTTCTAGTGGGAACCTATAATAAATTGAAGATGAAGAAGATCAGTCCCTGTAAAATTTTGAAGAGACATGAATCAGGGAATGCATATGAGATAGAGTTGCCAGATGGAGTCAACATTTCCCCTATGTTTAATATTTCAGATTTGATAGAGTATCATGAAGGTGGCACAGAGGAAGTACCAACAATAGAACAATGTGGCATTCCAACACCTACTTTAGAGAAGGAACATATTGAAGAAATCCTGGATAGCCATGTGGGAAGGAGTACAAGGAATATGAAATATGAAGAATATTTGGTGAAGTGGAGAGGAAGGCCTATGGAAGATTCATCTTGGCTATCTAAGGCAGAGGTTGACCGTTTGGGTTTTCCTCAACCATCTGAGATGTGACAGGGTCACTTCTCAAATTACCCTGGTTGTCTGATGTAGGAGCATCCAGTGGTGTGAAGGAAATCTTGCATCACCCAAAAATATGCTTTCTATTTATGTTCCTGTTGTTTTCTTTTTGTAGATGTTTTGCATTTCTAGATACCCTTTTCGTCGAATAAGAGTTTCCAACTTTTAGAACTGCTTTTCTACTTTTTTTGCTCAACTGCTACTTTTAGTAGGTGATTTTTATGGCGTAGGAAGACAAAAATTTATGGGAAGGTTCTTGATGGAAAAATAATCACTTTGGCGAAAGAATCAGGTCAAGATCATTCATAGTTTGAAAGTTATTCAAGTTCCAGTTTAAGGAACTAAATAGTCCTGTACAGGTCTATAAATCATCAGAATTGATGGAGCTGGTTCTTAGCGCATTCTTCACTCCAAGAAATTTCCGATGGTGCAAACGGTTCAAAAAATAGAGTCCTAGATCAAAAGTTATGGCTTCCGGAAGTTGGCCGGTTTTTGGAAAATTGCCAATTTTCGAATTAGGACTTAGTTTTTGAATTTCAAATTATAGTTTTGGTGCCAAACCACCAAAAATATTATCTCGAATATTTTTTTTGGTTCCAAACCAAAATGGGTCTATTTATGGGATAGTTTATGATTTTTGAGTAACTTTTTGGGGAAAAGAATTCGCATGCTGCGAAAGGGGAATCTGGGTAATTTTCTATAAGTCTGTAATTTGCATGTATCACAGAGTTCGAGGATTTGAGATCCTCTACATGTAAGAGTTTCATATTTTTGAATAAAATATTATCCTCTATTTTGTGAGTGTTATTCTATGTCTTGGGTTTGCTCCCTCATCACCCATGTGGGACCCATTCACCATTAGTGGTGAATGAGTCCCATTTTGAGTCATTTTTGAGGTTTGAGCATGAAAAATTAGGTTTTAAGTTCATTTTTTCTGCATGTCGGCCTATGATGAGGTATAATCAGGATACTAAGGAAAAAATGTCTATAAATAAGTGTTTTTATCCTCATTTTACATCTAACAACTCATTCTTACATCTATCACCATTAATTCATCTTCTATCCAAGTCAAGCAAGGTAGGGTTTATTCATTAGAAGTCATCAAGCTAGCTTTCTAGAGCATTCAAGGGCTGAATCCTCATGTATTGTTGCAAAATTTCAAGATAATTCATCATGGAAAGGTAAAAAATTCCATTTTTCATGTTTCCTTCCATTATTTCATCATTTTGGTTTAATTACCTAAAAGGGGTTTGACCAAGGCAAACCCCCATGCCCTAATATTTAACATTTTCTCTTCTCTTCTCGTGTGTTTGCAGATTTAGGACTCTTGGAAGCTTAGAAATAATTGAAGATCAATTTTAAAAGTTATTCAAGCCACCTCTTCATCATTCAAGTCAAAAATATCAAGAAAAAGTCACTTACAAGCCAAAATTTGGCAATTTTAGATCTGAACACTTGGAGGTGTAGATTGAGCAATCTGATAGCTATAGATTCCATTTCTATTTTTTTAGAAAGTCTAAAGTGGACTAATTCACCATTAGTGGTGAATGAGTCCCACTGTGCATGTTTTCTAAATATTTTTGTAGATTTGGACACCCATTTGGCTAAAACGTGCTCTAGTACAATCATCTAGAATTGGGACTGATTCACCGATAGTGGTGAATGAGTTTGAACATGCCTAAATTTTAGTATTATTAGCCTTCCAAATGCAACATAGACAACAAATTTTGATGAGATAGATTATCAATCCTTGCCTAATCCACCAGAAATGACAAGAATTTATGGAAAAGGTTATGAACTTGTAAAAAAAAAAGGATATACTAGAAAAGGGTGTGGAAAAAATGAACAAGGTATTCATGTTCCTATTGAACCTAATACATAAGATACAAAAACTGGATTGGGATATTCTTTTTTTAAAATGAAAAAATATACTCAACGACCTTCTTTGAACATCAATGTGATTACATGTCAACCAAAACACCAACTCATACGATCAAACATCCTAAATTACATGATCTAAACTTACCACCATCATGGAAGTATGTTTATAGTGATGAAAATTTGACACAAATGTTAGAAGTCTATGATAACACATCCTCTCCTACTTCCATGAAATGAATTCCTCGTGCTATGATTTTTACCAAGCAAGAAGAAAGTGATATCACTGAAGAACTCTATGAGTCTAAAGTTCCTAAATCTAATGCACTCCCTTGAGGAGATACAATTTACGTGCCAATGAAAATTGATGATAAAGATAAAGTTATTAAAATTGGGAAGTGCCTTGATGATGAAGAACAAGAAGACACTACAACTTTACTTCATGATTCTATTGAAATTATTGCTTGGAAATATTCTGATATACGAGGAATTGACCTAAAAATTGTGACACACAACATCGTTCTTGCTGAAAATGCTAAACTCGTTCGTTAAAAGATAAGAAAAATGCATCCTAACATATCCTTGCATGTTAAAGCCAAGCTTGAAAAACTCCTTGATGTAGGCTTCATTTGACCTATTGATTATTCTCCTTGGATCTCAAACATTGTCACAGTTGCAAAACCTGATAATCGTATTAGGATATGTATGGATTTTCACGACTTGAATAAAGCTCCTTTAAAAGAAGACTTTATGCTTCCTAATATTGTCATGATCGTGGATTCAATTGTTGGACATGCTTTGTTGTCATTCATGGATGGATTTTCTGGTAATAATCAAATCCTTATTAATCCCCAAGATCAATAAAAAAACACTTTTACAACTGTTTGGGGAACATTTTTTTGGGTTGTGATGCCTTTCGATCTAAAGAATGCCAGTGCAACTTATCAATGAGCAATGGCATTGATCTTTCACAATTACTTTCACAAAATTTTGGAAGATTATGTTGATGATAGCCTAGCTAAATCTTTAACATGACAAGACAATGTAAATGTTCTTTGAAAAATCTTTGAATAGATACATAAATACAATATGCGATTAAATCCAAAAAAGTGTGTCTTTGGCATAGATAGTGGTAAAATTTTTGGGGTTTGTCATATCCCATAGAGGCTTTGAGGTGGACTCAAAGAAAATTGATGCAATTATTAACATGGCACCTCCTAGGAATATTTCTCAATTGTGAACATTACAAGGCCACATTCAAGCTATCCATTGTTTCATTACATCTTTAGCCGATTGTAAATTACCTTTCATACATCTTAAAAAGGGTGTACCTTTTGATTGGGATGAGGATTGTAAATGGGCTTTTGAGAGTTTAAAGGAATACCTTGCAACTCCACCTATTTTACAACCCATCGTGAGAAACAAATCATTTATCTCATACATCACCATATGTGCCCATGCTTTTGCAACATTATTGGCTCAATAAGATGATCATGGAAAATAACACCCTATTTATTACATTAGTCAAAACTTACTTGATTATGAAACTTGATATTCACCAATTGAAAAATAATGCTTGGCTCTTGTATTCAACTAGTAAGTTGTGACATTACTTACTAAATGTTGAAATACAAGTCATAACAAAATTTGATCCTCTTAAACATTTTTGTAACAAAATAGATCTTTCTGGATGCTTAGCTAAGTGGGTGATGTTGTTAACTAAGTTTGACCTTAAGTTTGTTTCAAAAAAAGAAATCAAATGACAACCCTTAACTGATCACTTAGCTGATGCTCCTTCCCCTTTTTCCCTACCTAATCATGACTTATTTCCTAGTGATAATGTCTTGGCCGCTAACATTAAACCATGGGAATTGTATTTCGATGGATCTAAGTGTAGAACAAGTTCCGGTGCTGGATTGGTATTACTTCCAACTGACGGAAAACCTCTTCCCTTGTGCTATCGATTAAATTTTCTATGCACAAATAACACAATTGAGTATGAAGCATTGATTGTAGGTTTGCGAGCTACTATAACAATGGATGCTAAACATATCAAGATATTTGGTGATTCACAATTAGTTATCAAACAAATCAATGGTACATATCGAACTAAACATGACAAGTTATCTAAATAAAAGGATCTTATAATGAAATTGTTAGAGAAGTTTTAATCATTCACCATTGATAACATCCCATGAAAAGACAATCGACATGCAGATGTAATGGCAAGTGTAGCCTCTCTTATATCCACACATGATCCTTGCACAAACTTCACCTTTCTTATCCATCCCATCATGAAACCTTTGATTGATACTTTGCTAGAAGACATTTTGGAAATAACTCAAGAAGACTCATGTGAATGGTATGATACAATTTACAACTATTTAAAATATGGTACCATTCCTGAACCTACAAGAAAAAATACTCGAAAGCGTTTATGCAAACTAGAAGCTAAATGTGTGATCCTTGCAAATGCATTGTATAGAAGATATTTCAATGATCTCTTACTACAATGTCTTAAGGATTCTAAAATCCCTCTAGCACTTGAGTAGGCTCATGTTGGTTCCTATGGAGCTCATTTTGGAGGTTGTTCATTAGTACAAAAACTTATCTATATGGGTTATTATTTGAGACATATGGAGAAAAAATGCTTCACTTATGTTAAATGATGTCGCAAATGTCAAGAACCTAGCAATTTGATCCATTCTCCTGCTACTGAATTTTGTGCCCAAGTTCCCATTTGGTCATTTTCAGTATAAGGATTGGATCTTATTGGAAAAATTTCACCTCCTTTTGCTAGACATACATTTATCATAACTGCAACAGACTATTTCATAAAATGGGTGGAAGCTATTCCTCTTCGTTCTACAAATGCTGAAGTAATTTTTCATTTCATATTGGAACACATAATTGCTCACTTTAGACTCCCTTCCACAATTGTTTCAGATAATGAAACTCTATTTAAGAATAACGAAGTTAAGAAATTTCTTGAAATGTTCAACATTCAACATCGCTTTTCCACACCATATTATCTGCAATCCAATGGGAAAGCTAAAAATACTAATAAGATTCTCGAACAAATCCTTAAGAAAAATATGAACAAGCATCATAAATATTGGCATACACAATTATATTATGTGATTTGGGCTTATCGAACAAATGTTAGGTCATCCAAGGGAAATACACCTTATAACCTTGTTTATGGAACTGATCTGATCATGCCCTTGAAGTTAGAAATTCCTATGCTACGAATTTCTCTCCAAGACCTTATTGATGATGTCACTTATAAAGATCAACGATTACACCAACTTGAGATGCTCGACGTATAGTGTATTAATGCTCTCAAACATCTCCAAGTTCACATCAAACAATTACAATGAAAAAAGAACACACATGTCATTCCTAGATCATTTTGTAAGGGAAATTTTGTTCTCATTGAAAATTAACATAATACCAATGCTAAAAATGAAGATATAGATTAATTCAGCCCTAATTGGTTAGGACCTTACATAGTTGATACCAATTATGGGTCTAGTGCTTACCACTTAACATAGCTTGATGGAACACCCCTTAAGGAAACTATTAATGTCGCACATTTTTTTTGGTATTATCTCTAACCCCTTTGAATAGTATGATTGTTAAAGCAATGTTGTCTAAAGTTATTTGATGTCATTCTAAATAACTTTCACATTGCTTCATTCTTGACAACTAATTTTGTGTTTGTCTTGAGCACTAAGGTAATTATTTAATTTAATTTTATAATTATTTTAGGATTCATATTATTCACCTTTGTGTTATGTTAAGTTAGATCCTTATATGAGTTATAGGTGTATTTAATTTATGAATTTCTCTCCTAAACAACACTATTGCATCTACAATAAAACTAAAATATGTTTTAAACTAGATCACATTAATCATGTTAAATAATGTAGATATTAATTAAATAATTTTATCATAAATCCTTTAATTAATCACATTGTATTTAACATCCACACACAAAGAGACACATCATAATAAAACCAAATGCACATGTCTATATATATATCAAAGTTTTATGTACACCTCAAGGTCATATACAAAGTCATAAAGGTCTATAAAAGCTACACCTTAGGCTTTGGCACTCGTGATCCGATCGCTACACGTTGTGAGATGGTTGTGTGTGATTGCAACCATGAAGTACTAAATATGAGTGCAAGCTCTAGACCCTGTACTTGACCAACAACCACAAGCCACTGCTTTTCCATCTGATCCCTCTCTACTTGGGTCTGGGCTATCTCTGCATGTAGTCTCTCAAGCTCTATTGAGGTTTGTGATGTTTTTCTTGCACCTCAGCTCAATAGAGTCATATCCTCACCCTCTCGTATGCTGGCCATAACCTCATGAAAGGTCTAAGTGACTTTGAATCCTCCTCCATGATCGGTGGGGGCACATAGTCAGGATCCATCTCTTCCTTGTTGATGGATGCAGGCACTATCTCTGTGGCAGTTTGACAATAGAACTCTCACAAGTCTCATGTTTATCCTACAAGATAGATAGGGTACACAATTGGTAAACATCATCATGATATATATATATATAAACAAAGCATAAAATACTCAAGTACATGTGTAAAATAAAAACATCATCACCTATATCTCCAATAGGAGGGATGTTGACCTCATCCTCTCTGGGGGGCATCGAGGGTGTGTTAGCCCCTCTCTAGGTGTCGATGTATACTATAGCTACTGCACGTGATCTGGTCCTCTAAGTGTGTGAGGACTCTCCATGTTCATACTGATCCTCAATAGCTACCTCATCACCCTCACTCGGGGTTGGATCATCCTCATAATACTCATCCTCCTCATAATCCTCCTCCTCCTCATCATCCTCTCCTCCATCCTCGTCCTCATAGTTACGATCAACATCCACTTGGTACTCATCATCAATAACATTAGTAAAAATGTCTGTTGGCCTATACCGTATATCCTCTAGTCTGTCCTTTGGCTCATCTCCCTCATATGGTGCTGGTCCTTCATCACCTATAGGGAAATCCATGGGGAACACAAGAGCTGGTTGTGTAAATGAGCACCACTCCCCATGCTCACTTGTGCTACAGAAATCATGAACATCAGAAGATGGTGGCTGGTCATGATTTGAGTCATTAGAATCACTCTCACAAACATGATCTATAGTAAACTACACAATATCACCTAGCCTTTGAGCACTCTACATTGATTTTCTAATGAAGGGACATGCCCTTAGTGGTGTCTGCACTTATCCAAATGATCATATGACTCATCTATAGTAGAAAGGTCATACAACATAGTCATTCCTCCCAGCTAGATACCTATCCATTTGCATCCTCTATAGCTGTCTAGTGGGATCTGACCACTATAGAGTGAGTAGATAGAGTCTCCATAATATCTTGTCTCCCTCGATCCAATCAAATCTCACCCTCCAAAAGTGTAAATCTTCATACTTCCATAGGTGTTGCAATGGATAGCCGAATGCTCATGGATATCCTACAACTATAGCACAAGGGAAACCAATAGGCCTGGTACATGTGATATGCTCAAGGCATGACACCTGTAGAAGTGTACAATGCACCATACTGTAAGTGTGCTAAAATACAACAACCCCAAGCATAGAATATCCTCTACTCGTACACCCCTCAAATCAAATATACTAGTCCTACATCTAAGTGTATCGCTCATCCATCTAGATTGAGAACAAGAACCACTGTGTGCATCATAATCTATATAACAATAGGAGATAACAAATATAGTAGCATGGGGAGCTCAATCCATGCTCTAACCCACTCGTCATGCATAGGTCCACCCAAGAAATACTGCATGTCCCTCTTCTTCTTTTGAAATGACCTATCCCCTTGGAAATATACCTTCTCTCCTTGAATAGGAACTCAGAGAATGTGGTGTGCGTCCTCAAGAGTGATGGTCATCTCCTCGATGGGAAGATGAAATGTACAAGTATCGACATCCCAACGCTCACACAGGGCCATAAGCATGATGTCATGGTATCTCATAGGTGGCATGAGATATGCCCAATAGATACCTACTAACTGTAAATGCTCTATCTCTATTGTCGATAGTGCTAGAGTGTGATCTCTCAGAAACATGATCTACCTTCCCCCTAGCCGCTATTTTGACTGAGCGGGGACCTATCAAAATCATCACAAAATGCTCTAAAATTTATCTAACCTCTTCAATTTTTACATATTTCATCATGCAAGTGTGCTAAAGTGAATCTAGTGTGATTTTACAATGGCCCTATACACTTTAGAACCCTTTTTTGACATTTCGTAGAGAAACGAGACACTTCACAAAGAAACAAGACACTTTGTGAACAAAAGGGATACTTTGCGAACAAATGGGACACTTTGCAAAAAATAGGGGAAACTTTGTGAACTTATTTTCCAAGACCCTAAATTAACCTATCCATGCATTAAAAATCATTAAATTATTACAAATCACAAGGCAAAAGTTGTAGAATTGACTCATCTCATAATACAGCTCATTGCGTGCCACCTGTTCATGAAGCTCATCCAGCCGCGAAGGTGTGTAATCCCGTCTACTCGACATTTTCTTCTCTCAATCATCCCTCACACTACAAGAAGGTAAAATCAATAGTAAGTGAAAAATTACTCCTCTTTACCTCTTTTAATCCATTTTCATCTCTTTTTACTATTATGCATTAAAATAGGGTTACTTTCTTTTAAGAATTAATAAAGTATCTCTTCTTCAAATCAACATAATGGGAGCTAGGGTAATCCATTTTTAATGCCGTTTGATGCATTGGAATTGTGATTATGCACTTGAAATCATCATTTATCTATCGTTATGTGACATGGTACTTGGAAATGCTCTATGATATGATGTTTCTTCTTCAATGTGGCTAGATTGCTACCTTGATTCTACCTCCATAAAGCAAGCGGAATCAAGGGGGGGCATACATCTACCCTCGAATTGGATTCTTAGGTGTTAGATAAAAGGAGTTTTGGACAATTAATAAATTTGTGTTGTAGGATGTGGTTCCTAATGTTATGGTTTTTCAAATAACTATACTTGGGGCTTTGTTCTCCCATCTTGTGAATGAGTATCCCTTTATGTAATAAAGTGCACAATTTAGAGTCCTTTAGCTTACATATGCAAGTAGAGTCATATGGGCGCTAAAGTGGGGGCTAAATGTGCCATAGAAAATTGGACCCTCTTGAGGAAAGAGACAATTTCATGCATAATTAGACCCACTTTTGAGTCCCCTTGAATCATTCATCCTTCAAAACAACATTTATAGGCCCCTAAGACCCATTATTTTTTATCTAGAGGCTTGTTTCACTTGAAAAATCACCTAAAACTTGATAAACAACACTTAATTTTTTCACATCCCAAAAACCCACCTTCAAAAATTAGTATTGGGACCCATTCACCACCTTGGGTGAATGAGTCCCCTCTAGCGGGACCCATTCACCAAGGGTGGCGAATGAGTCCCTTTTGAGGTAAAATGTAATTTTGAGTGGGAATTCAATTAATTCAAGTTAAATTTTTGGTGAATGTCGGCCTCTTAGGTCCAAATAATGGAAAAATTAGGTGTTCTTGCTTATAAATACTCATTTTAAGTTATTTTACACATCTTTTAGTCATTTCACAAAATCAATCCCTAAAGTCAAGTCTTCTACAACAATTTTCATTAACAAAGTTGAAGTTTTAGGGCAGGAAACTAGGTTTTTTGCAAGTCTTGAAGCTCACTCTTTAGGTCAAGATTCAACATTGTAAATGGTTGATGATGGATGCCTATGGTGAATCATGGAGAAATCTAGGATGAGGAGATGCAACTAGCCATCAAATTACACCTAAAGACTTGGTTTCAAAGTGATTGCATCTTCCATTTTCACTCTATCTTCAGATTAAGGTTTTCATTTCATCTACATTTCATTTGCATGTCATTTTATCTCCTTTTTTAATGTGTTGTAAGATTTCTAGGTTTTATTCCTTTTATCACTCAAATCACATTTGCATCTTTTATTCTTGAAAAATAGAATAGGGTTTTTAACATACTTCAAATTTTCCTAGTCTTTAACACATCTAAGGCTAGGGTTTTATGTAGATTTTTCTCCATTCAATGTGTAATTAACCAACTAGGGGTTTGACTAAGGAAAAATCCCCATTAGAAAAATAATTTAAGCTACTTTGTAAGAATTTTTTGGGATTCTGACTCATGTTTCCATCAAAAAGTGTTGTACAAGTGTCAAGGTGTAGAATAGAGATTTCAAATTATAGAAATTTGATAATGGAAGGATTCTCCATGGATGGAAAATGAGTCCCTCCTGAGATGCAGTTTTGAGTTAGATGTATATCTAGGCACCCAGTTGACAAAAAACATCTTCTATGTAGAAAAACCCTAACATGGGACTGATTCGCCCAAGGTGGCGAATGAGTCCCAGTCATTTCAAAATTAGATTTTGTTACTTTTCCATATTGCTCTCTAGTCCTCTTCAAATTCTCAGGTGCACACATTCTGAAATTTTGCTTTCTGTTTAGTTTAATCTACATTTTCTTTCATTAATTCAAGATTTTTGAAAACATCATTGTGTTTTCCAACATTGCAGAATTCTTAGGTTTTGCATTCATACTCAGTCAATTGCATTGTTTAGTTGCATTTAGATCATTCCATTTAGTCTTAATTGTATCATATATTTCCTAATTTCAGCGAAGCTAGCTAGATATTTTGAGTAGGGTTTATCTCTCTCCTTTTAGGTGAAACATCCTAAGAGCACAAGAGTAGCCTATAAGCCCTACCCAAAAATTTACAATTCACTTCCAAGCCTAGAATTGAGGAGTCATTGGTAATAATTATTGGTGAATGTGGAAGCTCAAAGGTTGGGCATGGGATTTTCGTTAGTGTTCTCCCATCCATGGTTTGTGAATTCGAAAGCTATTGCTACAACTAGAAGTGTTTGTGTATGTGGGATGAAGAATTAGAGAGGGGTCTTCGGCTATGTGGAGTTTTGCAGGAAAGATTGTTGTAGAGAAGACTAGTGATTTTTTTTTCTTTACTTGTTGTAGCTTGCTATTATAAATATGATATAAATTATATTTGTTGAGGTTTGCATCATCCATAAGGCTACATAGCTTTGTAGTTATATATTTCATTATAATTTTCCAATAGCTGGAGAATTTTGTAATGAAATTTGAAGACTAGTTTTCTTGAAATTCTTGCAGTTCTAGCATTGTGTTTAATTTTTATTTAATGATTGAAAGTTATAAAGAAAGGACTTATTGGTCCCTTTGAAATAAGGAATAATATGTAGCTAGTGATATAATAGAGGAAGGTTGTAGATAGAACTTGAATTGTGATGGTGATTTTTATATAAGTTATTGATGCAATGAATTAAGTTGAATACAATAAGAATCTTGTTGTAATCTTTGTTTGAATGATATTTAGTATTGTGGGTAGAGATTTTCATATGTGATTTGTGTGTGGAAGTGGATGCATTTGGGAAAGAGGGAGTACCTACTTGCATTATTATGAATAGAGCACTAAGTGTGAGATTGTTTATAGTTGACTCAAGATTCCTTTCCAAAGGATGCTTAGAGGTCATGGTGTTCTTCATTTTGTAGAATAAATACAAGGTATAAGAAATGGTAATAATCTAGAGCTAACATAAGTGATGATAAAACTAAGAAATGTGATGAATGGAAACTTGGACAAATTAAAATAGAGGAACAAGATCAAAGGGAAAATATGTTGAAGACTATTTTTATATTATTGATAAGGGGAATGGAATTGGTATTCTAAATTATTTTGTTAGTTTTAATCTTCAAGAGTTCATTAATTTCTTAACTAATCTAGAAGAATATTTAATCATGAGGAAAATTTTGGCCCTGACAGAGTAAAGTTTGCAAGGAAAAAATTAAAGATCATACTAGTGAATGGTGGAAGAAAGATGAAATCTAAAAATAATGGAAAGGGAAGGACTTATATTGATAGTTCAGATATAATTTCAAATAAGTTGAAGCATAAGTTCATTTATGAAAATTATCAATTAAAATTATTGAAGAAATTATAAAATTTGAGAGAAAAATATATCAATGTGAAATATTATGATAATGAATATTATAAGTTGATAGTAAGTGAATATCACCATGAGGATAGTGTCATTCCAAACCCAAAGCACAAGGAAAAAAAAGATCAAATGATTTTTTTAAAAACAAAACAACCAAAAAATTGAAGGTATGACATCAACATGTTGCACTTGTACAAAAACATGCACATAAGTGTTGTATGGACATAACAACCCCAAAACAAGAATAAAAAATTGACCTCACCATTGAATAAGAAATGTGGAAACAATGGATGAATAACCAATTGTGGGAAAAAATCCACCATGAATAACATATGTGAGAGAGAGAGAGGAAAAAACTTACATGATGATTGATTATAACCTACGATCATGTTCTCTCACAAGACAAAACCAAGAAAAAATGGGGGAATCATAAACCTCTAATCCACATCCTAACTCACTTAACCAATCTAAACAATGGAAAATTTCACTAAAATATTCTAAGCTAGGATATACTAACTCTCATCTAACTGGAATGATGACAAGTCACTTTTAGACAAACTGGATGCTTCCCAAGATGTCCCATCATAATGTGACATCAAAAAAATGGAAAGATACTACAACAAAAAACCTCAAAATCTATGAGGAATATTGAGAAAAATAACAATACCAATCAATAAGGTCTACAACCTTACCAAGACTTCACAAGACTAGCTGCACAATCTCCCTAATCTTAGGTTTCCCAACTGGGCAACTTCAAAAGAGTGCACATAAAATGAAGTAGGAGAACCCATAAGCCTTGAATGAAGACACTTAAGTACAATTTAAAAACATCACTAGACCCCTAAAATAATGATGAATAACTTTAATTAGAATTTTTACCTATCTGAGGTCCTACTTAATAGAGAGGAACTAACAAGTCCTAAAAGAGAGAAAACTCGACTAGGTTTTTGAAGACCTAGTCGGCGAAAACACTCAACACGAGCAAACTATAGGACATGAAAATTATTCAAAAAGGAAAATAGGATTAGAAACCCTTGTCTAACCATATTTAAGAGGATTTTCATTCTATTTTTTTATGGGAATGAGGTTTACCCAACACAATACTAGGTTTTCCAAATAGAGATAGCTAATTTACAGCCTATCATCCCTCATAACCAAGTTGCACCACTATCAACCAGGGCACTCTAGTATGATACCAGTCACCTCACTAATTAAAAGGCCACCCAAACACACTTATAAAAATTCTAAAATATTTTGGGGACTCATGAGTTTACTAGGCCACCCTATACTTACAACACCAAGCCACCTAATATTGCTAGGAGACACCTAAGTTCATTTTAAACCCACAATAAATGTTCCTAAGTTAATTTTAAGCTTCCAAACCATAAATAAATCATTATACATTCATTATCATTTTGACACCAAAACCTAGACAGGTAAAAAAGGTTAAAAATGCTAACAATTGAAATTAGATTACTAGCCATCACACAAGAGAGCTCCATTAATAAATTACATTACAATTCACTATAATTACATAATGAAAGGACTCAAATTTCCTTTAAATATTAAACTAAAGTAATTATAAAGAAGTGAAAAATTAAAGAAGAGGATATTTATGTCGCTACACTCCTTAAAGGTCTCTAAACCCCAATGGTGGTTTTCATGCCACCCTACTATGTGAACCAATAAGGTTAACTCACAGTGTGCTAGGAGATGGTAAAATGGCCCAAAATAACTCAAAAAATGCACATTGGGAGAGGGTATACACTCACACCAATCACATAGTAAAAATTCATAATACATATCACAAAAGGTTTTTAGGGACAATCAAGCATCACACAATAATCCATATCACAAAATCCATTGGCATAAACACATTGGCATACATAAGAACTCACATTGACACACCCACGAATGGATGAAACTATCAATAATAAACAATAAAAAATAACTAAGTCCTCAAATCAACACATTTATCAAACTCAAGTTGAGACATGAAAACCAATGCATAATTTTGAACGTTATCTAAATTCAGTGACACATTTCTACAATGAATCATAACACATTCCACAAATTTCCATCATTTTAAACCATCCAAATCATTTGTTTTCATACAAAACTTTCAAATTTTCCATCTTTTCACAATGCAAGAAACATGAAATTTCACAAAACCATCATTGAAATTTCTTCAAGAATTATTTTCTTAGAAAATAAAAATATAAGAATATCCTTTGCTGGAAAAATTTCTCAACACCCCTTTTAAGTCATAAAACATGAATTTTACATGTTTCCCAAAAAATTGGGCATGACAATGACATATTTTGGGAAAATATCTAAATTTCCAAATATAAATTAATATACTATCAAAATATATGAAAGAAAAGGCATTGGGAGGTTCTAATACCTGACCACACCATCTGTAACCTTTTGAAATTAAAATGAGAAGCATTGGAAGAAAATATATAAACTTGCCTCATTTTCGTTAAAGTAATAAGTTATTTCACTTAATTAATTACATCATATTGGTTAATTAATTAAGTCACTTATCACTTTAGTAACTCAAGCTAAACTTAGGCACATTAATAATTAATTATTTATTAATTATTAAGTGTGCACACTAGGGTTTCCTTTAGGGTTATGCATACATTGCTTTAATAAAGCAATACATCTCATGTAATTTCTTAATTCTTGAATAATATCAATTTGCACATCTTCATGCAAAGCTCTGATTTTTTATTTTTTTTCTCTTGTGGAAGGATTTTTCTATTTTACATGTCTAATATTGGTTTCTAACATGGTATCAAAGCCTTGATTTGCAACCCCTTCTCATATTTTTGGAGAAAATAATTGCAGAGCACATTTGGGGTTCCTTGAGGGTTTCATGCCTTGAGTTCATCTATGCAGCATTTTGGATTAGATCGGGCATCTCCACTTGATTTAGAGCACTGGAAAAAGTTAGGATTGGATTTTATTTTACTGATATTGGTCATCGTTGAAGAAATCTATGACAGTTTCAAGCTCGATGATTTTTTGCAAGCTCTGGGGGTTGCAGATTTTTTGGAGAACTTTGGGCTCAAACGAAGGTCACCATCCTGTTCATAGTGGAAAAAAACCCTAATAATTCCTTTCATTTTGTAGATTTCAAAGAAATTTTATTCTGAGGCCAAAAAGAATTACCAGGGAGGCTGTATGGCCTCCCCAACATGCTCCTCGAGGAACAAAAAATTAAAAAAAAATTCAAGAAAACTTGGTTTTTTGCTTTTGTGCTGGCACTCATAGTTAAAAATACTCTCGCCACTATCACGCCACCTAGCAACTACCAGGAGTGGTGGCTACCAAGCAGCGCCCCCATCACCTACTGCTAGCCACTGTTCCACCCCTATAGATCCCTTCTGTAGAGCCGTTGGTCACATGGGGGACCAGGTGCTATGCACCTGGCCCCTGGCTGGCCTCCCAACACCCTACATAGTCACATGGATGACCAGGGGCCCAACCCCAACCACTTTCCCACCAGCCCTTGGTCGCGCACAGGACTAGGGGCCTTTTTAAAGCCCCCTCGGCTACCTTGAGGCCATATTTGCCTTCTTGGAGCAACTTTCACTAAATCAAGCATATCTTTTGACTTGGTTATCCTTTAGTTTATGCAGGAAGATGTGAAAGTTTATCAGGCATATCTTTGGAGCAACTTTCACTAAATTGGGCTTCTTTAGTTTATTGGGCATATCTTTTGATTCGGTTATCCTTTTTTCGCCATTCTCACGACATTGGAAAGTTGGTTTAGTCCTCTGCAGAGATCTGAGTTCCATTTTTATCAGGGAGGAAGATGTGAACTTTGGATTATGCATGCACTTTGTTTTTGTTTTCATGGACTAGGGTTACATTTTCTCTTTAGTTTATGCATGTTTTTCATTCTCTCCTTTTACAATCATGGGTTATTGTAATAAGTGAACTTATATAAAGTTCCATTAGGGGGTTTTTCTTGCATAATAATCTGATAAGAGTGTAGGTGGACTTTTATCTCATCTTGATTATTTATGACAACTCGCATGGGTTGTATCTAGTTTTTGTAGTTTCTTTTGGCTACATCTTGCTCATAGCTTGACACATCATGTTAGAAACCAAGAATAGACAAGCAAACCAAAAAATTCCTTCCATAAGAGAAAAACAATAAAAAAGTAGAGCTTTGCATGAAGATGTGCAAATTGATATTATTTAGGAATCAATAAATTACATGACATGTATTGCTTTATAAAATAAATTTATGCATAACCCTAAAGGAAACAATAAAAAGAAACGCTAGTGTGCACACTTAATAATTAATAAATAATTAATTATTAATGTGCCTAAGTTTAGCTTAAGTAACTAAAGTGATAAGTGACTTAATTAATTAACCAATATGGTGTAATTAATTAAGTGAAATAACTTATTACTCTAACACCCCCCCTGAAGATGAACTTAGGAAGTAGCTTAAACACTAAGGAAAAGATGCATGAAAGCAAAGATGGGTCTCGACAACAAGGCCTAATTAGGTACCCATTTAAAAATGCAATGAATGAGGTAGATAAGAAAACCTAGTGGGACAATCTAAATCATATTAGATTCACATAGGGTCACATCTTAGTTTGAGGGCCATTAAATTTATGGTGAATGTTCTAGAATCTTTTTGGTACTTGCTCCTATGGATCAATTTTAGTCATAGTTTGGAATTGGCATCAAGATACACATAGCTTCCAGATTATTTCATCATATCATTCTCTCTTATGGGGGGCATCATTTATCATCTACTGTTGCTTCACATATTCTAGGGTTGTTCCAGTTTGTGAGTTTCTAGTGTTCTATGGCATCGGGTTTGTTGTTGCTTTATCATGATTCCTTGATTCAATCAGTGATTCTCATTTGGTTTCAGTAGTAAATAGAAGTATCTTTCCTTTCTTTCTGGATTCAAGTTCCAATGTTACTCCACAATGTTCTTCCAATCCTTCTTTGCAATAGGTCATCTCACTGTAGGGGGGTTTTGTCCCACTGGGTTTTCTTCTCTACCTCATTCATTGCATTTGTAAATGGCTACCTAATCAGGTCTTGTTACTGGGACCCATCTTTGCTTTCATTCATCTTTTCCTTAGTGTTTTAACTACTTCCTAAGTTCATCTTAAGGGGGGGTGTTATATTAATAAGTTATTTCACTTAATCAATTACATCATATTGGTTAATTAATTAAGTTAATTATCACTTTAATTAAGCTAAACTTAGGCACATTAATAATTATTTATTTATTAATTATTAAGTGTGCACACTAGGGTTTCCTTCAGGGTTATGCATACATTGCTTTTATAAAGCAATGCATCTTGTGTTTTCTTAATTCTTGAATAATATCAATTTTCACATCTTCATGCAAAGCTCTACTTTTTTTTCTTTTTCTTTTGTGGAAGGATTTTTTTGTTTTGCATGTCTGATCTTGGTTTCTAACAATTTTAATCAAAAAATTGAAATGAGAAAAAAATTAAATACCTCCCATATATGCACAAATCCACACATGAGAATGATCTTCTCCCCATTCTTATTCTTATGCAACCAATCTCACTCTATTTTCCATTCAATTTCTCACCCAATTACAAAACCATAATTTGGAGAGAAGAGCATTTTTCCCTCTCCAAAATTCTCAAAAATAACACATGAAATGAAAAATGAAATAGATTTTTTGCTTTCTAACTCCTTTTCTTTTCAAAATAAAATAATCTATTTTCTTTTCTAATTATTCACTTTCAAATTCCTAATTTTACCCACTCCAAAGTACGATATTAAAATTTAGTCTAATTTTCTATTCCACATTTAAATCATGTTTTAAGTATATATAAAGCATATTTCACATTACTTGTGGAAATCAAGATTGAAATAAAATTTTATTAATATAACTCATCTTCCCATTAATCCATTTGAAACTCCCACCAATAACCCTCAAATCCTAAAACTCAATTAAATTCATTCTCCAGTATCATTCAACCAAAAATTTAAGTTTCACTATTAAATCCTTGTAAGCATTTAATTGAATTAAATTGTGGAAATAGGAAATTTAACAAAAAATCAAGCACACATTCATGGGACATCAACAAAGGGGGTTACGGTATAACCTATAACATGAAAAAAATGGAACCCTAAGTCTAGTTCATAAAACCTAAGATTGCTTTTACTCCTTTTTGAAGGTACATTAGAATGCAAATCACAAGGTGTTTAGATTGACATTCAACCATGAAATTGAGTCAATCATATGTGGATATCATCCTTTTGAGCCTTGGAAATTGATTTTAATTGGTTTTCTATGATTAACCTAATTAGACTATGTACCTTAATATGAAAATTGCAAGATCTTGATAATTAACAGACTAAAACTATAACTTGTAAGAAAATTTGGGAAGTGTAGGGGACTGTGTACCTACAAAAATAAAATAAAATTAGCCACTTTAGGAGTACATAGGTACCCTAGGGCATATGGGTCCTTCTAGGGGTTTCCTACTCAAATTTTGCAATCCTTTAATGTTAGATCTGAGGTCTCCATTTCTACTTGCAAACTTGTTGGGTCGCTATTAGATAATTCTATTGCCAGCTTTTTGTGAGTTTGAAATATGTAGGGTTTCAATTGCAACAATGAAAAAAAATTCTTCAAGCTTTCTTAAATGATCTTCAAACTAGTATTTTCACATTCACAAAGAGAATCTAGATGTTGTGCCATTTAGGAGCTTGCCTAATTCAAAACCCATGTAAGTGTTTCCACTTCCATAATGGAAATGTCAATGATAAAATGATAATGGATAGGAAGGAATGATGAATCATAAAGTGTTGCAACTCACCACCCTTCAATGGATTCCATGAAAGATTGAAGTCATGCACATCACCTCAAGGCATTGGATCTTGGTTTCTTGATTGCTTGAATTGTATAAGAGACCTTCAAAAGGGGTTATCCTTCACAAAAAAAAATGATAATATGATAGCATGAATTCACATAAACTTTAACATGATGCTTGGATATTGAGTTGATACAATAATTCTATAAAAAAATTATCTTGAATTTCTCTTAAAAATATTTTTTTCTCATAAATTCTCCTCGTAGTTTCAAATGGTAAAACGACTAGGTATTTATAGGTATTTATTCAATTTCTCAAAAAATAGATTCTCATAGGTGACCTTTCCCAATTGGATTTCAAATATTAAAATGTGAACACTAACACATTAAAAATTAGGTCCCAACACAATAGGAGGACCAATACACCCTAGGGAAAAAGTATCATGCCCCTATTTTCCAAGACATTAAGCGTCAAGGGAAAAATAATAGCTAGATACATTTGTTCATTACTTCCAATCTATTGTAAAACAATAAAAATAGGTCCTAGAATGCATAATTTAGGGAATTAGGAGCTTGATTAGATCCAATAATTTAGAGGGGATAAAACATAGTGTGAAATTATCAAGGATGAAAATTTATGATGCTACATTTAGCCCCCACTTTTGTGAAAGTATGAAATTAAGCTCAGACTCACACTAAAGTAGAAAAATATGTCAAGAGGGGTCCAATTGTCCAAATGTTGAAGGGATAGGATGAATAAGGATCTAGTGGGAGCATGCAAGCCCCAAAGATCTAATATCTTATGGAAAACAAGCATTAACACAAAAGGAATACACACACATATATGATATGCATCAAGACAACATACACATGCATACATCTCAGAAAAAAATGAAGCATACATGCATCTGAAAACACATGACATGATGAAACATAAAGATGATGATGAAATTAAAAAAAACACAATGTACACAAAATGATGACACATGACAAAACACAAGGTTAGTACTAAAAGATTCAAGTCGGTAAGATAAAGAAATCTTAGTATTAAATTGTCTCAAATACCAAATGTCATCCATTGAATGTGCTATATAATAAAGTGATTCTCTCAAAAGAATGTAAAATCACTTATGAAACACATGGCTCTAGTGGAAAGAAAGTTGTGTTATGCTAGGTGGCTATGTAAAAAATTTCCTAAATTCATAGACCAACAAAATCCATTATGCTATGACTATACAAACCATTCTTCAAGGAGCACATAAAACTCACTTCAAACGGTGGATAAAGTTTAACATGTTGGGGGGTGAAAAAACCTCACCTTAGGAGGTGCATAAAGTGTAACATCTTGAGATATGAACAAAACTCACCGCAAGGGAGTGCACAGGGTTTAACATCTCGGGGAATGAATTGATAAACATGCCTTGGGGGACGCTACAAACAACACCACCACCAAAGGGGGTATGTCAATAGGTAAAATATCATAAGATGAAATGGATAAGGGTAATATATGCCCCCCTTAAAATTTTAACATACTTTCTATGTTGGTATTTTAAGGAGAAAGAGGGGGAGAGGGGATCCTTAAAAAGAATGCACACCTCCCCAAAAATAGTCATCTATGCCCCTAAGCATAGAGATAAGGACAACCACACCAAGGACTATCATGTTGCTTCCATGAAAAATATGGTTGCACCTAAGATTATACCACCATGAATGGTAATTCAAGAAAAACACATAAAGCTACAAATTCCACATAGCGATGAGGAACATGATAGGATGAAGATCACTATTGATTAGAGGAGTTAGGTGCATTAACACATGGAAGAGTACCACAATCTTTAAGTTTTATTTTATTACTCAAGGCCTAACATTGATTAGTAGAATGACTATGCACATGATGATATGCACAAAATGGGCTTTTGTTGTAGAATTTCTTTCATGTACTTGGAGGAAGAGTAATCAAGAAGGATTTGACAAGCCTTGACAAAATATGCTCTTGATCAGAAATAGGAGACATGTCTTTGTCTTGAAAAGAAAATGTTACCTTATTAGTAATAAATTTCATACATACCAAAAATGAAAAAGCATTAGATGAAAATGGAGATGAAGGTTGGAAACTTAGACACTGCTTGGAAAAGTATAGTATATAATTCATTTGATTCCTTTCATTTTTTTCCATGTTTGTATTATATCTATGTTTAGAAAGAAGTTTGTATCCAAGGCCATAACATGCTTCCAACTCAGATGAATAGATTTTATGCTTCTATGAAGGATTGGCTTCTTCTTAAGCAGGTATGTGTAGGACCATCATAGAAAAAATAGGCCCTTAAGTGGCAAAAAAAAGAAGGAAAAATCAGAGTTAGGAAACTTGATGTAAAAATTTGAATAAGTTATCCATATTATTTCAAAAATATGTAAGAATAGAATCTGTGTCAAATTGAATGTATTTTCTAAACTACTAGGTTTATTTAAAAATTAAAAATCTATTTGGTGAAAATTTGAAATTTCAATGTAGTAGTACTTAAATTTTAGGGAAAAAATAAGAAGTAGGTGTCTGCTGACCACCCTAACACAATAAAATGATAATATTTTTTTTATAATATTTTCAATATAAGTAGAGGACTCATGTCTTGATGTGATGCATATTTTTTTGTAATTTTTTTTAAAGTAAATAATTAATTACGAATTTTTTGTCACAACTTTTAAAAAATATAAAAACTTGTATGTTTGACCACCTTAACTTGGTCAAAACATCATGAAATTCAATTTTTTTTTAAAAACCTATAGAATGCAAAGTATAGAATGTGACACATGTTTTAGATTTAAAAAATGTGAAATAATTTGAAAGCTATAGATGTTTTCGAATCAGCCTATCAATTAGGACTTTAGTCATAATTCAAATAGAAAATGAATAATAATTATTTTTTAAATTCAAAGTAAAGAATAATTTATATTGGTGAAAAACTGAGAATATTCTTTAAAAAATATTTTCATTTCATCAATTTTGGGTAAAAAAAATTCATCAACCACATGGGCCATCATATCACTTACATATCGCCACTTTTTGGCCCATCATGATCTTGCACATACCTAGTATGCAAATTGTTTTTAAGTTTTTAAATTTGTGCATCTTCCTCTGATGGGGGATGAGCATTGAAGATCCCCTATCACTGCCATGAGGTGGTATTTTTGATGTAGAAAAAAGTTGACAAAATTTAACCTAATCTTATCCAATATCTAATAACTTCAATTTCCTAAGATGAGACACATTCCTCCCTTTGACACATAAATAATTGAACAAATGATATGAATCACATTAAACATAATTATAAAAAAGATACTATGGATAACATTGACATAAAAAAATATAAAGTAACAAATAGCATTAACAAGAAGAAATTGCTTGCATCCTATCAACTAGGATCATCTACTTTTATCAAAGTACGATTTCTTGCAAAATAAAAATACCAAACACGTATGGTTTCCAACTATTTTTTTTTATCATATTCCTTCTAATATAACAAATACCTTATTGAAATAAAATCTATCAAATAATTTAGTATCAAGGAAAAATAGTATTCATGATCAACATGAATGTCTATGTTTCTATTTTAGATGGCATCAAGAACACCTTGGAAATGCAAAGCATTAGATATTTGAAAATGGCATTGCTAGGCACATGGTTGCAGTTAATAAGGCTTTGACATACAATATTAGGAGGAAAACCAATTCTTTGTTGACCCTTCTAGTACATGTGCATGATGAACCTATCATTGTGTCTGCTCCTAAGGTGCATGGTATCCTTCATGTTTATGTACCTCCAGTTTGTAATGCACAGATGTTGCAAGTGGTTTATGTCATCAATGTTCTAGATCATGGGTATCAACACAAAGTCGTGTCACACTTTCGGCAAACTTATCAACACAAGTGAATTTAAGTATTTTTAATTAAAAAATATTTTTTCTCAAACATATGATCTTGTAAGATTCATAATAGCTAAGTTATATATGTCCACAAATTTTAAAACTAAAATTGTTGGCTAAATGCATATTTAGCACCACTTTGAGTCCAATTTACCAAAAAATTAAAATTGTTTGAAAAACTTGATGTTTAAGCAACTTCTACTCATGTAAAAAACATTTTTAAAAAATATAAAAAATACCCTTTTCTAGATCCATAAGTTTAGTTTTCAAATATATATATTTTAATAGTTTAACTATTATTTAGATTTTCCTTTTTATTTTTACTAAATGTAGGTTATTATCACACAATATTAGGTTGATTACCATGTCAATAAAAAATAGTAAAACTTATTAGAAAATTTTGAAAAATATATGATGTCCTAGACACAAGAATCTATATCAAGATGGTATAATTTTTTTTCTATTATAGATAAATAATTAATATGAAAGTTGACATCAACTGGAAATATCTAATTTTTAATACACACACATTTTAATATTTATTTAAAAATATATATTTATCAAAATTAAAAATAAATATATGCATGCCCTAAAGTTTCAAGTTATAAATACACACAAAAAAATTGAAGGAAAAAATAAAATTTACTATATAAAGATTGCCGTCTCATGTAACTTCATTTTTCAACATTTTATCAACAACTAAATTATAGTGTTAATTTATAAAAATATATATTCAAATAACTTATTTTTTCAAAAAAATACAAACATAAAATATACTAAAAAATAAATAATTTATTATTTTACATCATTTCAAAATTCCAAACATATATATCACATTTAAGTGATTCAAGTTTAAAATTTGGATCAGTGTTGGTTGATTCCTTCATAAAAGTGTGACACAGCTTTGTACTTTTACCCTCATGCTAGCCAGTTACAAGTAATCTCAATATTCCTCTATCAATCCAAGCTTCGATGGCTAACTATCAAGAACACTAGGGAGAAAATGAAATCTAGCTTGAGGAAATGGAAGAATAAGAAGTTTAAAATATGAAGTTAAATTTTGCATATATATCTGATAGTTGTACAAGGTATTTAGTTTGGGGAAGCATATTTCAATCAGTCAGCTACAATATATGGAATGTATGGGGGTTTTGAAAATTTTGTCCAATGAAAGCAATCGTGATATCAACTCTAGTTATCAAGAACCACTCTAACTCTTCTTTTGTAAACTCTTATTATTATATATTAATATATATCAGCTTAATGCCTTTCATCTAAAAAAGAAAGATTATTCATGCATGAAAAAGGAATTTTGAAACCAATGCACTTTTATGTGAATCCTAGATATCAATATCACCATTAATCATCAATTAATAAATCTAATGATATTAGTAATACATCATCAATATCAAGGCAACCTTCATCCAATACAAGCATCAAATTAGGGACCATGTATATTCCTTACAATAAGGTTTTTTCCACTAATTCATTTATTTATATGAGAAACCATCATTCCCAAATCATTAAAACCACCTATTTGGACCAATGAAAATAAAAGACACAAAAAAAGATCAAAATTGAATTTTAAAATCCACTAAATCTAAAAATCAAAGAGGACACATGCATTTAAAATATATGCAAAGTAAGAATGGATCAAGAAAAGAAAAGAATCTAAATTTAAAATAGTCAATCAATTTGTGAATCCATGGGAAAAAATGTCTCCTAAATATAAAAAAGTTTCCTCCTTACAATGACCATCAATCTCATGACACAAGGAATATACAAGTGTTGGTTCCAAATCCAATCTCTATGCAAAATATAAACTCCATCACTAGCCATCTCAAGTTTTGAAAATAAATAGTTTTGTACCCAAATTGATAAATAATTGGTCCAAATCTAGCATCTCCCATCACAATCTAACATCCCATCTAATATCAAAAAATGCCAACTCTAAAATCAATTGTTTCCTAGTAGCAACACATTATCATAAGGACTCTCACAACACTATATCATGGTGTATATATTCAAATAAGGCCAGCCCTAGTATCAATAATGATGACACTATCATCTATAGGCTATGTAAAAGTTACATGATGTTAAAAATACAAATCCTTCATGTAGATAACTATTGGAACATGATGGCACTAGCATGAATAAACACCATCATGTGGACAAGAATATTTAATGATTATATAAACATAAATTCCATTGTAATTAGTAAAAAATATAAAAAATGAAAGAAAATAAAAAAATCACCCTCTAGTGAAAAAAAATTTAGTCGCACCTTGGGGTAATCACCATGATGGAAACCTATTCACAAGCATCATATATAACAACCAAAAATTATAAAATAAAAAAAATAGATACAAATATTTCATCCACTAACGAAAGTCATTCTTATGTCACTTTCAGTAATTACCATCATAAAAATGTACCAAACAAGAATCATGCAAAAGACCAATTATTTATTTGTACCATTATATATGGGGGAAAATTATCTGATCCACTATATATTTTTTCATTTCATTTCTATCCATTCATCCAATATCTTCTCCATCCATCTTCCCTAAAACATGCTTTGGAAAACTCTCGGCATGTCCATCCTTTGGTTACATACCATCTAATGTTATGTTAGTTCCTACATAACACTATCCAAGCATATACATCTACTAACTCTAAAAGTAAACAGATCGCCTACAAGCATATACTATAGGACACCATGATACTACTATGGTGATACACTATAATGACCATGAACAATATAGATTAACTAAAAATACATAAAATAAAATAATCATGCATGGACAACAATAAAAATAAAAACATGATCATTCCCCTAGTCAAGTTAGAAATTTATTGGTTGGTTGATTGATTGATTGATTGATGATGATGATGATGATGATGATGATGATTATGATGATAATGATTATTATTATTATGATTTATATGCTTCAATGATTATGATGATGGTGCATACTATCTATTGATAAATTAAATAATTCCAAATAGATGCTAGGAAATAATGCATTTAACCCACAAATTTATTCCATTTCATACATAACTCCATAAGAGATAAATATGCATATAGGTAACCATAATCCATAGATTAAATAGAAAATCAACAAGATAACACAAGATATACCCTAGGAAAATCCTCAAGAAGGAAAAACCCAACATCTAAAATCATCCATACTCCATCATATTATTCAACAATAAAGAAATCAAGAGTTACAATGAATACCTCTTAAGTATCAAGCCTTCCAATGCATCCTCATGTTTCCAAGAATGAATCCACACATCCCATGCCATGCTTCACATATGCACTCCTTAGAAAGAATCAATAATGACAACCCACTCAAGGGTATGTGCAGGATCATCATGGGCCAAAAAGTGGCAATATTATGGGTATTTGTAGGGTATGTGGCTGATGACTTTTTTTAACCCAAAATTGATGAAATGAAAAGGGTTTTTAGAGGAGATTCTTAGATTTCCACCAATATAAATTATGCTTTAATTTGAATTTAATAAATAATTATTATTTATTTTCTATTAGAATTGTGACTAAAGTCTTGATCGATAGGCTAATTGAAAAACATCTATAAATTTCAAACAGTATCACGTTTTTTAAATCTGAAACATGGGTCACATTCTATGCTTCACATACTATAGGATTAAAAAAAGAAAAATTAAATTTCATGAATTTTTAACCAAGTTAAGGTGGTTAGACATACGAGTTTTTTATATTTTTTAAAATTTGTAATAAAAAATTCATAATTAATTATTTGCTTGGAAAAAAATTACAAAAAAATATGCATCACATCCAAACATGAGTTCTCTACTTAAATATAAAATATTATAAAAAATATTATCATTTTATTATTGTTAGGGTGGTCAGACAGACACCTACTTATTTTTTCTCTGAAATTTAAGAACTACTACATTGAAATTTCAAATTTTCACCAAATAGATTTTATTTATTTTTAAATAAACCTAGTAGTTTAGAAACTACATTCAATTTTCTACAAATTCTATTCTTACATATTTTTGAAGTAATATAGATAACTTATTCAAATTTTTACGTCAAGTTGCCTAACACTGATTTTTCTGAATTTTTTACCACTTAAGGGCTTGTTTTTTCCATGATGATCTTGCACATACCATCAACTAGAAAGGATCAATACATGAAACACATCACCATATCCATACATGAAACCACATGAATCTCCAACACGCTCTCATGATCCATCAAGATACATATAATAAGAAAAAAGTGACCACCATTCCAATCAATAAATCCTCTCATCCTCCAACATTCCACCTATGGAAGAAAAGGATCATGCCAAGGTGAAGATGCAAAAATCCAAGAACACAAGCATCAAATCCAAGGGATAAGAAAGTCTTCGAACAAGTTGATGTCAAATGAATAACCCACAATGATCAAAGATGGCATCCAAAACATATGCTAATACATCCAACCATCCATACCTCCTAAGTATCAATAACATCATTAAACTCATTCCAAAAATAGATCCAACCCATAAACCACAATTATAAGCTTCCTGTATCAAATCTATCAATGAAGAACATACATATCTAGGAACTCCCACTACATACATAATGTCAAAGCATATCAAGTCTACTAACCAACACTATATAAAGGTGTGATAAATAATCAACAATTAAGTACCATGAAAACTAACAATGATCCACACATATGACCTAAATAGCTGTATAATCTCTCATATAATGTTGTCACCATCCTCCCAAATCATATGAACATGAATCTCTAGGAAGGAACCATGAAGAGAGAAAATTTGAAAACCATAACATTTCCTTCTACCAACACATCAAAAGTGCAATGCTGTGTCAAGTATGATCTCCTAATTGTTGATTAGTCTAGATAACTGAGAATGGGGATGAATCAATTGTCAAAAAATATTTTTATTTTCTTTAATTAATTTGGAGTGGACTTATATCAATTAGAAAATAATCAAACAAATAAGAACATGAATGCACACAACAACGCCAAGCACAATGAACACTACAATTTACATGGAAACTAAAGAAGGGAAAAACCATGGAGAATAATAATTCTCAATTATAGAACACCGGTTAAGGTGACAACAGTTAAGGTTATTTTTACAAAGGCTCACTTCCAAAATGCTCACTATAGGTAAGGCTAACTGCCGGTGGGCTCATTGCCCAGCTATTACAACCAAAGATTAAAGGCTCACTTCCAAAAGAGAAAAGCTCACTGCCCAATTAAAACATCTGATTACAAAGTAGTCTCATTGAAAAAAAATGAACTAATGAAGTTGCATCGACATATTCATGAATTCAAATTGGGTTATATCTTTTTATAGTAGATCTGGTCAAGAATCTTATGCACACCTTCCTCACACAACCTCTGTAAATCATATTACTTCTTCCTTCACACCCTTTTATATGCTTGCACACACCATACTCCACACTTCTTGTTTCATTAAACAAAAAAAAAATTACTTATAGCATTTCATGCCTTCATAATCTCCTAGGTTGGCCAAACACAAGTTGAATTAGATTACCACAAAACATGTCGACATGAAGAACAACCTTGAAATATTTAATAATACATTGCACGCAAGAAATGGACCCAAAAGATAGGTCTCACATAAATATATTCTTACCGCATTACCAAGGGACCCATAAATAGGTCATACATAAGATAGGTTCATTACATGACATAATTATTGGAATTTGAATTACATGAGATATATTCTAGAGCCGATGGGAATACCACAACCAAGACACAATCTTTATTATCATCAATTTTAATATCAACTAAAGAAACATAATTTGACATACCAAAACTTGTAACATGCGAGTATGTGTAGGATCATCATGGAAAAAACAGGCCCTTAAGTGGCGAAAAAATTAGAAAAATCAGAGTTAAGCAACTTGACATAAAAATTTGAATAAGTTACCATATTATTTCAAAAATATGTAAGAATAGAATCTATATAAAATTGAATATGGTTTCTAAACTACTAGCTTTACTTTTAAAAAAATTATTTGGTGAAAATTTGAAATTTCATTGCAGTAGTACTTAAATTTCAGGGAAAAACTAAGAAGTAGGTGCCTGTTTAACCACCCTAACCACAATAAAATGATAATAATTTTTTATAAGATTTTAGATATAAGTAGAGGACTCATGTCCTAATGTGATGCATGCTTTTTTGCAATTTTTTTCCAAGTAAATAATTAATTATGAGTTTTTTATTACAACTTTTAAAAAAATAAAAAATTGTATGTCTAACCACCTTAACTTGGTCAAAACTTCATGAACTTCAATTTTTTTTTAATCCTATAGTATGCAAAACATCGAATGTGATGTATGTTTTAGATTCAAAAAATGTGATACCATTTGAAAGCTATAGATGTTTTTCAATAAACCTATGAATTAGGACTTTAGTCATAATTCAAATAGAAAATGAATAATAATTATTTATTAAATTAAAAGTAAAGCATAATTTATATTGGTGAAAATGTAGGAATATCCTTTAAAAACCATTTTTGTTTCATCAATTTTAGGTAAAGAGAAAGTCATCAGCCATATACCCTATACACACCCATCATATCGCAACTTTTTGGCCCATCATGATCCTGCAAATACCCGTGTTACATGAATTTCTAGATACTAAGGTTACCTCAAGCACGCTTTAAGCACAACAGTCAACATCAAAAGATTAGTGTTCATTATTCTGCATTAACTCACTTCCATAGATGCCCCAAAAAGAAATACTACCATATCTAGATAAAATATAACTTCCACACTATGCAACATCAAAGCATGCAATAGGATAGATCATTTCTATATATTATCTAGAGCACAACATTCTAGATCTAGGTTTTGACATCAATGAAAACAATGCTAAACAATCTCAACAACTTCTCAACAATCTACCAATTTGGCATTGATGGAAAAACAATAAAAACTAAAAAACAAAAAAACTGCAAAACTTCAAGCACTCCCCCTTTATCAAGAAATTCAATACCTCTTCTTGTTTTTGTTTTTCTCTTCAATTTTCTCCCCCTTTTTTCCATCAAAGGAAAAGGGATAAATAAGAACATTGAAAAGATAAAGTAAAAATAACACTTTTCACATGAAAAATATTATTGTACCTTTTCTCTCATAGTTTAAAGAATCCTTTTCCAAGCTAGCATTGCATAAACTATTCTGGCACACATACTATCCAATACAGTCAACAACATAAATGAAGATGACCAGTCCAAAGATAGGCATTGTTGTTCACAATCCTTTGTATCAAAAAGTATCTCAGAGAGATAATCCAACCAGACCTAAATAATTTCTTTGACCAACTAGAAAGTTCTAACGAAATCTTCCCTTTGTCTCTAAATAGACAATAACTTAGCTTACAACTCTCCAACTATTATTCTCTATTTTCCACCTTTATCTTTGAAGAAGTCAAAATACTTCCCAATATCATTCAATTTAGATTCAATAGCTTCAAATCTATTTATAAAATTATCAACAACAACAAGCCACTGGAGACAATACCTATAGATATTAGACATCTCCTTAATGAATTCTCTCGTCACACCAATGTGTTTGGATAACTTATATTTGGATTTGACACACCTTCTCTCAATGATATCTTGAAACTTATGTCCTTTAGATCCTTCCCACAACAACCTTTCTTCAAAAAATTCTACTAGATCATCTAGTAATGAGTTGGAAACATCTAAAATAGTAATACCCTTTTTGAGTGGATAATCATCCAAGGCATCATCAATTCTAAGCCTACTGACCAGAGAATGGTCATACCACATTTTTCCAATATTTTTCATGTCACCTCCATTCATCATCAAATGAACTTCTTCCAGATTGATAGAGTCAGATCTAAGCAGATAATTTTCTTCCTTTTCCTTCTCTTCTGAGATAGCAATGACATCCTTTGAGTTAATTTTTCTCCTTTTAGGTTCTAGAGGGGAACCACCAATGATAACCTCTAACTCCTTACTAGAGGTGAAACCCTCCTCAAACTGACTAGACACTATAACATTGGACCATAGATTCATCTGCAAGGATAGGAAATAAGCTTTGCATGCACTTGCTTTATCTTCCATACATTGTAAACACCTGTAAACTTGCTTCCCGATAGGGATGTCAGACTTCCATTTAACATTCTCCTTTGATGGTAGCAAAATTAGAAAGTAAAATACTAAACATATGAGCAGAGACCCAAATTGTAAAGGGTAACTCTCAACCAAAGACATTATGAAATTCTCAATTAGGTTTTCCATTATGAGGCTACACAAGTCAAACTGCTTATTTTCCTTCACCATCTTATGTGCAAGATATACAAAAATAGCCAAAGTAGAACCTTCATGATTTCTAAAATAGATTTTGTAAGTGATACCATAAGAAACATACCTCACTGTAGTTTCGACAATGGTATTTATTAGTAAATCTTGAGGGTCTTTGTTGATACTGGTAAGTTCCTCTACATCTTTATATTTCACCATTTTCTTCCTAGGGAGGTCACCAACACTACAAAATCCAGTAATAGCTTTAATGGATTCCTTAGTGATCAAATAGGGTTTGTCCAAAGCAATGTTTCCATCCTTGAATCAACTTAATAAGAACACTATAGATTCTCTATAAAAAAAAAAGGAAATTCTCCCCATAAATCCATAAACAGAGCACTTACATTCTACAATTCATTAGTCTTCAACCCTAGTTCCATTTCCTTCATCTTTCGATGATCAAATTCATCCAACTCTACTCCCTTCAACCTTAGCAGAATATTGCCACTTGATTCTCTGTCAACAGATTCTATTGTCACTCTTATCTTCTTCAATCTTTTATCACTCTATTAAACTTCTTTGTAAATTGTGAGAAATTCTTTGAAACCTTTTAACCTTAATTTCTCATGATGAACTTGCCACAAAAAACTTACATTGATGATGTCATCAAATGTACTTCACTTTTCAATCAGTTGGATTAAGCTTCATCATATATCACCAACCAGATCAAACTTAGTCATGTCAAAAACACATCAATATTACTTTGGAGAGGGGGAACGGATAGGATATGCATAACAACACTCCCCGATTAAGCTTTGCATGCACCTGCTTTATTTTCCATACATTGTAAACACATGCAAACTTGCTTCCCGATAGGGATGTCGGACTTCCATTTAACATTCTCCTTTGATGGTAGTCAACTTGGAAAGTAAAATACTAAACATATGAGCAGAGACTCAAATTGAAAAGGGTAACTCTCAACCAAAGAAATTCTCACATTCTCAATTACGTTTTCCATTATGAGGCTACACAAGTCAAATTGCTTATTTTCCTTCACCATCTTATGTGCAAGATATACAATAGTAGCCAAAGTAGAACCTTCATGATTTCTAAAATAGATTTTGTAAGTGATACCATAAGCAACATACCTCACTGTAGGATCAACAATGGTATTTATTAGTAGAGCTTGAGGGTCTTTGTTGATACTGGTAAGTTCCTCCACATCTCTATATTTCACCATTTTCTTCCTAGGGAGGTCACCAACACTACAGAATCTAGTAATAGCTTATGGATTCCTTACTTGATCAAATAGGGTTTGTCCAAAATAATGTTTCCATCCTTGAATCGACTTAATAATAACACTATAGATTCTATATAAAAAAACCAAGGAAATTCTCCCCATAAATCCATAAACAGAGCACTTACATTCTACAATTCATTAGTCTTCAACCCTAGTTCCATTTCCTTCATCTTTTGATGATCAAATTCATCCAACTCTACTCCCTTCAACCTTAGCAAAATATCGCCACTTGATTCTTTGTCAACAGATTCCATTGTCACTCTTATTTTCTTCAATCTTTTATCACTCTATTAAACTTCTTTGCAAATTGTGAGAAATGATTTGAAAACTTTATCTTTTAACCTTAATTTCTCATGATGAACTTGCCACAAAAAACTTACATCGATGATGTCATCAAATGTACTTCATTTTTCAATCAATTGGATTAAGCTTCATCATATATCACCAACCAGATCAAACTTAGTCATGTCGAAAACACATCAATATTACTTTGGAGAGGGGGAACTGACAGGATATGCATAGCAACACTCCCCCTGAGCCAAGGTAGTTGGCTCAATTTCTAGAAGAGCTTTTATTGGGATCCAATACCGCAAAAGAGTTCTCCACACTCATTTCCTTTTTCTTCCACACCATGATGGTCTTCTTTTTAGATTCACCTGATTCTGCAACCTTCTTTTTGTTTCTAGGCTTTTTCTGAAGCAACAAATCTACATGTGTTAGTATAATTTATGGGTTAACTACACTTATAACATCTTTGTCCTATTTAAGGATTATTTAGCTTTGATTGAGGCCTCAAATCCGACTATGGACAACTTGTCAATTGAACCTCTCTCGACCACAATCACTTAGGAAGAGAACCTTAGCATCCTTTCTGTTGTCACTCTAGAGGAAGGCTGTCTGGCTGCATTCAGCATGGGTTCCTATAAGGCACTTAGTCTAGGTGGTTTCCACCAAATTTATTCTATATTTTTCTGGGACATTGTTGTTGGGGAGGACCTAGTTTTGGCTGCCATATATTTCTTCAAATCTGGTGATATTCTCAAACAACTGAATCACATCTTTATTTCCTCAATCCCCAAGATTGTTGATCCCTAGTTAATGATTCATTTTAGGTCCATTAGCCTATGCAATACCATTTACGAATCTTCTCTAAAATTTTGGTGAATCGCCTCAAACCTCTCTTGGAGAAAATTATTAGCCCTACCCAAAAAGGGTTTGTCCTAGGTCAGCAAATCCTGGATGCTACCATTACTAATCATGAATTGTTTCATTCTATGGATAGATTTAATAATGTCAATGTGGCTCTCAAATTAGATATTTATAAAGCATATGATAAGGTGTTATGGGACTTTATCCCCAAAGTCCTAGCTAATTTTGGTTTTAACCAATGGTTGGTCAACCTCCTAATGGAATGCATCACCATAGTGAAGTACTCTTTTTTGATCAATGTGGCCCCCTTTGGTTTCTTTAAGGCTGGGAGAGGCATCAGATAGGGTGATCCCCTCTCACCCTATTTATTTATCATGGTTGCAAATGTCTTGATCAGGAGCATTTCCAAACTATTGTTGAAGGGTTGGGTATGTGCAAGATCATCATGGAAAAAACAAGCCCGTAAGTGGTGAAAAATTTAGAAAAATCAGAGTTAGGTAACTTGACGTAAAATTTTTAATAAGTTATGTATATTATTTAAAAAATACGTAAGAATAGAATCTATAGAAAATTGAATATAATTTCTAAACTACTAGGTTTATTTAAAAAAAATTATATTTGTTGAAAATTTGAAATTTCAATGTAGTAGTACTTAAATTTCAGCAAAAAAATAAGAAGTAGGTGTTTGTATGACCACCCTAACCACAATAAAATGATAATATTTTTTCATAATATTTTAGATATAGAGGACTCATGTCCTAATGTGAAGCATATTTTTTTGTAATTTTTTCCAAGTAAATAATTAATTATGATTTTTTATTACAACTTTTAAAAAATATAAAAACTTTTATGTTTGACCACCTTAACTTGGTCAAAACTTCATGAAATTCATTACTTTTTAATCCTATAGTATGCAAAGTCGAGAATGTAACACATGTTTTAGATTCAAAAAATGTGATACCATTTGAAAGATATAGATATTTTTTAGTCAGCCTATCAATCAGAACTTTAGTCATAATTCAAATAGAAAATGAATAATAATTATTTATTAAATTAAAAGTAAAGCATAATTTATATTGGTGGAAAGATGAGAATCTCCTTTAAAAATCCTTTTCATTTCATCAATTTTGGGTAAAAGAAAAGTTTTCAGCCACATACCCTACACATACCCATCATATCACCACCTTTTGGCCCATCATGATCCTGCACATACCCAGTTCTAATATGGGTGTTAAGGTTTCCTCTTCTTTGGAGCCTACTATCATCCAAAAATTCATGGATGATGCAATTCTCTTTGGGAAAGCCTTTGTGATTGAAGCCAAGAAATGGAAAAGTTTCCTTAATAACTATGCTTCTTTTTCTAGGCAATGTATAAACTATAATAAAAGCATGATTTACTTCTTCAACAACACACCTACTCTACAAGGTTAGGTGACTATTGTCCTTGGTTGTGTGAGTGGATCTCTCTCAGTAGTGTATTTAGGATTACCCCCTACTATCAAGGAATTCACTCCTACCTTCTATAACTCGGTCCTTGAAAGGATTCAATAGAAATTGGTGAGATGGAAAGGCTCCATTCTCAGTCATGCTGGCAAGATCCAACTCCTATCTATTGCCCTCCAAGGGATTCCTAGATACATTACTAAGAAGCTAGAAAAAATTCAATGGAACTTCCTTTGGTGTGGGACTAAGGAAAAGAAAAAGTTTTCTTTTTTTAGCTGGCATAAAGTCTATAAGCCCAAACATTGTGGTGGGCTTGGGATCAAGAATATTCTTAGCATCAACAAGGCCTTGCTGGCTAAGGTTGGTTGGGATAAGCCAAGGAATAAAAAGGATTGGTCCAAGATTATGAGCTCCAAGTATCTTCACAATAAACCTATGATCAAATGCCTCTTTGATGACCACCCTTTGGGTTCATTGGCTTGGAAGAACATTTGTAGAATGAAGGGGTTACTCATTACCAGGATGAAATGGAGGATTTGGAATGACAACAATATCAGAGTCTTGGAAGACCTTTGGTTGCTAGACACCCCTTGGAACTCTCTAACTTCAGGAATCTTATGATACTAGTTCAACAATTTTTTTAGGTTGTACATCAGAGATTACCTTCTCAGCCAACTTGAGGCTTGGAGGTGGAAAGACCTACTTCTTTGTAGTACTTTGTCTTTGGAATTATTAACTTTGGCTAAGTCTCTGTAGGACCTACTCACCCTTACCATATTACCTCTATCCAACATGGAGGATAATTTCTACTGGACTAACAATTAGTAGGGTAATCTTTTTGTTAAATCAGTCTATAATCTTCTGTCGAACCAGGGTGTTGAGAATGGACCCTAGAAATAGGTTTGGAATAGGCACATGATCCTAAAAATAATTTTATTTTGGTGGATACCTTGCCATAACAGAATCCTTACGTAGGATAATCTGAGGAAAAGGGGATTCAAGATCCCTAATAGATACTTGTTGTGCAAATGCATTGAAGAATCAGTGGATCACTTACTGTTGTACTGTCTATTTGTTGCTAGTGTTCGAGATCTATCTTTGGAGTGATTGGGAATTCAATGGATGATGTGTGAAGACATAAAATCCATAATCTCAAGTTGGTCTGGGCCCTTCCTTCACCCGTTAACTCATGACATCAGGAATCAGGTTCCCCCCATCATTTGTTGGTGTCTTTGGAAGGAGAGGAACAAAGGGATTTTTTAGGAATATTAAGATGATCCCTAAAGATTTTTTTGGCATATGGAAAAGGTTATTATTGGAAGATATTTCAATATTTAGGGGGAAAATACTAGAAAAATCTCCTGTTGAGTGTGAAATTAAAATGTCTAAAGCTTTGCACCAGAATCTTGATGCTAACTCCTACGATGACTCAAGGTCCTAGGCAAGATGGTATAGTATCTAGAAACCATTGAACCGTGGATGGCATAAACTAAATTTTGATGGCACAACAAAAGGAAACCTAGGCAAGCCAAGCATAGGAGGCATAATCAAAGATTACAAGGGCAAGTTTGTTGCTAGTTACTCAAGGGGTATAGGAATTTAGTCATCTATGACTACAGAAGCTAGGGCATTACTAAAGGGGTTCTATTTAGTTGTCACTCTAGGGATAAGGAACCTGCACATTGAAGATGATTCTATGTTTGTGGTTGACGTTTTTAATCAGGGAAAATTACCCGGTTGGAGTACTAGGGACATTTTGTTACACATATTTCATTTGGTGGTTATGTTGTAGAAAAATGGTCCTTTGACATTTTCATGGCCTTTTAGGTCTTTCTTCATGATGCTTGGTCCATTTTTCTTTGATTTAATGTTGTAATGTGTCTTATGCATTCACATTAGGTCCTAAATTTTTTAATAATGACATCTTGTGAAGGTGTTGTGAAGTGTTGTAAAAAAATTCTACACTTTTCTAGACTCTATTCATTATAATTCACAAAAAAATTATCTTTTCATCCCTTATGTTGTCCTATTTTGAAGTGTTCTAAAGTCTTGTAACAAGATTTCTCACTTTTCTAGGCTTGATTTCACTATTTACACCTTTCTTATGCTTTATTTGAACACTTTATGCCATTATAAGGCTTAATTAAGTGCATTTTTGAATGTAAACCCAAAAAATAACATTAAATGTAACTTAATTCCCAATTCCCACTTTCAAGTACAAGGTGGGACGCATTTTCCATGGGTGGTGAATGAGTCCCTCTTGGCTCCAAATTCAAAATATTTCAAATTATCTTTCAGTTTTTTATTCAAAATTACCTTATGTCATCTTGTGATGATGTATAATTGGGTTATTAGGGAATAAGTGTGTATAAATAAGTTTTTTTCCATTCATTCACTAACTCACTCACATCATTCATTCATCATATATCTTCTCTATCATGTCAAGCAAGCTAGGGTTTCATCATTGCAAGTCATTAAGATAACTTCCTAAGACATTCAAGGGCAGATTCTTCATGCTTTGCTACAAAATTTCAAGATCCATCACAATGGAAAGGTAATCAACTCCATTAAGGCATGTTTCATTACATTCTTTCATCATTTTGGTTTAATTACCTAAAAGGGGTTTGACCAAGGAAAACACCCATGCCCTAACATCCAACATCTCTCTTTCTTGTCTTGTGTGTTTGCAGATCTAGGTACTTGAGAGACTTATAAATCATTGAAGCTTTCATTTCAAAGTTTTTTATGTCTTCTCCTAATTGATCAAGTCAAAATATCAACAAAAACTCACTTTCGGGTTCATAAATTAGAGTTTTAGAAGCGAACACCTATAGAAATCCAAATTAAAGACTGAGAGCTCATGTTTCCTCTTTTGAATATTCATAAATTCAAAAGTGGACTCATTCACCATGGGTGGAAAATTATTCCCATTTCTAGGCTTGAATAGGGTTGTTTGCATTTTTGGATACCCTTTTGTCTAAAACGGGTTCTAGCTAAGTTTCACAAAATTAGGACTAATTCACCCAGAATGGTGAATGAGTCCCAATAGGCCAAATTTACTGAATTATCAACATTTAAATTTTTATTATAAGCCTCCTTGTAGATCCCAAAAGCACGCTTTTATTTTGGTTCATTTCCATTCAGTTTTGCATTCATTTCTAGGTGTTTTTTGCATATCACAATGTGTTTTCAAAAATTTCATATTTCACTAGTTTTTCCTATTTAATCAATCAATTTCATTGCTTTATTGCATCTATATCATTTAATTTATGCATAATTCCATCACACATTCATTAATTTGAATGAACCACATAGATTTTGTGTGGGGTTTATCTTTCTCCTTTTAGGTGAAACATCCTAAGAGTGCAAGAGTAGCCTATAAATCCCGTACCAAGAAATCTATGGTTCATTTTTGTGAAACTTATTTTATAAAACTTTATTTTCTGATTTTTCATCCATTATCACCCTAGAAATAGCTTGCATGCATTATATTTTTCATTGTTTTGCATTCTAGGGTTTCAAAATTTCTGCATTAGAGAAAAGGTCATTTAGCTTAAATTTTTGCACATAATTTCCCTAAAAGTTTCTAAAATTATGCATCTCCATCTTAGGTCTGTATCTTACAATATAAAACACTTAAAAAACAATTCAAAACTTCTTTTTTTTTGAAAAACTAGTACTGGAACTCATTCGCCATGGTGGGAGAATTAGCCCCTATCTAGATTTTTGACTGACTGTTACATGAAAAACCTCATTTTGTGCTTTCTAATCATCCTAGTATCATATAGTATAAGTCTAGATAGTTTCTAAAAAAAAAAAAAAATTATGCATCTCACTCAAAAACACCATTTTAGCTTACACATTCCTCAAATCACTTCAATTGCAAACATCCTTACATTTGAAAATTCTTCCATTTCTGCAATTTTGTATCACATTCATAAAAGTAATTTTCACTTTCTCATATACAATATTTCTATTCATAAAACTTTGCATAATTTTGATAAAAGTGCTTTTCATTCTTGCATGTACATTGTTTGCATTCTTCAAAACTTGCATATATTGGATAAGAATGTTTCGTACCTTTGCATAGACATTGTTCATGTTGCTGAAACATTGCATGAAATGGTTACATGTACTTTTAATTTTTATTCAAACAATGGTATTATCTTACATATTTAGACATGTTAAGAAACATTTCCTATCCCCTCCCTATGAGAGTGTTTTTGTGAAAGAGACTACAACCTTGGACATTCCTAATGATCATATTTGTTCTTCTCCTAATATCTCTCCAATTGGTGATGAAGGTATTTTGGTAGAAGAACCACTTCATGAGAGTTCTGAGAATCCTAGTTCTTTCTCTCCTCTTACCTCTCTTAGTGGACAAGACATTGACAATACAACCATAGGTAATCATGACAACAACATTTTTTCTTCTTCTAGTGTCTCTACTAGTTATGAAGTGGAAACTTTGATGTTAGAAAACACAATCGATGAAGGTCATGAATATCTTAGTTGTCCCCCTTCACCCCATGAAAACCCTCTTGAGAAACAATATTCAACCATTGATCATTCCCCTTCTTGTGATAAAGTCCTTTTAGAAGAACCAACCTATGAATTTCAAAAACATTTGGCTTGCTATTCTCCTAAAAAATCTCCTCATAGGAAAACTATCATGATGCAAGACAATCATAAAGTAACATTCAAATCTCCTTCACTAAAATATCATGCCAATAAAGACAAAAATTTTGAGGTAATGATGACACAAGTAGGATCTCCTTTAATTAGTGAGCTTCCTAAGTCACCTTCCCTTCATGAATCACACAAAAAATTCAAAGATGTTTGAAATCCATCATGCAATCTACTCATAACAATTTCTTGCAGCCACTAAGTTGTAACTTAGTGACTCAAACATCTAGGGGATCAAGCAACATTCCTACACCATTACCTTTTCCTCAAAAATCACCTAGTGTTGAAGACCTTAAAAATACTCCTGCTAATATATCTACATGGGAACTCATTCAACTTTGACTGATAGTGAAACTTCTCTTCCAAAAAATGTTGCAACTATAGAAGAGATCCAATCTTACATAAAATTGAATCATGTAACATCCTCCTCTCATCCCAAGCAACCTACCTAGTCAGAAATCACATTCCCTAAACATGCATTACCCTCACTTGAGATTCAAAACAAAAATGATCCTTTGATGATAAAGGTGATCATTAATGAAACTTTAGTTAGGCACACTCTCATCAAAAATGGAGTAGAAATTAATGTTTATAGCATGGAACTCCTACACAAAATTGGCATGGAAAAAAAGCACATTCAACTTAATGATGTTGACATACATGGATTTGACAATGTTCATAGGAAACCACTAGGGATGATCACATTACCTATTGAGGTCAGACCTATCATGTTGCCTACCCCTATCCACATCATGCAAGGACCCCTTCCATAAAATCTTCTCCTAAGGTGACCATGGATTCATGCTATGAAAGGAATCCCATCTACTTTTCATCGTGTAATTAAATTTGAATACAACAACAATATATACATGATTGATTCCGATGAGAAATTTAATGTGTTAACTAATCACAACACTTACAACTCCCCTAATCCTTTCACTCCTAGGTAAAAACTTGCACCTATACAAGTTGGTCCTAACTCTTCACCTACAAAAAAATATTTCATGATAATTATGGGTTGTTAGATTCTACACCTCCTTTCCATACCATTTCCAAAATCTCGCCCTCATGGTCCAAATAGCCATATACAAACAATTCATTTTTAGACACAATCCCTAGTAGTGATTGGAGTTTCACACCTACCTTTAAGGGAGGGTGTGAAATATCCCAATCTCAACACACACAACCTTGTGTTCCATTTTCTCAACTTAGTTATACCAAATCACCCCATGGTGGTGATGGGGGCAATATAAATCACATCCCTCATGAAGCAATGACACATAACATTAACAAGGATTTGTGTTCTTGTATAACAACCAATCCTTGTCACAAACACACACCCCCTTCATGTAACTTAGAAGAATGTTATGGTATCAGTTACAACCTTCCTCCTACACTTGGATGTAATGAACACAAGAACAAATCCAACATATAATACTTATCTCCACTTTCATCAACGACTTTGCACAATAATAACATTCAACCTCTCAAGGAGTGTGATGCTCTTCATTGTGTGGAAACACTTAATTCCTCTACCTAATACTTACATTGATTCTATTTGGATCACATTTGTCTTGCACTAATTGGGGGGCAAGGGGTTTGATAGCCTTATCCCTATATGTCACTTGTCATTGTCTCTTTTGACTAGTCGTTAACTTTTCATGAACATATAAGAGAAAGCTTGGGATGTGGATGAAATTTCTTAAGATTGACTTGCATGTGACATACTCCCTTTCTTCGTGACATAGCCTATCAAAACCATATGACTTGGCATAAGGCTTTTCAAATAATCTCTCATACCCTCTTCTACTTTAAAGCAATTTCTCACAGTAATGGTGTTAGCAATCGCTTTAAAGTGGGGGGCATACATAGGAAACATCTTTGTGAAAATTTCATGGTGTGATTTAATTTTTCTTGTGACTTGTCCTCTTCTTGGTGATGTCATTGGGTTTGATGTTTTCTAAGAGTGTATAATCAACTAAAATGGCCTGATGCGAATGAGGCATCCCATGGAGAATGATCTAACATCCTAACTTTTCCTCTCTTGGATACATTAAGCACAATGCTCCCTAAGAAGAAGACCTTACATGAACAAAGAAAAAAACCCTTTAACAAAATTTTTAGATTACATTCAAAAAAATTTACAAAAAGAATTACATTGTGGTTCCTTATCAATGTTATCAAGAGAATAACTTTGGTATGGTTAGTATAATGGGAATTTGACACACTGGCATGAATTTCTCATTATACGGTGGGAAGCCAACACACTAGCATGAATTTCTCACTAAACCACTTCTTTGGGAGAACTCACCTCATGGACGACTTGAAGTTTTGTGGCCCCAGAGTGAGTGCATCCTTTCCACCCCTTCTTTATTTCCTTTAGTCCTTTCCATTGCATGATTTTGTATCTTGATGGTTTGACTTAGGATCTTGGATTTTGGGGACTTGACTACGTTCTTTATCTTTTTCATTTTTTTTCATCTGCATTTGTACACACGGATCTCTCTTGAATGTCTACTTTACTGTGAGTTTGAAGCAAGTTCATCCTCTCACTAAAGTGGGGGCTAAATTTGTCATAGAAAAATGGCCCTTTGAAATTTTCATGGCCTTTTAGGTCCTTCATGATGCTTGGTCCATTTTTCTTTGATTTAATGTTGTAATGTGTCTTATACATTCACATTAGGTCCTAAAAATTCAAATAATGGCTCCTTATGAAGGTGTTGTGAAGTGTTGTAAGACAATTCTACACTTTTCTAGACTCTATTCATTATAATTCACCTAAAAATCACCTTTTCATCCCTTATCAAGTCCTAATTTGAAGTGTTGTAAAGTCTTGTAACAAAATTTCATGCTTTTCTAGGCTTGATTTCCCTATTTACACCTTTATTATGCCTTATTTGACCCCTTTATGCCCTTATAAGGCTTAATTAAGTGTATTTTTTAATGTAAACCCAATAAATAACATTAAGTGTAACTTAATTCCCAACACCCACTTTCACTTGTCCAAGGTGGGACCCATTTGCCATGGGTGGCGAATGAGTCCGTCTTGGCTCCAAATTCAAAATATTTCAAATTTTCTTTCAGGTTTTTATTCAAAATTACCTTATGTCAGCCTATGATGAGGTATAATTGGGATATTAGGGCATAATTTTTTATAAATAAGTGTTTTTCCATTCATTCACTAACTCATTCACATCATTCATTCATCATCTATCTTCTCTATCAAGTCAAGCAAGCTAGGGTTTCATCATTACAAGTCATTAAGATAACTTCCTAAAACATTTAAGGGAAGCTTCTTTATGCTTTGTTGTAGACTTTAAAGATCCATTATCATGGAAAGGTAATCAACTCCATTAATGCATGTTTCATTACATTCTTTCATCATTTTGGTTTAATTACCTAAAAGGGGTTTGACCAAGGTGCCCCATGCCCTAGCATCCAAGATCTCTCTTTCTTGTCTTGTGTGTTTGCAAATCTAGGTACTTGGGAAACTTAGAAATTATTGAAGATTGTATTGCAAAGTTGTTTATGTCTTCTCATTGATCAAGTCAAAATATCAACAAAAACTCACTTTCAGGTTTAGAAATCATAGTTTCAAAAGTGAACACCTATAGAAAGCAAAAGTACAGACTGAGAGCTCATGTTTCCTCTTTTGAATATTCAAAACTTCTTTACTGGAATTATTCACCATGGGTGGAAAATTAGTCCCATTTCTAGGCCTGAAAAGGGTTTTCTGCATTTCTCAATACCCTTTTGTCTTAAACAGGTTCTTGCTTAGTTTCACAGAATCGGGACTAATTCACCCTGAATGGTGAATGAGTCCCAATAGGCCAAATTTATAGCATTAGTAGAATTTCAAGTGTTATTAGAAGCCTCCTTATAGATCGCAGGTGCACACTTTCAATTTGGTTCAGTTTTGTTCAGTTTTGCATTCATTTCTAGTTGTTTTCTGCATATCACAATGTGTTTTCAAGCATTGCATACTCTTAGGTTTTGCATTTACAATCAATCAATTTCATAACTTAGTTGCACTTAGATCATATAATTTAGTCTTAACTTCATCATATATTTCCTTATTTGCGTGAACCAACATAGATTTTGTGTGGGGTTTATCTTTCTCCTTTTAGGTGAAACATCCTAAGAGTGCAAGAGTAGCCTATAAATCCCATACCCAAAAATCTATGGTTCAATGGCTAAGTTGAATATGAAGATTACCACCCACATTTTTTGGAAGGGTAATCAATTTGTTGATGTTATGGCTAACCTAGTCTCCCATTGGAGACATTCTAAGTGTTTGAGGAATTTGTGGAACTTACCACCAGGAATATAAGGTTTAATCCTTAAGGAGCATGACACGTGCATTGTTCATAATGATAAGTAATTTTTCTATTGTTTTAGCCTTTTTTGGGGGTCCACATACTTGTCTATTGGGTGATGTGGATAGAGTTAAATATTTAGGCATTAAACTCGTGGCATAATTTGAATAAAGGGATGGAGATCGATAATAAAGAGTTAATTATAAGGAATGGAGAGTACAACTAGATAATGACCAAGTTGGGTCAAACCTTATGCAATATTTATTTGAGGTCTCATCTCAGCCTTCAAATATCCTTGTAGATTTTTAAATTCAAATTTGATGTGACTAATAATTATGATTTGAAGCTCTTTCATTGTCCTATCAACTCCGCTAAAAAGTTTCTAATGATAGATGGATTGATTTTGGGGAATTCTAAATTTGGCCCTATGGCTAAAATTTTTTGGTACTTGTGCAAAGGAAACATGGAAGGAAGACATTCCAATATCATAATGGCTTGCAATCCTAGCTGTAGGTGTCTCAAGATTTCCATTAATTGGAATGTGGTGATTTCCTTTTGGGATTTAACTTTTCAAGCATGTGTCCACCACACCATCTTGATTTCCTAAAGCAGTCTTGTTTGGCTTAACACTAGAAGTGTCTATGTGACCTTTCACTTTGTCAAAAATTATAACATTTTACTCTCACAATATTTTTGGTTTTTTAGTGTGCAGAATGGATATATGGGTGGTGATAGGGTGAGAACATATCCCAACAATTGTAGGGAATTTTTCAAGGACCCATTGGTTTGACACATTTGTGCTAAAGGCAGCTTGGTGCCCTTGATGGAAAATTTGGTTGGTCATGATCCAAAGATGTCTGTGCAATTTGTGAGTTCTTGGAAATAACGAAGGGTTTCCATGGGTGGTATTTCCTTCAAGGTGAATGAGGAGGTGATTGCCCAGGATATGGGGTTGTTGTGTACTTGGAGGAATAACCCTAAGAATACCAAGGCTAAGGACAATCAAAGCCTAAATTACTTCTTTGTGGGTAATGAAAAAATAGTTTTCTCTCAATCTGGCTTTGAAAGAGAAGCTCTCCTATGATCATGGGATCAAGTCTATCTTTCCCTCATTAAATATTTCACTTTAGAGGGTAGGTATAAAACTTTTTATTTTTATCATTTTCCTCTCTTAAACCACCTTCATCATAAAATTTTGTCAAGTTTCCCATTTTTTTACTCACTAATATGGAAATCTCTATTGAGAAGTACCTTGAGTCTGCTATCAATAACCTTGAGGATCCCATTCCCCTGCCACTCCATCAAGGCCTCATCTTGAGGCTCTATCATTTTCACCTTGCTTTCTGCTCACCCAAACCCATCTCTGCTATTTGTATTGAGGAAATAGAACCCTCAGTTCAAACTAACATTTCCTCAGATGAGTCTAAGGGTCCCAAAAGAAAAAATCCTTCGATGGCTACTAAAACCCATAAACCCAAGCCGACTACCAAGAAGAAAAAGAGGATTTTGGGGATAGCCCAATCCCATGTTGTGGCTAGTCTCTTTGAACTTAAGTCTGCTCTGGCCAAGACTGACAGAAAACCTACAATTAAGAGAAATGTGAAGGATGAGGGGAAGGATGTGGTGGAGCAACTAGCCACTGATAGCATTGGAAAGAATAGGCTGAGGAAAGACTCCAAAGTGGATACTATGGCTGCTACTACTATGGAGTCAGGGGTTGAAAATACTAGCATCAGAAGATTTGGTAGACTGGCTAATATCAACAAGAAAGTGCAGATTAGTGAAATTTCTACTGATGAGGAGTGGTCTGATAGTAAAGTCTAGGATAACAAGGAGGATACCGAGAAGGAGGAGGAGGAGTTTGTTGAAGGTCCTAGCCACTTTTCAGACCTCAACAAAACACTAAAATAGAATTTGACTTCCTAGAGTCCTCGGACCCTCAGGGTTTGGAACATACTGACATTGTAAAGACTATGGAGAAAGGGGAGGATTAGCATGAGCTTCTAGAATAGGTGGAGAAGATTGAGAAGAAACTCAGTACTTTGTTTATGTTCACTATCAAGTTGATCCACGGTGCGTTTGGAACCCTCTCTATTGTGCTTAAGGATGAAGTGGAAAAGAAAGCTATGAAGGATGGTCCCTATTGGGTTGGGGAGGATGTATTCAACCTCCTCTCCTAGAAGTGCGAGAATGCTAGCTAGTTTTCTATTGCTCCATCTGTCAGGTGTTTTGGTTGGTTTCTAGCCTATTGTATCTATTTCTTTTTCTTTTTTTTTGTTATCATTAGGTACTTGATCTATTTTGGCCCTCGAGGCTCATTGCGTAAGGGGTACAACACCTTTTAAATGCTACTTATAATATCAAAAACATATTTTTCCTAATTTAACTAAGTGAACCCTAAATCTCCACTAATTAGCTTCGTGACCATAACCATGACATAAATAGAAATTACCATGAAAGAGATTATTCATCCCATTTCTTCTATCCAAATTAGATAACTGACTTCTACAATGACTTGCTTTGTGGCTCAACTTGTGAAAATTAAATCATTGATTAATTGGTTCCTTCTTGGTTCTACACTCTACAACCTTATGTCCAAAGTTCTTGCATAGAAAAAAATATGCATTAAATGATAAGTACCTTTGAGCATTTGGTTGCCTAACTAATAGTCTTTTAGGTGTTCTAAGGTTTTAGGTCATGCTTATAATAGCACATCTTGGTTTAGCTTCCATTTCTTTGTCTTCACCCTTAGTGTTTTGATTTGATTTTTTACCAATGAAGCCAAGTCTTCTCTTATTGTTGTGGAATTTTTGTAGGGACAAGAGTTGATCTAAAATTATGCTACTTTCACATACTTGTGTTTATGTTTTCATCCTTCTTAACTCTTCATCTAACTTCTCATTTTCTTCTAATTTCTATTTGATGGTATATTTGAGATTTTCTTTAGTCTTCTTCCATTCTTCCATTTTCTATTTTATAGTATCTTTTATATTTTCTTCATTCTTCTTACATTCATCTAGTTGTTGTTTTAAATTCAGAATACTTTCCTTTGACTCCTTTAATTCATGGCTGACCTCTATGTGTCTTGCTTTGAATTCTTCATTGAGGTTTTCTTCCAATTCTTCATGTTTAGGTTTCGTGCTTTCCATATCATCTAACCTTAACTTCAATTCTTCCTCAAACTTATAAGCTCCTGCCATCTGTTCAAACTGCCAAGATCTCCCTCAAGCGATTAAGTTCTATATGCAAGGGACCAAGCTCTGATACCAATTGTTGAACAATCTAGATAATTGAGAGGGGGGGTAAATTAGTTGTCATAAAACAATTTTATTTTCTTTAATTAATTTAGAGCGGGTTTATATCGATAAGAAAATAATCAAATATATAAGAATAGGAATGCACACAACACCAAGCACAATGAACACCAAAATTTACATTGAAACCCAAGAAGGGAAAAACCACTTAGAATGCTAATTCTCAATTATAGAACACCAATTAAGGTAACTTTTACAAAGGTTTACTGCCAAAGTTCTCACTACAGGTAAGGCTCACTACCCGACTATTGCAACTAAGGATAAAAAGGCTCACTACCAAAAGAGAAAGAATCACTACCCAATTAAAAAATTTGATTACAAAGTAGTCTCATTGAAAAAAAATGATCTAATGAAGTTGTATCTACATATGCATGAATTCAGTCCTAACTAAGAGCATAATATTTGTCTACATCAGATCTAGTCAAGAATCTTCTACACACCCTCCTTGCACAACCTCTACAAATGAGATTACTTCTTCCTTCACACCCTTTTATCTGCTCACACACACCATACTCCACACTTCTTTTTTCATCAAACAAAATAGACTTTTACTTATACCATTCCATGCCTTCATAATCTCCTAGGTCAACCAAACATAGTTTGAATTAGATCACCAGAAAACATTTCATCGTGAAGAACAATCTTGAAATATTCAATAAGACCTTGAATGCTAGCACCAGACCCAAAAGATAGGTCACACATAAAGATATTCTTACCATGTTACCAAGGGACACATAAATAGGTCATACATAAGATAGGTTCATTACATGACATATTTATCAAACTTTGAAAATTACATGAAATATATTTCAGAGTTGGTGGGAATGCCACAACCAAGACCAAATCTTGATTATCATCAATTTTAGTATCAACCAAAGAAAAATAATTTGACATACAAAAACTTGTAACATGATACATGAATGTCTGAATAGAAAGGTTACCTAAAGTAAGCTTTGAGCACAACAGTCAACATCAAAAGATTAGTCTTCATTATTATGCATTAACTGAATTCCACAGATGTCCCAAAAATAAGTACTGCTCTATCCAGATCAAAGATAACATCCACACTACACAACATCAAAGCATATAATATGATAGATCATTTATGTATATTATCTAGAGCACAACCTTCTAAATCCAGGTTTTGACATCAATGAAAAAAATGCTAAATCATCTTAACAACTTCTCAACACTAACAAACCCAAATGAGAAGCCTCAACAACACCCAAAACAACATTCGATCTCTTATATCAAAAAACATATAAATCATGTATAATCCCAACATGGATGTAAGCCTTTCTAATCAAGAATATTAAACTCAAAGTAACCATTCCCAATTCTGAAAATTAGCCCATAAACCATCTCCTAAACTCCTCATCAATGAATGATAACATAAACTAAAATGCACAAGGAGATAACTATGCTAACCATCTCTCAAAATGAATCCTCTAGAACTAACTATCCATATATCAAGAGAATCATAAACTCGTGCTAAATAATCCTCAAATGAGTCTCCAAAATCAATGAACATGTATCAACTCATTCCCATGTGAAATCAAAGCATGAAACATAACACATTTGAAGGAAATAATGGGAAAACACCTCTCAAATGGTAAAATATCAAGTAGACCAAGAGCAGGAATGATAATTCTCCTCTAGGATAACCAAGTCATCATGACTCACTCCAAGAACAATCTCCTCTATTAGTACATCATGAAATCATGTCCATACCCAGGTGAAAGCTTCTCGATCTTCCTATTGAAACCTTCAAAGAGTAATTGTCTCAAGAAAATGTCTCTAATCCTAAGAGAACTCTAGCCTCACCCATTTCTCCAAGTATCCATGATAACCTATAACCTATCAATACATGCCAAACACCAAATGCAACATAGAGCCATCATGAATTAATCAAGAAAATGACAAATGTAATCAATGCAAAGAGAATTACCAAGACCAATGTCAAAGCTCCAACCATAAAATTAAGAACCTATCATGACCCCATGATCTAACCATCTCCGCCTAGGAGATCACATGGACCAATGCATACATCTTGATCTTAAGATAACATGTATCATTTCAAACCTCTAAACCACTATCAAGGTTAAACCATGACATAATAACAATCAAAATCTAAACCAAGAAACCACATCTCCAATCACATGAGATAACCATCACTAATGATGGATCCACATCACTACTAGAAATTCCCATTGAACTGTGATATTAGGCTACATATTGAATCATGACTATCATCTCCTCCATGAAGATCATCCAGGTCTACACACACTCAACTACAATGTTACTAACATAAAGGTGAAACCTAGATCTCCAATCCAATAAGATACATGTACAACCACCACTAAAGCATCACAAACCAATCAAACACTACCAAATCATCACTATCAAAATCTCTCACTAAATGTGTATAACCAATGAATTTACTAAGCTATCTTGATATCATGATCAAACCAAATGCTACAAATCCCATCAACTGACTAATCAAGTAATCTAATTATCCTTCCTCTCATCTTGAAACAACATACCAATGCACCAATGACCATAGACAAGGTCAACTAATTAAAATTGTAACAACAATGAATCAAACTTGGTGGGTATAGATAGTCCACATCTAATTCATCCCATAGTAATCAATAGGCTACACACACCTACCAATCAAAGAATATAATCCTATATACATCAAGACTCAAACACCAAATAAACCACATATATGATTTTCCAAACATGTCCACAAATGAGTAACCATAGTCAAGGAACCAATCAAGCTTCAAGGAGATAAGAATAACCTCCTAAAATCAAATCATATCACCACCAAATAACAACATACATGACCATGTCATCCCAATACATAAATGTGCCTACATATCCATGAAACCATAACCATAGACATCATTGTACCTACACTCAACTATCACCCATACGAGACTTCAAGTCTCCACTCATGTCAACACATGTTCTCAAAATAAAATACAACCTATGATCTTGTCACCATAAAACTACAACTCTAAAAAACACTTATAAACATGTATTAGGTGAAATGATAGAAAAATAGGGGTAAGCGGTTTGAAAAGGGGATTCACCAAAATTATAATAAAAAGATTTTTTTTCCTTTATTTCATTAGGAAATGAGATCCACAAAATGAATTGATTATCAACCCTTAGGAGAATCAATTCAAACTAGAAATCTTTAGATTTCCTTATGCTTGAAGGATAGGGACTGTGAAGGTCAAACAACACCTTGGGGAGAAAAACATAAAATAGAAAATCAACACCAAAATGCAATCTAAGACTTGGAACAACAATATTAAACTCAATATAAGTAGAACTAGAAATTAGATTATGGATATGAGAAGGGAAGATACTTGTGTACTAGTCAACAAAAGTTCTTTTTAGAAGCAAATCTGGGACTCATTCATGAATGGGGGAATGGGTTCAAGTGTATGGTTTTTCTACAAATTTTAGGAGCCTCTTATATAGATCTAAATCTTCCAATTTTCCTAGGTTTCATAGTCTAAATGTCAAAAATGACTTCTAGATCTTAGTTTCCATCAGATGACAAATATTTTGAAAACTTTTGCAACTTTTACAACTTTGTGAATCTTTCACTTTGGAAGGTCTTCAATTATTCTTCAACCTAGATCTGCAATCACACATACAAGAGATAAAAAAAAAATGTTTGTTTTGGGTGAATAGGGGCTTTCCTTGGTCAAACCCTATTTTGGTAATCAAACCTTGAATTGAAATAAAAGATGAAAGATGGAGTGAAGAATGAAAAAACCTACATTATTGTAGTGTAGAAAAATGTATACCTTTACATTTTCACACCTGTTTGGGCCCTCCTTGTTAAAATTTGGCTTATTTATGCCTTAATTGGTCCTATTTTGCATCCACAAGCCTAATTAAATATGTTTTTCTAAGGATAATCATGACATTTAACAAATGAAAAATCATAATTTAATTTTTTTTGTTATGTGTTCTAGATCTAGGGATTTGGGACTCATACACCCCTCTGGGCATATGGGTCCCACCTAGGTCTTGGGACCTAGTTTTAAATAATACATTGAACATAACACTTCTTGGAATCTATGTTCTATGTTTAAGCCTCTAGGATTCATACACCCAACTTGGAATATGATTCCCACTTTAATATAGGACCTATTTTAATTCAAATTGTTGGTGGGATTTTATTACCCTACATATGATGTTAGCTTGTAGTGTTGTAATTTCAGGAAATTAAGCATAAACAAGTATAAATACAAGGTTATTTCACATAATTTCTCCTAGAAAGTTTTCAAGTCTTCTAATATTTTCAAAGGAGCATTCCTAAGGTAATTTTATGAGATTAAGAGCATTCAACAACTGATTACGAAGGATTTTGGAGCATTAATTTAAGATTCAAGCATCATGTCAAGGTCTTCATGCATCATGTGTGTTTTTGAGCTAACATGTTGATGTAGCATTTGTGATCCAAGTTCAAGCATTCAATTCCATATAATGTTTCGTGATTTAGATCAACATCTATTCAAGACAATTTGTACAAATTGTAAATCTACACTCCAAGGATACAACAAGGTTTGGTGAGTTGTTACAGTCATTTGTTCATTAATAATTCCTTCATGTTATTTCAATTTATTTCAATGTTTAATTAATCAAACATGGTCTAACTATAGAAAAACCCCATCCACTAAGAACACAACATTCTTTTCTCTCTTGTGATGTGTATTTTCAATATTTAGGTGAATAAGACTCAATTTACCAACCTGGCGATTTATTCCCTAATATATCCTTTTGAAATCCTTCAATAGTGTCGAATTAGGGTTCAAAATATTTAGATAGATCCCTAGAAAAACCTAGAGTGGGACTAAATCACCCAACCTAGCATATTAGTCCTATTACAGTTTATGATCACTGTTCAATAGATCCTGATCAACTCTCAAAGAATCCTAGATCCTACCTTGAAAACCCTAGAGTGGGAATAAATACCCCAACCTAGTGTATAAGTCTCAGTGTAGTCTAAAATAACAATTTCCAGGGATTACAGACCTTGTTTTGGCCTCTCCACTCTTGTAGGTACTTTTCTATTTCATTTTTTTTTAGCAAATTGATTTCATGCTTTCATGTTTATATGGTTTTATGCATGATTATTTTCATTTATCCTTTGAAGCTTCATTTAATAGTGAACCCCTATCCAATCACACAAGGAAACCCCTAGTCCATCCCTCAATTGAGTCACTTGGTTGAGGGATCTTGGTTTCCTAATGAACCAAGGCACAAAATAGGTCTAGTTCCATCTCCCAAAAGGTGGAACCCTATTTCCCTTTTGTTCATTTTGAGTAACCTAATGTGAAACTATCAGGAACCCTAAGTGGGACCCATACACCCATCTAGGTAAATGAGTCCTTGGAGGCCTACAAAAACTAGCTTTCTTGAGCTTTCTAGTGATTTTTTGTACTTCCTAGGTTTGTTGGTAACCTATTATATATATGTTTGGAAAGTTTCAAGAATTTTTATTTCACGTATCTAGGTCAAATCTATTAGAAACCAAGATCTGAAATACAAACTAGAAAAGCCTTCCACAGAAGAGAAAATCAGAAAAAGCAAGAGCTTTGAAAAGATGTGCAAATAATTATTATTCAGGAATTCATAATTACATGACATGATTTGCTTTATAAAAGCAAAGTATGCATAACCCTAATCTTATCTTGAGCAAAAAGATAACTCAACTAGATAAAGATGAGAATAATTAACCTAGGAATTAAAATATTACCTAAGTAAAGTTATGCAAGTGTAATTAAATATTAATTACACTAACACCCCCCATAAGTGCAACTTAGGGAGACTAAAAAAGAATGCACCTAAAACTAAGATGAATGCAAGAAAGCATGAATGGGTCCCAACAACAAGGCCTGATCAACTACCCATGTACAAATGCAATAATGAGGTAGAGAAGGAAAACCTAGTGGGACAAAACCCCCCTACAATGAGATGACTGCTACAAAGAAGCACTGGAAGAACACTGTGGAGTAACACTGGAACCTTAATCCAATAAGAAAGGAATGATACTTTTGTCTACAAGAAACCAAAGTGGAATCATAATAATGTGACAACAGACTTGATGCCATGGAACACTAGAAAACTCACAAACTGGAACAAACCTGGAATCTGTGAAGCAACAGTAGATGAAATGATGAATGAATCTAGAAATTGTGTATCTCGATGTTGATGCCAAACTGAGACTAAAACTCTTCCATGTGAACAAGTATGATAAAGACTTTGGAACATTAATCATAAAAACATGGCCTTCAAACTCACAAGGATTTGAACGAATGCGAATCAATAACCATAAAATCCCAATCTAAAGTGTGAACCAGTGCAAATCTAATATGTGTCAAGCTATGAGAAAAAATGTGGCCAAGAGAAACTAAGAAACTAGATATAACCCATGCAAGCTGTCAACAAATCAAGATGAAGATGAAGATCAAAGTGCATGCACACTCTAATCAAATTATTATGCAAGAAACCCCCCTGATGGAACTTTATCTTAGTTCATTTATTACAAAAACCCAACAATTTTTAAAGGAGAGAATACAAACATGCATAAATAGAAAATAAAAATAGACCTCAGATCTAAGTAGACGACTAAACCAGCTTTCCAACGTTGCAAGAATGAAGAAAAAAGGATCACTAAGTCAAAAGATATGCCTTCCGAAGCAAAAAATACTTCATCTTAGTTCAAAGACCTAAAAAATAAATCTGGATCAAAATATTGTATAAAAAACCTTCACCACTAGATTGGCGTCACAATCAGCTTTCCAACGGTATCTCGTTTGTAAAAAATGGACATCGTATAAAAAAATACACTTGATTTAGTGAAAGTTGCTCCAAAAGGCCCAATAAGGCATGTAGGGCCCCCACGGGGCTAAAACAAATTTGGCCCCTAGTCCTGTGTGCGACCAGGGGCTGGTAGGCAGGTGCTGGGGGTGGAGCCCTTGGTCCTCCATAAGACCGGTGGATGGTGCTGAGGGGGCCGGCGGGGGCTAGAGCATAGCGCCTGGTCCTTAATAAGACTGCTGCTATCGGTGTTAGGCTATCCACCACTGGGCCTCCAACCCCTACGGGCTTCTCTACCAAGATCTAAAATGCAAACTAGAAAAGACTTCCACATAAGAGAAAATAAAAAAAAGCAAGATCTTTTCAAAAGATGTGCGAATAATTATTATTGAGGAATTCATAATTACATGAGATGATTTTCTTTATAAAAGCAAACTATGCATAACCCTAATCTTGTCTTGAGTAAAAAGACAACTCAACTAGATAAGGATAAGAATAATTAACCTAGGAATTAAAATATTACCTAAGTAAATTTATGCAAGTGTGATTAAATATTAATTACACTAACAAAATCATCCATTTAGTTTAGTCATTTTGAAAAATCATTCCAAAACTAATTTCAGTAGTGAAAATCTTTAGATATATAGGAATTTTTTTTACATTTTTGAAGCATTACATAAATTACATAGCTTACTTTTTCATGTTAGCATGTTTTCTTTTAGGAGATGTGGTTTTGAAATGGTTAAGAATAGATTGTATAAGTACAACATCCCCTCTTATGAGTTCAGTGTAGAGCATAGAGTTGAGGTCATTAAGAAACATGTCAGCCATCCTTCCACTATTTTTCCTAGTTATGAAAACATCTTAGAGCAAGAGAAACAGACCATTGACACAATCCTTAATATCACCTTGCCTATCACTCACTCAAACCCTACTATCTCTCCCATTTGTGAGGATGATATGATATAAGTGTTGGAAGAATGAAGAATAACATCTCATTATGTAGCTTTTTTGTTGTCACTAATGTCACCATGTTATATGAGTTGTAATTGTAAGTTCAAGCTTGATCCAATATTATGCACCAATATGCAAAAACAGTTATTATCCTCCAATATTTTGGTCTACAATCCTCCACTGATTAATATCATAACTTTTGTTTTTTGGGAAATAGTTCTTGGTTGTTAGAAGTTTGTATATTCAGAATCTCATGTGCACAAGTGCTTGTATGGCGAGTTGGCATCACTCAATTGCTGTTTTTTTTTATTAGGTCTATCCATGGTGTACCTAATAAATAGTTGATGATATAATGAATTAATTTTGTGTTGCAGATGTATTTTTGACCTATCTGAGGTCCATGCCAACATATTGTAGTGTATTACATGCTTGAATTGTTCTTCGAAAAGTTTTGTACAAAATTGAAGCCAATAGATAATATTTCTGGTGAATAAGGGTTGCATCTAATTAGGGTAACCTAATTGATGCTTGTGGATGAGTCAGATATATATATATATTGGATAGTTTTTGAGATTGAAAGATATAGAAGACTCAAAAAAGAATGTGAAGATGAATCAAGGTGAATACATATTTGTTGGTATGTGAGTATATTAGAAGAAGTGTGTAAAGTTAGTTTATTGAGCATCAAAGGAACTAAATCAACACTTGATGTGTGTAACTTTATCAATTCATTTTCTGGTTGTAATCCATTTCTACATTGTATCTTTGTAGGCAATGAGCCTCCAACTTTTGGACAATGAGTCCTAGAAGTGAGCCACCCTTTGCAATATCTTATAACCGATTATATTATATTGTGAGGTAATCCTCACCGTGGCTTTTACCATTTTGGGTTTTCCACATAAAAATCTTGGTGTTCATGTGTTGTGTGTTCTTATATTTTGCTAATGCTCTTGCTCATTCTTACTATTATATGCATTGGAGTATTTGGATGGTGTATGTTTAGTAAGTTTAAGAAGATATTGATTCACCCCCCCTCTAAGTATCTTGGGTATTTAACAATTGTTATCAGATCTTGGTTCCTTCGAAGAAGCCTATCAACTTGAGGAAGATCTTGAAGATGGGACAAATGGATGATAAAGAAGAACTCCGGGCAGATCTTGAAGATCTTGGAAAATTTGAAAATGAAAAAAACATATGAAAGAAAATCTAGATGAGGAAAATGAATGCAGTAAGAAATTCAAAGATAAAATGAAGAAATTCAAAGAAAGACATAGAAAAGTAAGTGAGCAATTAAAACAAGAAAATGAAGAGATCACTAGATTGAAGATGCAAGTGGAGGAAAATAAGAGAACTGAAGATTGTGTGAATACAGTGGTGCAAAGAAAGATTGGTGAATGCCCAAGGATTGAACAAAAAGTGGTGAACTTGAGAGTGGAATTGGAAAAGGGAAGAATCTGTGAAGATAAGTTCAAATCGAGCTTCATCAAGCTCAATGAGTTGATTGCAAAAGAAAAATCAACTAAATAAAAAGGTGGTTTGGGAATGGAAGCAGGTGAAAGATCAAAGGCTATGTAGACGCCAAACATAGTGGACAATCAAACAATTCAAGATAAAGGAAAACATACGAGAAATCTAAGAAGCTTTTCTAGAAGACTTCCTATTAGATAGCCAAATTCTCAAAGGTACCCATCTTTCAATGGTGTTTGTTTTCATGCAATAAATTTGGTCATAAGGCAATAGAGTGTAAAATTAGAATAAACTAGTATGCTAGATCCTTCTCTAGACAATGTTTTCCATGTAAGAAAGTTGGACATAGAGCTAGTGAATGTAGAACTTAGATGATGAACTGGTTTAAAGGATGTAGAGTGAATCAATCTTTTGTTGGCTACTATTATGCATATAATAAGTTTGGACACAAAGCTAATCAATGTAGATCAAGGGTTAGTGGAGGTCAAACAAATTAGAATTTTTTTTAATTTCTACAATTGCAAGAAGCCCAGACACATTTCAAAAGTATGTAGAAGTAAAGGAGGAAAGCAATTTGATATGGTAAAGAAGAATGAACTTGTGAAGACAATTGACAAGAATGAGGTTAAGAAAGAAATAAACAAGATATGGAAGAAGAAAGAAGAGCTAGTGACATCAAATGTGTCTATGCCCTCATTTGTTACAAACAATTTGTCTAGAAATTAGACCCAACATGGTCTTAGGGGGAGCATTAACAAAAAATTATCCAACCCCCTAGATATCTAGTGTGTTAGATGTTGGCATGAAGATATGTTGTAAAGAATGAAAAAATAGAGCTTATGCAAAAGGAACCAGAAGAAAATTTGCAGGCATGATCATTTGTGGAGAAAATTAGGGATTTTTAGTGCAATGAAGAGAGTTTTTATTAGCTTTTTAAATTCTACCACATTTAATGCGAATTAGGGCAGCTCGTTGATCTATAAAGTGGATTTGTAAGATTTTTTGATCACTTGTGCATTTGAATAAAGTGGAGTGTGATTTGGAGCAATCTTGAGGTGACTTAAAGAGTGAGTTGAGCAAACCATACTTTTGGTTCTCGCAAAAGAAAAAGGTATTTTACTCTTCTATGCTATTGTAGGTTTGTGTGAATCTTGTTTCTAAAATAATTAGAGCTCAATTTTTGTGAAAAGATGGAAACCCCTATAGTTGTAAATGTGTTAGAAGACCTAAACCTTCCTACAAGAAGTATTCCATGAAGGTAGTCGAAGAAAACCCTCTGGGAGCCTTCTCATTGATTCCTCACTATCTTGTGCCCATTGAAGACACTAGAATGTAAATTCATGTTAAATATGAGGAATATAATCATAATAATTTGATACATATGTGGAAAAATGAGCTCATTGGGGATCATTTATTGATAAAACTAGAATATTCAAATATTATTGTGAAGAAGTTGGATCAGTGGAATCAAATTCCTAACTTTAGTTCCACTCTTGATGACGATTATGTTAAACCTAATCTTAACAGAATTCATGATAATTTTTTTTGGACAGACAAACCTCACCTAATAACCAAAGAATTGATTCAGGTTGTTACTACAATCTATGATACCAAACCCGTACCATTGTTGAAGTCTGTGCAAAATGAAGTGGTGATGGAACTTACTGGAGCAACATTCGACAGAAGAGCTCTTGCAAAAAAGCCTATTACCAATCTTGTTATGAACTATGTAGCTATAATGATTGGTCACAAGATCTACTTCACAAATAGGGAGAACTTTTTGTCTCCTATAGCTATATACACTGAATATGATATGGAATAAAATGGTGTAGAATATGATCTATTTGAACTTCTCTTGTAGCAATTATTTGAAAATCTAAAGATGATAATGGAGAAGAAACATGCATTTAATTTTGGTTCCCTAATTGTTTGTTTGTTGTTCTACTTTCTTCGATGGCTTACTGGAAGAGATGATGTGGTAATTTGGGATACATCAAGACCTATTGCACATAATTTTTATGATTACATGCACAGCTTGGGTGACCTAAAGGATCAAGACAATGCTCTGACAACATTCTTTGTTGTATTCAAAAACAACATGAATAAACAAGAAAGGATCCCAAGGAAAATTATTTAAAAGTACAAGGATGATATCATATTTCATGTCTCCATATATGAGTGGATGATTTAAGTAGTTGAACCTTGAACTATCTAGATCCAACTATTGGGTTATGAAGTTACAAACGATAAAGTAGAAGGCTATGTACAAGTTTTATTGAAAATCCCAAAAGATTCCATTGAAGCAAGAGTAGGCACATATGAACAAAAAGTAAAGCAACAAGAAAAAGTAGAGGAAGAAGAAAAAGTAGCGGAAGAAGAAAAAGTAGAGGAATAAGAAAGAGTAGAGGAAGAAGAAAAAATAGAGGAAAATGTCGGAAATAATGAAGAAGAACAAAGGTAGGTTGTGGAATCACAAACGTCCTCTAGAGAATCCTCCTTCAATGATGATGTATTGAAAGGCTTGTTATCCAATAAAATAAGGTTCCAACCAATAATTCCTTTGGAACTTCTACAACTCCCTATGGTTCAAGGTAGTGTGAATTTGGACAAGATATCTCCCATTCACAAATTAGTGTTAGAGGATGCATTACATGCATCTGGAAGAAAAGAAAATATGGAAACACACCAAAAGGGGATAGAGCTTATTGATGATTCCCTCAAATATTTGCAAGAGGCCACCCTTGGTACACTGATAGATACATCTCTCACTCCAGTAGAAAATATTGGACTCCTTCAAGGAGTATGCCTTCATACTTGGTGAGAAGAGCATGGAAGAGATTGAGGAGAAAATGGCAGAGAAAAATATTTTAGAACTTCATGATAAGTGTGATCTAGCACACACAAATGTGGAAAAGAGTCTAGAAGTTCTTTAGGCTTGTGAGTCAGAAGAAAATACTATATTTGCTTACTATATAAAGTTGCTAGATGCTGCACAGAGTATCAAATATTTCATCGACTCCATTGAATCTCAGTTGACAACTGTTTGGACAGTACATAAAGTGTATCTAAATACATAGACAATTCAACTTGGAATGCTATCACTACTCACATAGATAAATTATTTATTCTATAGAAGTAGAAGGAATACATCATTAGAAGATTCAGTTAGTTAGATGACCTTGTGAGAATGGAGTACACTCCCGTAGCAAATGCTTTAGCCAATACACGAAACCTAGAAAAGATCAATCTGACTCCATGCACTCTAGATGATGTAGAAGAAAGCCTAATGGAATTAAAATCTTTGAATGGAATGTTGATCTCTGCTAAGAAGAGTTGGGAGAATGGAAAGTAAGCATGGAAAGGTATTCTCAAGGAACTCCAAGGCTCACCTTCCTTCGGGTAATGCTTTTTTAGTAACCACCCTTTATCCTTGATGTTAAAGGGAGAGAGAATGTTATGAAGAGAAAAGGGGAGAGTGTGTTGAACACAGGAGGATTGTACATTCTTTTGGTACATGTTTCCATCAATGACAAAGGGGGAGATTGTTGGAAGAATGAAGAACATCTCATTATGCAACTTTTTTTTTTTTCATTGATGTCACCATGTTATATGAGTTGTAATTGTAAGTTCAAGCTTGATCCAATATTCTGAAGTAGTATACAGAAATAGTTATTATCCTCTAGTATTTTGGTCCACAATCCTCTACTGATGAATATCATAACTTACAGTTTTGGGAAATAGTTCTTGGTTGTTAGAAGTTTGTATATTCATAATTTCATGTGCACAAGTGCTTGTAAGGTGAGTTGGCATCACTCAGTTTTTCTATTTTGTTATTAGGTCTATCTCTGGCCAACATAATCAATAGTTGATGATATAATGAATTAATTTTATGTTGCAGACGTATTTGTGACCTATCTTATGTCCATGCCAACATATTGTAGCATACTACATGCTTGAATTATTTTTGGATTTTTTTGTACAAACTTGAAGCTAACAATTAATATTTTTGGTGAATAAGAGTTGCATCCAATCAGGCCAACCTAATTGATTCTTGCGGATGATTCAAATATATATATTGCACAGTTTTGAGATTGAAAGATATAGAAGACTCAGAAAAGAATGTGAAGATGAATCAAGGAAAATACATATATGCTTGTATGCAATTTTATCAGAAGTGTTCAAAGTTAGTTTACTGAGCATCAAAAGATCTAAATCAAAACTTGTTGGGTGCAACTTTATATATTCATTTTATAGCTATAAGCCATTTCTACATTGTATCTTTGTAGGCAGTGAGCCTCCTGGTTTTGGATAGTGAGTCCTTGTAGTGAGCCACCCTTTTTAATATCTTATAACTCATTATATTATATTGTGAGCTAATCCTCACTGTAGTTTTTCCCATTTTGTATTTTCCACGTAAAAATCTTGGTGCTCATGTGTTGTTTGTTCTTATGTTTTGATAATGTTTTTTCTCATTCTTACTATTATATGAATTGGAGTATTTGGATGGTGTATGTTCAATAAGTTTTAGAAGATACTAATTCACCCCCTTCTCAGTATCTTGGGTATTCAACAACAAGAAGATACAAGCATAGCTAATCATGAAGATCATAGTTGTTTTTCTCCTAATACCTCTCCTATTAGTCACAAAGGTATCTTGGTGAAAGAAGATGCAATCATTGAGAATCATGAAAGTCTTGTTTATCCTCCTCATCCCCCTTGGTAAGATATTATGACACAAGAAGATGAGATCATTTCCACTACTTTACTTAGTCTACATTCATCTGCCAACACCTCCCCTACTTGTAAGAATGCTTTAGTGAAAGAGGATACAATTGTGTACAATCATGAAAATTACATCTATGAAGAAGCTATGTTGGGGTTAAGAGATCTAATGATTGAAAGTTATAACATTATTTCTCTCTTTCCTAATTTCCCAAAAATTTGTAAGGGTCTATTTGAACAAAAGGATCCAATCATCGGTAAGCTTGAAACTCATAGTTTTTCTTCCCTTGATGCCTCCCTTACTCGTGATGAAGATACTTTACCACATATAACCATGGAATTTGATGAAAATCTAGTTTTTTCTCTCCTAACAATTCTCATACTAGGGAAGATATCATGATGAAAGAAAATGATAACATGGACACATGTCTTTCAAAAAATAGTGTTGTGGATTCCTTAGATGAAGATGATGAAGTGGAATTAGATTCCCCTTCACTATAAGATCATGAAAATAAGGATAAGTTTGGTGAAGTTATGAACATTATAACTCCCTTGAGTCCTCTAATTCTTTCACATCCTTGATATCCTTTAATTATTGCACCTCCTAAGGCTAAAATCATCCTTTACCCACCCCCAAACCAGCCAAAAACTCAAAACAAACTCATCCTCATCCTCAAACAACTTGAGAATAATATGTTGTAATAGTCAAGTTACAATGTCGTTGCTCATACATATAACACTAGAAAAAATATGCAATGAGGACAAACAACTCCAACATCCTATCTTTCTTGGTGCTCCTCATTTACCTCTACAAAGTGGAAAGGAGTATTACCTTGTTGAAAAACTTAAGAATACTCATGCTAAGATGCAATTATTGGACCTTATTCAAGCCTCCCCTTAGTATCATAACATGATTCAAAAGTTCCTTACAACAAGTTCCTACCCCCCATTATGTGCAATAAAATGAAGTTGCAACCCAAATTCAAGTTATAACTCTATTCCACTTAGACATTACTTTCCATTAAGATGAGTTACCTTCACTAGAAGTGCAAACAAAAAATGAATATTTCACAATAATAGCTATTTTCAATAGGACAGGTATAAAATTAACCCTTGTTGAAAATGGATGAGCCCTTAATGTGTGTAGTGTAACCCTTTTGGATAAGCTTGACATGGATAAATTAATAATTGAAACTGATTCCTTATCAATTTGAGGATTTCAAAATGTAAGAAAACAACCATTTGGTGTGATCACTTTTCCTATTACAGTTGGAAAGGCCACATTACAAACTCCTATTTATGTTATGTCTCATGATTTTTCATACAATCTTCTTTTAGGAAGACCATGGATTCATTAGATGCATGAAATTCCTTCAACTCTTCATCCTATAATGAAGTATGTTTATAACAATAAAGTGTATACAATCAAAGCCAAACCTAAGCCAAACAATTGTTTGAACATTGAGAAAGGCAAGGAAAATCCTTTCAAAACACTGACACCAACTATACAAGTGTAACTCGTTCAAGACAAAGACAAATAAAAGCATATTTAAGAAGTTACAAAGTATTTGGAAGATGATTGGGGTTCATTATACTTCACACCTACATTCATGGGAGAATACAAGAACATAACAAAAGAGTCTAAAAATAAAAAATAAAAATGATAATATTAAAAAAAAAATAGATGAGCCTTCAAAAGCATCCACCTTAACCAATTTAGAAAGAGAAGAAAATTGCACAACAAACTTTGATAAAGTTGATTATGAGAAAACATTGAATCTAGAATAAATGTAAAAGCTTTATGGAAGAGGTTATAGAATTATGACACAACTTTTTTATAGCAGAAAAGGATGTGGTTCTAGAGAACAAGGTATCTGTGTCCCCATACAGCCTAACAAAGAAGAAACCACTAGTGGTCTTGGTTATTGTCCTTTGAAAAAATGAAAGAATCAAATAAATCCTTGCTTAATATCAATTTAATCATACAAAACACCAATTATTTGAATTTGTTATATTTTACACCTCCTATAAAGGAGAGTACAAAATCTTGTAATCTAATTAATCTTGTGTAAGTATGACACCATGTACTAAGTAAGAGATATCTTTGTCACAAAATAAAGGAACAACTTCTACTATTGATGAAGAAAGTATCTTGTCAAAAATCCTCCAAGATTGTTTGATCATATCTCTCCCTCCAAGAACATGAAATAAATTTTACTACAAGAGTTCATTTTGTGCATATCATAGAGTTCATGGTCATTCTACTAATGAATGTAAGGATTGAGTAATAAATTTCAGCATCTTAAGGATTGTGCTGCTCTTCGTTGTGTTGAAGCACCTAGTTCCTCTAATTGATATTGGTTTTCATGTTTTCATCAATCATCTACATTCACCGTTGTCTTGCACTAAGTGGGGAAGAGGGGGTTAGATAGCCTTATCCTTGCATGCCACTTGTCATTGTCTCTTTTGGCTAGTTGACAGCCTTCCATGTATATATAAGAGAAAGCTTGGGATGTAGATGATATGCCTTAAGTTGGATCATGTGTGGCGTACTTTAATTTCTATATTTAGCATTAAATTTTGGGGGTAACCCTTTATTCATGATGTATTTTCATAGGTATTTTTGAATAAGCTCTCATGTCTTCCTATTGGCTACTTTAAAGAAAATTTCTCACAGCAATGGTGCTAGAAATCACTTTAAAGTGGGGGCATACATTGAAATTATCTTTCGACATTTATCATGTTTCATCGCACGATTTTCTTTCTTCTTATGATGTGTCCTTTTATTGGTGGTATCATTGTGTTTAATTTCCTTAGAGAGTGATATTTCTTTTATTTTTCTTATCTTGGAGACATTAGCATGATGTTCCCTAAGAAGGTACCTTACATGAACTAAGCAAAGTCCCTTTGAACAAATTTTTTCTTGCACGTTTTCATAAGCTTGAACTTTCATTTTGTGGAACCTTATCAAATTTATTAGGAGGTATAGCTTTGGTATGGGAGTTGATGATAGGTGTGACTTTCCCATAGCCACTTGCTTGTGTGAGTGAGCACATACCAGCCATGTGTGTGTGTGTCACCTTTTTGGGAGCTCACCTAGTGGATGTCAGATTCCACTAGCCTGTGTGAGCGTGCATTTTGTTTGCATAGTTTACATCATGTTCCACTTGTAAATATTTTTTTTGGACAAAAATCTTAGACCTGGTCCACATCGTGTTGGATAGACTGATGAGGCTTGATCCACCATCTTTTTCTTTTTCCCTCTTTTTTATATCTTTGACAATGAAAGCTTGTGTCTTGTTGTTGCTTCATACAACATCCACATGTGTGCTCTTTTGTGCCTATGTTCATTTTCCATAGGATCTTGATCCTGGGGGATTGCACAACCCTCTTGATCATTGTTGTCCTATTTCACTAGCATTGGTATACTTGGACCCCTCTTGATGTGAATTGGTCTACTTTAGTGTGAGTTGAATGTAAGGTCATCCTCTCACTAAAGTGGGGGCTAAATGTAGTGTAGAAAAATGTATCCCTTTACATTTTCACACATATTTTGGCCCTGCCTATTAAAATTTGGCTTATTTATGCCTTAATTGGTCTTATTTTGCATCCACAAACCTAATTAAATGCATTTCTCTAAGGATAATCCCAAAATTTAACAAATGGAAAATCATAATTTAATGTTTTTGGTTATGTGTTCCAGATCTAGGGATCTAGGACTCATATGGCCCTCTAGGCGTATGGGTTCCACCTAGGTCTCAAGACCTAATTTTAAATAAGAAATTGAACATAACACTTCTTGGAATTTGTGTTCTGGGTTTAATCCTCTAGGACTCATACACTCAACCTAGCATATGAGTCCAACTTTAACCTAGGTCCTATTTTAATCCAAATTATTGGTAGGATTTTATTATCCTAGATCCGATGTTAGCTAGTAGTGTTGTAATTTTAGGAAACTAAGCATAAAAAGTTATAAATACAAGGTTATTTCACATAATTTCTCCTAGAAAGTTTTCAATTCTTTTAATATTTTCAAGGGAGAATTCTTAAGGAAAGTTTATGAGATTAAGATCCTTCAAGAGCATTCAAGAGTTGATTACCAATCCTTTTGGATCATCAATTCAAGATTCAAGCATCATGTCAATGTCTTCATGCATCATGTATGTTTATAAGCTACCATGTTGATGTAGCATTTTTTATCTAAATTCAAGCATTCAAATCCATATTAAGTTTCATGATCAAGATCTACATCAATTGAAATCAATTCATTCAAGTTGTAAATCTACACTCCAAGGATTCAACAAGGTTTTGTTAGTTGTTACATTTATTTACTCATTCATCATTCCTTCATATTATTTTAATTTATTTCAAAGTTTAATTAATAAAATAGGGTGTGACTAAGGTTGACCCCCATCCACTAACAAAACAACATTCTTTTCTCTCTTTTGAGCTGTATTTTTCATATTTACATGAAATAGACTCATTCACCCAACCTAGCGATTTAGTCCTTGATATAGCCTTTCGACAACATTTGACAATGTTAGATCTAGGTTTGAAAGATTCAAAAAGATCCTTAGAAAAGCATAGAGTGGAACTAAATTTCCCAACCTAGAATAGTAGTCTCATTATAGTTTTTGAACACCATTCAATAGATCCTTTTCAACTCTCAGAGAATCCTAGATCTTGCCCTAAAAACCCTAGAGTGGGACTAAATCATCCAACCTAGTGTATCAGTCCCAATACAATATAAAATAGTAGTTTCCAGGGCTTACAAACCTTGTTTTCTCCTCTCCACTCTTCTAGGTACTTTTCTATTTCATTATATTAGGCAATCTAATTTCATGATTTCAAGTTTCTACAGTTTTGTGCATGTGTGTTTACATTTCTCCTTTGAAGCTTCATTTAATGGTGAACCCCCATAAAATCAGACAAGGAAACCCTAATCCATCCATAAATTGAGTCATTTTTTTGAGTGATCTTGACTTCCTAATGAACCAAATCATGAAATAGGTCTAATTCCATCTCCCAAAAGGGGGAACCCTATTTCCCTTTTGTTCAATTACCACTCAACAAACCCTTGAATGAAACCTTGATAATGGAGATCTTAGGAGGTTTACAACTTTCATGAAAAGGATGAATTGGACGTGTATATTGACACTTGAACCTTGCTTGAAATGATACTTTGAATGCTTGACTTGATGAAACCTACATCACAATGTTATCTCCAAAGACATGCATGATGCAAGAGGAATTAGATATTATGGATGGATCTCGAATATTGCAATAAAACTCCAATATATTTTCTCTTAAATTCCCTTGATCATAAACCTTGCTATAAAAATTATTGCATGAAACTCTAGGTGAAACAAAGTGGAATAACCTTGTATTTATAGGTATGTATCCTTATTTTATCAAAATTCAAATATCACAAGTGAACATTGAATTATGAATTTGAAAATGTTAAAATATCACCAAAAACATAATTTAAATTTAGGTCCTAAGGTTTAGAGGGGACCCATTCTCCCATGGGTGAATGGTTCCTAAGTCCATAAACCTAGGACACACATTACTCAATGTAAAGTGTTATGCTTGGGTATTAATTAATGTCAGGTTTCCCCATTAGAAAATGTAATTTAATATGCTTGTAAATGAATTAAAGTGATAATTAAGGAATAATTAAGATTAATTAACTAAGAGGGCCCAAATAAGTTTGTAAATGGAAAGAGGTACATTTAACAACACTAAATTAAGGAATTATTAAATCCATTTTAACTAGTAGGGCCCAAACAACTTAGAAAATGTAAAGGGTTACATTTTCCTACACTACATTTAGCCCCCACCTAAGTGAGAGGATGACCCATCATCAAACTCACACAAAAGTAGACAATAAAGAGAGGTATTATTGTATAATCATTGGAATGATAAGAAGAAAAATATCAAGGAATGCAATCAAGCATCTAAGATCTAAGATATCATGGAAAAACCAAAAAAAGGAACAAGGAGACACATGCCTATGTTAAACATATGTATGTATGCATTAATGACAAGATACTCAATCATACAATGTGAAAGACTCAAAGAAAGAGAAAAAGAAAAAGGAAAGGGTGGATCAAGCCTCGACTGTCCAATGCAATGTGGAACATGCCTTAACTGTTTGTCTAAAAATATTTACAAGTGGAAATTTTTATCCACTATGCAAACAACAATACACTCACATGAGCTAGTGAAACTCTATTGTTTACTAGGTGAGCCCCCAAGGGTGGAAAATGAGAAAATATTATTAGAATCCCATACCATATCAAAGTTATACCTCTAATAACTTTAATAAGGCACCAAATAATATGAACTTTGAATTCCATAAGGCTTAGCAAGCTATGTTATGCTAAGAAATTATGAATAAACAAGGCACCATAGGCAAGAAAAGTGTGTTATACTTGTTTGCCATGAAAAAGGGTTAAAAATGCATGATTCACAAGGCTAGAAATTTGTGTAATGCTAAACACTTCTGAATAAAATGCAATTAGGATAATAAATTCTCAAAGGGGTTTCACTTAGTTCATGTAAGGTCTCCTCTTAGGGAACATTGTGCCTAATGTCTCTAAGAGAGGACAAGTCTTGGATGAAATATTTGCAACTTAGGGAATGTAGTGCATAGCATCACCACTAAGAGGAAAGTTGTATGCAAAGAAAGGTAACACTCATAGAGGACACAAAACCAAATGAAACCACAAAGAAGAAGATAAATCTTAAGAAGTAAGAAAACCACACAATAAAACATAAGGATATAGTCCAAGATCTCCAAAATAATAATGCCATTGTATGCCCCCACTTAACATAAATTACAAACACCATTCTATGAGAAATTACTTTAAAGTAGAAAATGATAAAAGCTAACATTAAATAAGCCATGAGATATTATTTGGAAATCTCTATGCCAAGTCATATGTTTCCAAATGAAGCTACATCATGAAAGGGGTTTCCCCCAAAATGAAATCCTAAAATCACAAGGGATCCATGAATTTAGGGTCAACATATGTCTTTGCTACAATGGTATTATACAGGTCAAAAATGTCATCATTCCCCAAATAACTCATGGAACTTGAAGAATGACACATAGAGAGAAAAAAAATAAAAAATTTAGATCAACATGGAAGAGAGCTAAATCTCTCAATGCCTTGTGTAATCACCAAAATGAAAACACAAGAGAAAAGAAAAGATAAAGGTTTATGACATATAGAAGAATTAACATGAAGAAATCAAATAGAATAGTATGGGGGATCATATTACACACATGCAATCACATAATGAACAAAAAAAATACTAATAAGGCACATGTGAGTGAACCTATAATAGGTCATCTGCATCCCAATCTTTTTCATCATATGTGAAATGCAAGCAACTTAGCCAAAGGGAAAACATCAAGTACCAAACTAGGATAATCACCAACTTTATGACATGGCGAATCACTCTTTGTAAGAGTATCATCACCATTGTTATCATTTAAGCTCATGGAAGAGGAAAATAATAAATTTAGCGTAGTATGCACTTCCTGAATCAATCTTTTCAATTTAATTATCATCATCCAAGCTAATCACAACAGAAGGTCTAATGGCAATATTCACAGAAGATTTTTTTCCTTGTTATGTGAGAGGTTTAGGATTTTCTTGTTTTGATGAAGGAGGAGAATTGTAATAATTTAAGCTCATGGAAGAGGAAAACAATAAATTTAGCTCAATATGCACTTCCTGAATCAATCTTTTCAATTTCATTATCATCATCCAAGTTAATCACAATAGAAGGTCTAATGACAATATTCACAGAAGATGTTTTTCCTTGTTATGTGCGAGGTTTAGGATTTTCTTGTTTTGGTGAAGGAGGAGAATTGTAATGTACTAACCCTTCCATATAGTAAAAAATTATTATTTTATACCAAATGAATTAATAAACAAGTAACACAAGCATTCCAATAAAATTTTTCTTTTCTTTCATTGATAATTTCCAGTCAAGATACAAAACATAATTGAACATGTATTTCTTATGATTTCAAATATACATCAATGTATGAAGCATACAAATACAAACATAGCTCATAGATCTTTTGAAAAAATATTATTAAGAAGGCCCAAGTTCTTTCCTTCCAAATCTTGGTTCTTCTATCACCTGTTGTGGAGGAGAATCATCACTTAGGTGCTTTTATGCCAACCATAGACTCTTAATGCAGTCCCCTGCACATCTATAATTTGATAGATGGCCCTTCCCTTAAATGAAGAGACTAGTAGGGTAATCAATAATGAAAACCAACTGAGCATAGTATTGTTTCCTACATATATATAACTTGTAATCCCACAATCTTGAACTAGTATGCAATAATGGATCACAGTGAACTAATAGTGTAGTCTCGATAGTCACACAACTAAGTGGAGTCGTGTACATTCACACTACTTTGATAAAAGAGTTTTCATTCAGTACTTTGAATGAATTCATCTATCACAAACACTACTCAAGGCCAATTTTACTTAAGGCTATCTTACACTATTCATAGGTATTGTCCTTCAATGGATAATCTTTCACCCCAGACTAACCTACAACATACTAAACTACTTGTGATGAATCTATTTAATAAGCAAGTACATAAGCACCCTCCCATACTGGATTACTTTCCTAGGAGTTATACAAGCTTCCCTAGTTAATTTAATAACTTAGTTGGGTGTACCTCAAGTGACTCTTGCATTAAATCAAGCCTAGTAAATAATAACTAATACAAGCATCATTCTCCTATTATAGAGATCTTACGATCACAATATAATAATAGCAAGAAGGCTACATTTCCTATCTCATAATACAATAATAATTACTTCCATTGTATAAGTAGAAAGTCATTTCATGTAATTTAGAAAACACAACAATTCCTTGCAAATAATAAGCAGAAGAAACTTCATGTCTGTTATCACTTATTCCAACTAATGATGATAGTGCAACCTTCTCCAATAGTAGTTCAAATTAATTCAACTTACCAACACAAATTATTTTCTCTCTCTTTTTGATAGCACACTTCTCTCAGTAAGACAAATCTTACTCACAAAATCTCACTATTTTCTCACTCATATAACAAATGATTATGACTGGTAAAATTCATAATGATAATGAGCTAAGGATGTATACTCTTTGTATGCAACATCTCTCTCAATTGAAATGGGAGAATGCAGATAAATGTCACACAATAATACAAAAATGAGAATGATTATGAATGATAGTAAATAATGATCACTCCAAAATGGATAAGAATACATTTCAAGTGAGCTGGTGTGACTATTTATAGAGCATCCAACCTTCAAAAATATTATATTTTTGGCATGCAGAATGACACTGATTCCATGCAACATGATTTAGTTTAAAGGTGGCAATAGATAAATTTCATACACAACATTTACCATAACAAATTGACTTACATATTGACAGCATTCAAAAGACCATTTCAAATTGCACATGGAGAATTCACATTTTTCTCCCAAAATGACATCTATAGGAAAGTGATAATAGCTCAGTGGCACCAAAACTAGCAAGTTGGAATGATTTTAGGTGAAAATAATATGTCAATGATAATTTAGCAATACATAACCTAAAATGACATATTTTATGGATTGAGTCGATCGCATCAAATAAATACGTTGGACTTAGTCCATGTTTTTTCCATTTTCCATATCGACCAAGTCTAACCCAACAGATATTAGATGTATTGCTTTGTCTTATTCATGTGTATTCTTTGGCTGGTGAGTGTCATGTATGTTTCAAAGTTGATTCCTAGAATAGTGTCAAGTATTGACACATATTAGCCATAGAATTATTACTTCAAAAGAAGTCTTTAATAAATCAACTTCTTATTAAATAAGAATAAGTAAAATTCGTTGTTGTATGAAAATCAATATGTAAAGTATATATTAATACTATATATATTGAATAAATATGTATATTGTAAGCTAGTTAGCATACATCTGATATATATATATATATGTATCTATATATATGTATGTATGTATGTATGTATAAACGTATATGCATCTATGTACACATATACATATGTATACCATATCGATGCATCCATAAGAGCATGTACATTTTCTAACATGCACTTGTATCGATATGCATATACTTATGGATACATGTATATACTATACATATATATATGTTTACATCCAATTTACTTACATCCAATTTAGTTACCATCATATCAATAGGTTAGTATGTGTGGTATATCTATATATTTGCATATACGTGTCGTTAGATCCCATTGACATGCATGTGCTTACATATAGACATAATTACACCTACATCCCTCTTATCCATATGATCGTAATAACACAAGAAAGATCTCAAAACTCAAATAGATAAACATCACTTGAAAATGTATGCAGAAGTAAACAAGACTCCTAAACATACAAGCTATGGATGACTTACCTATAACCCACAAAATGGCTAAATTCAATCAATCTAATGTGATGTGTGTATGCTCAATTAGTTTACTTTTACCGGTTACCCAACCAAGACCTTCTCCCGAGTGATACTTCCCCTCCGCTTGGAGGAATAGAACACATACCTACATCCATTAACACATGCTCATGGTAGTCAAATGTTTATAACATATGTAGTATATATAAACATCTTCAAAATTAGAACAAATACAATTCAATAACCTTTCATTCACATAAATGTAGTATGAATAACATCAACTGAAGTAACATTAGATGAGACAATTATCAAATTTTAGAACATTCATATTGACAACAAGGTGTGAGCATATTTTATTTATCTCCAGAATTCTCATTACATTCATTTTTACCCTATGCAGTAATAGTAAATAGTAACTATAAAATTGGGGTGTAACAAGAATCATCATGCATTGCTTGAGGTAAGTTTTTATTTTGATTTTCTATGTTGTAGTTTTCTTCTTTTTCTTGTAACAAAAAAGCAATAGTATGATGTCTATGCCTATGCTCTCTAGCATTTTAGTTTCTTTTTGTTTGATTTTTAAGTTTTCATTGTGTCAAAGTGGGTTTATCAACAATAGGTTTATTTTATTCCCTTAAGGTAGGAATGAAAAGAACCATGGGATTTTTTTCAACCACTTTCTATTTGGCTTTATAAACTTTTTTATTGTAGGAGGCCCAATGGAACTTATTTGGTTACCTCGTGGTCTCTTATAGGAAATGGGTGGAGGATTTTCTATGTTTTGGTCTTGGTTACTTTGAAGGGATTTTGGTTCAATCATGGTTTTGTCAAGGATAGGAGGATCAATCGTGGGTTGAGGAATATTTCTAAGGGATAATTGTGCTATGCATTTTTTGTTAAATATTTGATAGGATTTGAAAAATAATTCCTCATGGGACCTAATAGGTTCCATAGGTTCAATCTGAAATAAATCCAATGAGAAATTCCTACGAGAAGACAAGATTAAATCCACTACGATACACAATAAACATTTCATCACCAAATGAAAAATTTAAGCATTTATGCACAACCAATGAGAAAACATTTAGAGAGAAAAGCCATGGATAGCCTAACTCACATGAAATAGGTTTGATGATGGGATGATGGAAAATGAGAAACTTAATGTTTTTGGTCTAAGTTTTAGAGGGAGAGTTATCAAACCTATCATAAGGAAAGATAAATCATTATGTGTTTTGATCCATGCTTTTAGTTTTTCATAAGTATCTTGGTAAAGCTCATGCACAAATAAGATTTTTTCAGTGATCACATTCTCTATAAAAATGGGATCAATTAATAGCCCATCAGTAGCCTTGTCATTGATTATTCCAGCTACATAAAGAGGACCATTAGGTGCATGTTTAACTATGTTGTGTTGTGAGAAATCCATTTTAGGCGACATTTTGGTTAGGACCTTACAAGGTTGAACTTCAAAAAAGTTGATGGAATTATTTATAGTTTTCTTTTGATTTCTTATGTAATTTTGCAGAAGGTGATTAAGGCCATGATCCATTTCTAGTCCTTGTTTATTTTTAAGTAAATCTCTTATGTTTTGTACTATAGGAACTGCATCAGTAGTGATGGGTTCAAAACTTATAAAGTTTTACAATTCCTCTCTCTTCATCCATTTTTATAAGATTTTCATGAGGGAAATTTCCAATCCTTGTATCAATATAATTCACATTAGGTGTAGGTAGGAAAGTCATAAGAAATGAAGTGTTAAGGGTATGATCCATAGTGGGTTAAGTAGTGTCAACACTATGAGTGAAAGAGTTAGAAAACCTAAGATCCATGATGAATTATGTATCGTGGGATGGCATGAGTCTCGAACTATGTTTCGTGATAGTATTGTTAATAGGACACCAAGTTGTGAATGATGTAGAGGTACTTCCTCTTGCTTAAACAATTCACAAACTCACAACGCAAACAAAAATTGCAAAAATAAATTTGAACAATAACACAATAATCTAAAATCAAATCTCACAAGTTACAATCAAAATTTCATCTTCAACCTGCAATGAATTCCCTCTTACAATCAAATCAAATTAAATAAGCCCTCTTTCGGGGCTAATTCTTCACACAAAAAACTCCATTCCAATCTGCAATCTTCCTCTTACTATGATAGTCTTCCTCTGGTGCCTCTCCTCTTCTTACTCTCACACGGGATGTCTTGGAATTCACTTAATTTTCCAAATAACAAGCATTGAAATTTTCCAAAGGATTCTATATCTATGCCTTCAACCTTTGTAGTTGCATACAGAGTCTACTCTTCTTTACCTCTATATTCCTAGCTGATCCTTCTTTCTTTCCCCAAAACCACCACTTCTATCTTGGTCACCTCAACTCCTTCTTGTGGCCCTTCAACTTCCAATTCTTAATGGTTGTCCTCTTTTTCATGGTCTCCCCAAAAGGAAGTCTTCAACAATGGAAACTTTTATCATCTTCCCAACTTTTCCACGTGGCCTTCTATATCTCAATTTTTTTAATTTTTAAATTAAATTGTTTATTCATAATTAGCTTTGGCTATTAGTAACCCATCACTTTTTTATTAAAATTTTAATTGAACTAACTTTCTACATATTTTAGCTAACTTGGCCCCTTCCTCTATAATATGCAGCTTGAAGACTATTGGGTATGTGCAGGATCATCATGGAAAAAATAGGCACTTAAGTGGCAAAAAAATCAGAAAAATCAGAGTTAGGAAACTTGACATAAAAATTTGAATAAGTTATCTATATTATTTCAAAAATATGGAAGAATATAATCTATATAAAATTTAATGTAGTTTCTAAACTACTAGGTTTGTTTAAAAAAAATGAAATCTATTTGGTGAAAATTTGAAATTTCAATGCAGTAGTACTTAAATTTCAGGGAAAAAATAAGAAGTAGGTGTCTGTCTGACCGCCCTAACCACAATAAAATGATAATATTTTTTTATAATATTTTAGAGATAAGTAGAGGACTCATGTCCCGATGTGATTCATATTTTTTTGTAATTTTATTCTAGGTAAATAATTAATTATGAATTTTTTTATTACAATTTTTAAAAAATATAAAAAGCTTGTATGTCTAACCACCTTAACTTGGTCAAAACTTCATGAAATTCATTTTTTCTTTTTTTAATCCTATAGTATGTGAAGCATAGAATGTGACGCATGTTTTGGATTCAAAAAATGTGATATCGTTTGAAAGCTATAGATTTTTTTCAACCAGTCTATCAATCAAGACTTCAATCGTAATTTGAATAAAAAATGAATAATAATTACTTATTAAATTCAAAATAAAGCATAATTTATATTTTTGGAAAGCATAGAATTTCCTTTAAAAACCATTTTTGTTTCATCAATTTTGGGTAAAGAAAAGTCATCAGCCACATACCCATCATATTGCCACTTTTTGGCCCATCATGATCCTACACATACCCTGTTGTGCATTTAATTCATTCAAACTTCATCTCACACGTTGACTTTTATCCTCCAATGGACCATCCAAAGACGTCAATCCGCTTTGGGTTTGATTTATTTTGAATGCCAAGATCCTAGCTCAATTCAAAACTTTTCATTTCAAAATTTCTTCTTATCATTTATTTAAACTATGGCCTAGTCTTTATGTAGCTACACATTTATATTCAACATTCATCTCCATGGCAACTAGTTCGAGGATTTTGTAGATTTTTTCCATATTGGATTTCATTGACCAAGACAAATGCAATTACAATATCTGACAAAAAAAATCCCTTAACACCACACTTCATGAGATAAATACTTTTCTGAGAGGTATCTACTTCATTGTCATCTCATTAAAATGTCAAAATGACATTACAAAATTTAAGAGGTTTAGGCACTACCCAAAGAGAGAAAAGAAAAACAAAACCAAAATTGAAGAAATCAAACCAAATTTTTTTTTGGATGGTGTTAATTGCTCGTGCAACCAGGTGCTCCTACACTAGTGAAGCTCGTACAAGTTTTGTAAACCCAAGATGCACCCAAAAGGGATAGGAGGAAAAATACAAACAAATACCCTAGAATGGAATAAGCAATTTTCATATTTCAAACAAGATAATTTTTTGATTATGCTATGCAAAAACCTAAAAAAATGATGTCTTTTAGATGCAATTTAGAATTCAAACAATGCACTAATTTTGACCAATTATGCTTGATATGATTAATTTGAGATAACAAAAATTTTGGAAACTAAAATAGTAAACTAAAAATAACAAAATAAACTTTAAAAATAGAGGTTTTGAAAAATGAATTTATAGATTTTTGTGTTGATTCTTATGGTTTTTAGATTTTGGACTATGACAAGTAGTTAGAATTTTAGTTTTTTGTAAAATTATGTTTAAATAAAAATGGAAAATAGTGCTAAATGACAAACTAGGAGACATAATTTGAAATGCATTTTTGATTCAATTTTGTATTTTAAGTTTTTGATCATGCAATGTTATGTAAATACTTTCAAAATGAATAATTTTTTTATATTTTCCATATTTTAAAGAATGCAAAAATGCAAACCTAAAACCCTAAATGAGATGCAAAATAATGAAAATAATCAACCCTAAATAAGATGCAAATCAATGCAATGCAATGTAAATGAATACAAAACCTAGGTCTAGGGTATGATGCTCAAAATTTAGGTTCACCAAATGAAATTACAAAAAATAGGTTTAAATGGTTTGAGAAAGGGGTTCACAAAAAATATAATAAAAAGACCTATCCTCCTTTATTTCGTTAGGAAATGGGATCCACACAATGAATTGATTATCAACCTTTAGGTGATTAAAGTCAACATGGGAATATTTTGATTTTCATATGCTTGAAGGATGGGGGTTAAGGTCAAAAAAACAACTTGGGGAGAAAAAATAAAAAATAGAAAATCAACACCAAAATGCAATCTAACACTTGCAACAACAATATTAAACTGAAAATAAGTAGAACTAGAAATCAGACTACAGATTTGAGAAGGGAAAAGATTTGTGTACCAGTCACCAAAAGTAATTTTTGGAAGTAGATCTATGACTCATTTCCCATGGGTGAATGGGTCCAAGTGCGAGGTTTTATTGTAGCTTTTAGGAGCCTTTCATATAGATCTAAATATTCCAATTTTTCTAGGTTTCACAATCAGAATGTTACAAATGACTTTTGGATCTTAGTTTCCATGAGATGACAACAATTTTGACAACTTTTGCAACTTTTGCAACTTTGTAAATCTTGCACTTTGGAAGTTCTTCAAGTCTTCATCAACTTAGATCTGGAATAACACATAAAAGAGATAAAAATGTTTGGTTTGGGTGAATAGGGGTTTTCCTTTGCCAAACCCCATTTTGGTAATCAAACCTTGAATTGAAATGAAACATGAAAGAGAGAATGAATAATGAACAAAGCTATGTTACCACTCAACAAACCCTTGAATGAACTTGATAATGGAGATCTTAGGAGGTCTGAAACTTGCATGAGATGGTTCAATTGGATGTCGATCTTGACACTTGAACCTTTCTTGAAATTATTTTTTGAATGCTTGACTTGATCGTGAAACCTACATCACAACATTAGCTCCAAAAACATGCATGATGTAAGAATACTTTGATATGATTATGGATCTTGAATGCTAAAATCAAACTTTGATATATCTTCTCTTGAATTCCCTTGATCATAAACCTTGCTATAGGAATGCTTGCATGAAAACTCTAGGAGAAACATAGTGAAATAACCTTGTATTTATAGGTATGTATCCTTAATTTCCCAAAATTCAAATCTCACAATTCAACATTAAATTATGGATCTAAAAATGTTAAAATACTACCAAAAACATAATTTAAATTTAGATGCTAAGGTTTAGGGAATACTCATTCACCCATGGGCGAATGGGTCCTAGGTCCATAAACCTACAACACACATTGCTCAATGTAAAGTGTTATGTTTAGGAATTAATTAGTATTGGGTTTCCCCTTCAAAAAATATAATTTAATAGGCTTTTAAATGAATTAAAGGGATAATTAAGGCATAATTAAGCTCAATTAATTAAGAAGGCCCAAATAACTATGTAAATGTAAAGAGGTACATTTAACAAAACTAAATTAAGGCGTTATTAAATCCATTTTAATTAGGAGGGCCCAAATAATTGATAAAATGTAAAAGGTTACATTTTCCCATACTACATTAGGAGGAACGAAATAGATAATTATTTGTACCATCTTAAATATCATATAAAAATATGTACTCCCTCAAGGTTTCTCCTCTTGACTTGTTTGGATGCTCACAAAATTGAACTCAGAATCTCAGGCACCTACAAGTGATAAAAAAAGTACCCAACTCATCCAACACCTCAAAATGATAAAAAAACTGATCCACTATGTAGTACACATCACATTCCCTCCAATGCCTATTCAAAATAAAAAATCTAACTCTATATCAAAAAGTTATGCTCAAAACCATATACAAGAGAATATTTGGCTTTTGGGCTTGAAAACCTGATTAAAACAAAAAAATCAGGAAACCAAACCTATACCACTACATAGTGCTTGGAACCACTTTTCTAAGGAGTATAAGAAGTTAAAAATTTGACTCCCTTGGTGAAATTTATGCAAGTTTGAAAAAAAATCTAATTTACCTATATAAGCAACCTTTTGGTGGGTCCCACTCCAATTTTTATTTTTTTTTTAAAGTCATGATTTTTATTTAATATTTTAGAATTAAAGGATTAATAAATGTGGAGGGGGTGGGTAGTTTAAAATTCATGTAATTTAAATTTAAATTTTCAAAAAAAAACACTTCAGGTTTTTATTTCAGACTTTTAATACTTTAAAGAAATTCAAAGCTTAGAAACCTATGGTTGAAATAATTATTAAGTGGCAGAGAAGCATCAAACAAACTGAGTATATGATGTGGTAGGTTATCATAGAGTGGGTACAAGTCTGTTGAGCCCGTGCCCCCCATATAATATATATTTTTTGTTTTTAATTCTTTTTAAACCTTTTTGAATGTTGTTTTTTTAATAAACTTTATTTTTATTTTGCAGGGGTGGAAATTTTTCTACAAAGGACAAATATATATATATATATATATATATAAAATAATTTTTCTACACATGGTGAAATTGGGCAACCAAATGGTTGTATGGTTAAAAAATATTGTGCTTTTTTCAGCTTTTTCAAAATAGGTTGAATTTTATGTCATTATTCATGTCTTAGGCCTTTTGGATCCAATGGTGAGATCAGTTTTGTCTCAAGAGGTCCTCTATACAATTTCCTATACAAACCCCTCATATGAAAACTCAAAGCAAGAAACCCTCTTTGACCCAATTTTTTTTTAAGCGAAAGGCATGGAAGCCTTTATATATATATTATATAAAATAAGAGATTTACATATTACAAAATTCCAATTTGGGAGAGTTGGTTCAAATCCTCTTTGACCAAAATTTTGAAAGCTTTAGATCTACAATAAAGCCAACAAATCTTGACAACCCAAAAGCCCAAATCTACATACAAACCCCTACAACATGTATTCCATATTGTGCAATTCCTCCAATCCTTTATGCATAGCCATGGCTTCAACTATGTAAAAAATTTCTCAAACTAGGGTTATAACAAAAAACCCATCAACCATGAAAGCTATGATAACACTTGTTAGAAAATAATATATTTAACCCCCAAACTTATTTCATTACCTACATAACCCCATGATAGTTAAACATGCATACAAGTAACCATAATGCATAGATCAAATAGACAAGCCATAAGATAAAAAAAGATATACATTTAGAAAACCCTCAAGAGGGAAAAAACTACACTCCATAAACATCCATACTCCATATTATTCAACAATAAAGCAATACAATAGTTACAATGGATACCTCTAAAGCATCAAGCCTTCCAATGTATCCTCATGTGTCCAAGAATGAATCCACACATCCCATTATATGTTTCACATATACACTCCTTAGAAAGACTCAATAATGACAGTCCACTCAACTAGCCAACCTTAACCACTAAACATGTGCTTGCTTTTATAGACTCAAGATCACACAAATACAACCAAGTGGTAAGATAAAACCATGTGTCACAAAACCATGTGAACACAAAACCACTAACCCCTTATTTAATATTGGGTACTAATTTTTCACTTTATTTAATATTTTCTGCAATATTAAATTATTATCACATGTCTCCCACACATTAAATAGCAATACAATGTTACAATACAACATATAGTGGTCCCCAAATAATTACCTAGAGTGATTAACCACACCACCTAGGTGCATCAAAACTAAATAATTATTTGATTACAAAATTATAATAAATCAAATTATGCAATGGTGTAAAACACCATATTCCAACAATAGATAGGAGAAGATGATAACACGCCCTTATCCTTTACTTCCTAAAGGTATAATTTTTTTAAGGATTAGCCAAAATGATAACATGATGAATTCCAAGAGCCATATCTTTCAATTCATTACCTACTATTTATAATCCATAAAAAACACTAGAATTGAGGTCATCCTAATGGTGATTAGATTAGAGGAAGGCCTCATAAAGAGGAACTAGGGAAGAAGTGGGTGATTATGATTTACATGGGTATGTATGTAAGAGAAGATCATACACACTCACTTCTTTGGGATTAAAATAAGATCTTTTATTGATTAACCAAATTGAAATGTGAAGACGTATTTTGATCATAGAAATAAATAATTTCGAAAGCACATAAAATAGAAAAAGAAAACAAAATCAAAATCAAATGTCTACAAATAGGTCCTCTTGAGGCCATTTCATAAATCCATAGGATTATATTTATTAGAGTTTTTTACTTTGGTTTGCAAGAAGGAAAGTTAAAAAATAAATATTGTTCAACAAAAAAGTAACATTTTCTTCAAATAATTATCCAAAATACAAAATATAATATTTTAAAGTGTAAAATAGACTATGTACAACATCAAATTGTCCATAATTTTTGATAAAATAATAAAATCATGAATTTAGATTTCATATGAAAAAATATGATTATGTAATGTTTTAAAACAAAGTACATATTTCAAGTAATTATATGTAATTATTGTTGCATAATGAAGAAATATAACCTAGTTGACCATGTAAAGCGAGGAACCAACCTTTAGACAACTAAAAGAAGTCAAAAATATAGTTAGTTACACAAAAGTTATGACTATTTGAGTGCATAGGCTTTTTGACAATTGTAAAGGGGATTGACAAGGAGTTTAGCTAAGTAATTAAGACTTTATGAATGAAAAATTTAACCAAAAACTAAATTGAAATCAATTCTTAAGAAAATTAAATTTTTGTAAATTATATTTTAAAAAGTGAAAATCCATAAAAATGTGTGGATTACCAAAGACAGTGTCAAAAAAATGAATAATATTTTTATTAAAATATTTTTCTACACCAAAGAATATCATATTATATATATATATATATTTTTTATTAGGCCTTTTGAACTCAACTATGATGTTTTTTCACACCAAGATGCTCCTAAAAGTAATTCAATCTCTATAAATACCTAAAAATAGAAGGGATATAAAATAATTCCAAAGTTAACAAATGCGTTAAAGCATGTTCACATTGAGTTCACCAAAATAAATTCACTATAAATAAAAAATAAAAATACAATTGTAGTGTCAAAAATTGACAATCTTAACAATTTCACATTACATTTTGTCCCCCTTATCTATTGGATTTAATTAAGGTCCTAGTTTTCCAAATTATCCATTCCAAAGTCCAATTTTTACCATTTTCCAAAGGATTGCAAGCATTGAATAAATGCATCCAAATTGCATTTTTCTCTTGACTAAGTGTTTCTTAGAAATTTGGGCTAGGACCCATTCACCCATGGGTGAATAGGTCCCCCTTGTTATCCAGGAAACAAATTCAAATACGTTGTTGGTGAAATTTTAACATCCAAAATTCAAATATGAAGTGTTGGAATTTGTAATCTATTTTTTGGGAAATTGGATAAACACCCACAAATACCTAGTATTTTTATCATTTGAAATAGAATAGGAAATCTATTGGAAAACTTATGATCAAGCATTATTGTCAAGAGAAATATTTCAAGAGTTTCATTGTAGCAATTGAAAATACAAGCATCATACCAAAGTGTATGTGTGTTCATGTCCATGTTTTATGAAGGCTAACCCTTGTTGTAGGTCTCCAAAGCATTCAAGAAAAGAATGATCCAAATCCTTTAGGTAATGTTTATGACTTCAGTCCTTCAAGAAATCCATTGAATGGTGGTGAGTTGCAACTCATTTTGTTCATTCATCATTCCTTCCTTTCAATGACCATTCCTATTGTTGAAGCAAAGGCAAGTCAACCCAAAAGTAAAAACACAAATGGCATAGGAGCTCACCAAGCTAGTTGAATCAAAGATCATATATCTGATCAAACATTCCCCCTAGGTATCAAATCTAGTTTTGGTTTGAAAAAAGAATGGAAATATCTAACTTTGTGTTTATTTTTGAGACTTGAATAAAGCCTCGTTAAAAGACCATTACCCTTTTCCACTGATGAAGCAGATCTTACAGACTGTGGTCGGATCAAAGATGTTCTCTTTTCTAGATGGTTTCTTAGGGTATAATCAAGTCTATGTGAAGGAATTTGACCAACATAAAACAACATTTACCACTAAGTGGGGAATGTTTGCATATTCAAATATTCCATTCAAAATTTCCAATGTTGGTGCAAATTTTCAACAGGAAATGGCTATTGCTTTTGAATGATTGATCAACCATATTATCCTCATATATCTAGAGGACCTAACAGTCTTTTCAAAATTAAAAGATGATCATTTTGATCATCTAGAAAAGGTTTTCCAAAAATTCCAATAGTTCGAGATTTCTTTGAATCCCAAAAAATGTGTTTTGGGAGTACCTCAGGGTAAGCTCCTTGGCTTTGTAGTATCAAAGGAGGGAATGGCAATAGACCCCAAAAGGGTTAGATCTATAATGGAATTACCCTTGCCAATAAAACAAAAGGGACTACAATCTTTTTTGGGAAATATTAATTTGGTTAGTAGATTCATATCAAATTTCACAGGAATTGTGAGACCAATCACCCTGATGCTTAAGAAGAATCTACTTTCCAGATGGACTTTAGAAGGAAAGGTAGCTTTCGAACAACTAAAGGTAACCATTTCCGAAGCTCAGTGCTGGTTAACCCAGATTTTTCCAAAGTCTTTCTACTCTATGTATACAGTGGACAACATAGTATAGCTTCCATGCTCACTCAGAAGTGTAACAAAGACAATGGAAAGCCACCTATCACTTTCCATTCAACGACCCTAAAAGGATATGAAGCTAGGTATAGCTTCATACAGAAGCATTCCTTTTCTATTATCAAAATTTTAAAGTAATTTTGACACTTGGTGTCGGCTAACAAGATCACTATTCTTGTAGCACATCCTAGTGTGTGGGAATACATCATAGAAGGAGAGATAATAGAAAAAAGGGAAAATTGGATCACCAAGATCCTAGAATATGATGTGGACATTAGACCAACCAAGCTAGTTTAGGGAAGAGGTTTGTGTGAGTACATGTCACAAGAATTAAATTTTAAAGCTAACAATGAGACCAATGAAGTCTACTAAAACCAATTTGGGTCTGAAGAGTCTTGGGTGGCTAATCACACAACATATGCAAAAAGGATATTACCCAACTAGTCTTCTGCTTCATAAAAGAAGATACTACCGCAAGGAACCATGTATGTATTAATTGAGGATGTACTATTTAAAAGAAATTATGATGGTGTATTGCTCTAATGCCTCGACAAGCTACATGTGGAAAGAGTTCTTAATGAATTCCATCATAGTCATAAGGTTGGATATTTCTCTGCCAAGACTACTTCCTTAAAAATCATGCAAGATGGATATTGTTGGCCCTCTATGTTTGCTAAAGCACATCATCTAGTGCAAAAGTGTACCCAATGCCAATATTTTGTTGGCAAAAGAAAGAATGTAGCTCTATCCCTAATCCTGATTGTAACTGAGGAACCCTTTGCTCAATGGGGTCTAGATTTTATTAGAATGATAAAATTCTATTTCTAGTTCTAGGCATAAGTGAATCCTCATAGCAACCGACTACTTCGCAAGGTGGACTGAGGCTGTATCCCTAAAAAGTGCCACATAAGGGGAAATTATTAATTTCCTTGAAGAACTAGTAGCCAAGTTTGGCTCACTTAAGACCATCATATCTGACAATGCCTGAGCCTTTGTAGGATCAAGAATGTTATATTTTTCATCAGACATGGGATTTTCAAGACTTCATCAAATTACTACTCAAAAGGGAATGCATTAGTAGAATAAACTGACAAAAACCTACTTAGGTTAATCAAGCATAGTGGGTTGGAATGACAAAGAAACTGGAACAAACACTTGTGAGCTGCTCTGTAGGAAAATCAAATTACTCCCAAGGAAATTCTGAAGACTTCCTCCTATGAACTGGTGTATGGAAAAGAGGTAGTGCTACCTATCTCCATAGACATCCCTGCCTTGCAACTACTGAAAACCCTAGAAATTGAGGAAAGCGGTGTAATGGAAGTATGACTAGTGGAGCTCCTCAATCTAGAAGAAGATAGAGAAAAGGCCTATGACTCCATGATAAACTGCTAATAAACAGTAAAGCATTGGTTTGATAAAAAGAGCTCTAACCTAGAATTTAAAGAAGGGAGCTTAGTGCAAAATTACGATGAGTGCACTACAAAACTAGGGCAACACACAAAATTTGAAGTGCTATGGAGAAGACCCTTCCGAATTATCATGTGCAAGGAAAAGAATGTGTATGAACTTTAAGATATGGAGGGAAATGCTTTAGATGTAATGGTGAATGGTGCTTTTTTTAAGTTATTCCATTTAAATATGCAGTTCTTTAAAAAATTTAACAGTTATGTACCATATGTAATTTTTTTGTAAATACATTCTAACTTTGAGAATAAGCCATCCGAGAAGAACACTAAGGAAACGAAAAAGGTATATTATATTATATTCATCAAAAAATTTATAATATAATGCATGGCTCGAGGCTCAAATTTTAAAATGAGGCTCTATTGAGCAAACCCAAAAATAGGTAGCAAGCAAAATGAAGCAAAAAGGAGGTAATGACCAAAAAATAGTAAAGGAAAGTGTCCAACTGTTGATGACAAAGTGAAAAGGGATCAATATTGGGATCTTATTCTTCTTCTTCTTCTTTAGGTTGCAAAAAGGGGCTGAAGACATGATGCACATGGGCCAAACAATATAGACCTAGGGTCTAATTACCATCACTCTGCACCAAAATTTTGAAGTACTTCCTCCATGTGAGTCTCGAAATGCACTCCACTTTGTACTCTAGTAGCAGAAAAGTGGTCGCTGGCTAAGAAGAGTAGCGTTGTGTCTCCACATACATAGTGTGAAATTTGGAGAGGAAGGGCAGCCAACGTACGTCTATTCTAAAGTGCATGTGCTTGCGAAGATCCATGGTGCTTGGTATACTGACATTGGGGATGTCCACTTGCACTACCTCAACAAGCCCCTCCATCAGTGAAGTGTTGAACATCTAGTGGCACAACTCAATTATCATGGGATTGGACACAGTCAGGTCTAGTAGTGAGGCCACGAAGCGGGAAATCATGTTGTCATTTCTCTAGAGCTTATTTTCATCATTGATGAAGTCAATGTCGAATACCTACCTAAATGCAACCATGATGAGGTGGTCACATTTCTCCACCAGGTGTTTAATTTGGTCACTAGTGGCCTCTCCTGCAAAGCAGTATTGTGGTCTCCATGGGAGGAGCCAAATGGGAGTTCCTAAGATAGAAAACATTCTAATAAGTAGTGAAAGATTGCGGAATGAGGATAAGCGAAGAGCTTGCTAAAATTAAGATACTATATTTTTGAATGAATGTTGCAAAAGGTGGGATAGCTATATATAGAAAGGTGACCCAACAAACTCAACCAATGGAAATTCTAATTTTGGTTGGACAACAATAGGAAAATTTGAAGGAAAAATGGAGAAGGGCAGATAAATCAGAAGGATAACCTGACAAAATTCCTTGAGAAATAAATTTGGGCATTGGGAGTAAATTCTCTTGTATGCCGATCGTTGGGATGTGTCATTTTCCATCATCAGTGCTAACTAGCTTACTAGTGAGAAAATACATGGATTAACATGCTAAATCTCTGAAAAATTAATGGGCACGTCTTTTCAAGAGTACCTTGTATGATCACCTCAGTACATTTCACATAGTGAAAATCATGCTTTTCAATACAATGAGTTTATTTGATAAAAATATGGTGGAGGGAATGTACTAATTCCATCCTCATGGTTTTTTTGGAATTCCCAAGGGATATGGATCTCCAATTCACATGTATCACCTTAGTGACAACATTTAATGGCCCGGTGGTAATGGCATAGCGTTAACTGCATGTATGTGTGAAAGAATTAATTGCAATCAAAAGTATATTTCTCCAAAGAAGAAAAAGGAAATGATTGTTATTGCTGAAGAAGCTCTCTGCAAATTTCTTGTATAGCCATGGCAGAAGCATTGACCTCTGGTAGACAAGTCGTAGTTTAAAAAAAAAATACCTAGTTATGCTAATGTTTTTGGGTACAACTTATTCACCAATACCCTAGCAGTAGAAGAGCATCCTTTTGAGCACTGTAGAAAGGTCCAACCTAATAAACGAATCCAAAGAGAGGTGATGCAAGACATTATTGATAATATTTTTAACCCTCAATTATCAGCTAACCCTAAAAAACTTAGGGAAGGTGCATTTGAGAGGATGGAAAAGCATGAACTGTCAGAGGGTTTTGTGTTTCAGCTTTGGAATTGTGGCTTGCCATAGTTTATGTTGCTTGATGTACATCTATTCCCAGAGTTTTTTGACACATGTGTGAAGAATTTTAACAAAAATAAAGAGGCCATTGAGGGTTAAGGGGTCAAGATTACCATTTTTTCCAAAGCTATACGAGATATTCTTTGTATCCCTCCGAGCTGGGGTACCGAGATTTTTGACGAAGAACGGATGGATGTCCTAGGGGAGGACATGTTCAGGAAATTTTTTTTTTATGAAGATGAGACCAAGGAGAGACCATAGAGAGGGTAGATTTGTTGGCCTCTTTCGTGCAAGAAATTTAAGGACATAGTCTATGTTCTCAATGTTGGGCTAGGTTTTTGGCCTCAATGATGATGAAGAGGCTAATAATTTCAAGTTTACCTTAGCTCTTATGCTCAAAAGCGAAAATTTCTAGAGGTACTATGATTTTTCTAAGGTAATAGCTAGGAACATAAGGAAGCTATTGAAGATTTACAATACTAAGTCCAAATTTAGGTATTCTTTTGTCTTGGCTCATTTGCTTTTACATCAAAATTTTGAGTGGTTGGATAGGAATGTACCAATATCTAGGTTAGATGAAAGGGGTTATCTCTAACTAATTTCTATATGGACCCCTATGCTTTTGAGGACAAGGGATTATTATTAGTTTATAGACAATTTTCTAAGGCTAGTGCTCTAGGATTTGATTCCCTGCCCCATTCGTCATTTCTCTCAAGAGGTTATGGAATGGATAAGAGATATACTGACCCCATTGGTTTATTTCCTGAGAAAGGATTTCACATTCATCATATTTCATGGTTTTCCCAAGGACGCATTCTGAATCCCTAGATTTGTAATAGACATGGTCTTTGCATTGGAGGCATGCCATCAGGTAACCATTGTCGATAGGATTTATGGTGCCAGGAGGAACCAAAAAAAGCTTTATGACCTTCCTCTCGTGATTTCTAGAAGTAAGGTAATACTAACTAAGAAGAAGGTAGAGGACAAGATTGCAAATTTACTAGTGGCCTTGGGCTTGGTCCTCATTTGTGACAAGTGGAATTATAACCTAAACATGATTTATAGTTTGAGACATGAGATTTGGGATTATTTCCATAGGAGGAACCCAAGTCAAGAAAGTGCAGAGATATATATTGACCTGGATCAAATTCCATAAGAGCATCCAAAATGGTTAAGTTTCTATGAGTTGCAGGAAGAGTATCAGAGGAATCCTCTGATGGGAAAATCTATTAATGCATAGCTAAAGTGAAAGGGATGGTTGGAAAGGAAAAATAATGACTTCTGGAGATTCTAACAGGAGATGAGGTTCTTGGGTGCTTTGTTCGGTAACTTTTAACCCCTTGATGATGAATTTGAGGACTTATATGATAAAGAGGATAATTCTAACAACAACAATCCTAACATAGGCCATGAGATTGACGAGGAACATGTTCCACCTTAGGTTTCTAGACCTTGAGAATCCAACAGTTAGAGAGACTCAAGGTGAAGGGATTCACAAGCTACATCTATGTCCAACACCTAAAGTAAAGGTAAAAGGACTTGACAGTCTCCAAGAGGATCTGTAGTAGTCACTAAAGGCTAGGTTTCAGAAGAATCTACTACCAGAGGATCAAAACATGCTAGTTCTGGTCATATAAATCAAAGAAGGATTCAAGATCTGGGTTCCCCTAATGTACTGGTCCAACAACAACAACAAGTGGAGTCTGTCCTATAAAATGTTTTTACCACTATGGTTGAGGTAAGTTTCGCTCCCCCTCTTCTTCCTATTTCTGCATCTTTGGTAAATCCTCTTCCCCCTCTCATAGAAGGAATCCTCCCTCATTGGATCCTGAGCTGGTAATCTTGAATACACCCCTACCATTTTCAATGAACCTGCTGAAACCACCCCACACATAGGAGCGTCATTCGTCATGGCTACTATTGTGTCTTTAATCAACTTGTCAAGGGCCCCCATTGAAACAACTGGTACCACCACTTTGCACGTCACTCCCCATCCATCTACTTCTAGGAAGGCACCTCTCTATCTGTCTATTTATGTGTCCACTCCTATTGGCTTTTCCTGTACTCAATTTAGTGTTCCACCCTTTTCCATGATCATGCTACCTTTTGTGGCCCCTCATGCTCACACATTTTAATTTTCCCCTACTGTGACCCTTTTAAAACTACACCCTAGTGCTTCCAATGCAGCATAAAGCGTCGATGTCCCTCAAAATCTTTATGGTCATTTTGATGCTGCCAACCAGGCCTGAAAGGCTAGGAAGTAGAAAATATTGTTGAAGAATGTTGAGAAGCCCACTACAAAGAAGATTGAACCTTGCTTTAATGAAGAGAGGAAATCTTTTCTTATTACTACCATGAAGTCGCTTACCACAAAGCCCAAAGGGAGAAAGTAGATGGAGGACTATGAAATTCATGTCGTAGGCCTATATTTGAATGAAACTTGCCCATGTGACAAAGTGGTCCTAGCCAAAGAAACTTAGAAGGTGGTAGATGCTGACTATGAGAGGCTAGACAGGAAATTAAAGAAGTGCGAGGTAGAGTTGGAAAATGTAAAAGAAACAGTAAGTAGACTGCAAAATGAGATTTGAGCTAGAGACACTAAAGTGACCCACGTAAATAAAATTCAAGGCCAGCAAGGAGATGTGTCTAAGTTGCTTGCAAAATCTTGGAGCGAACAAGTTCACCTTCATGCTAAAATTGAAAATCTAAAAAGAGAGCTAGATGATCCCCAATCCTAAACTTCCAATGATCTTTGGAGGATCCAGGTAGAAGCAAAAGAGTCAAGACAAGATGTCAAAATATTGAGCTTAGAATTCGTGAACACTCTTTGGGAGAAAATTCAAATGGAAGAAAGCATGAGGGAAAGAGAGGACCAATTTAGTTAGTTGTTGCATGAGGATCTAGAGCCCTCCCAATACTGAAGAGGTTGATATTCATGCATTGGGAGTGGATCGCATCTAGTATTGTCATTCTTGGGTCCACTTTACAATTTCTAAGGGATGTTCTAGAGTTTTATGTCAAGGTTGGTCCAATGGCCGATCACTTCATGCAAAAATTTTCACCCCAAGTGGCGAATTCACAAAGTTACATTTCCAAGTTGTGCATCGCCACTAACCAAGCCCTAAAAAGAGCGAGGATTCCTGATTGGCATATTGCCTCCATCAAATCCAATGAGATCATCAACTGTCACAAGGTTGCAAAAAAATGTAAGAATACAAGACAGTGCTAAATAAGTGGTTCGTCGAGATCAAGGACTGTGGAATCTTTGCTACTTATGGGATGCCTCCTCCTCTTTCACTAGATGAGATGTGCTAACAGTGGAGTAGGTCACTGATGCAATCTGACACAAAATTTGGACCTCTGCGAAACTCCCAAGTTTGAGTGTAATGCCTATGGTGGATGATGTTGAGCATGAGGTCTATGCTCTTTCTCGACTCTCTTATCACCTAGGATTGGTTTCTTCTAGATGGGGTTTCATCTCTTTTAATGAGATTTTCAATCTCAAGCAAACCTATAGGAAGATCTGAAACCTCATCCTACCATCCGATGCAAACTCGTCCTGAGGCTCAACATGCTGATTTCATCAAACTTTGAGAACAACCAGAGGCCTAGGTTCATGCCTCCACAAGCAAAGACTCCTTGTGAATCACCAGAACTGTGAAGCATTTTTGCCTTAATTGTTTTGATTTTCAGCTTGTATAATTTTTTTAGTTTTGGGTGTGCCTGTGTTCAAGTAGAGTTATTGGAAAGGTGTGCAATGTGCCATGTGGTGGTTGTGTAGCTTTCATCTTTCGTCTCCCTTTCGAGAGAGATTTTGGAACACATGTTGGACCATTAGGGATTTTCTAGGGAGATGTATTCATGAGCTCGAAAGTCTCCACCTTTTTGACATATCGCCTCTTCATTGCAAGAAGATTGCATCTCCTATGGAGTGATATCTTTTGGGGGTTTTTCATAGCTAGCTATCCTTTTTCTTTCTTGGTTTTTGGGATGGAAGGTTTGATTCGGTGCCTTTGGGTGATGTGATCGATCAACTGGACCTTTTTCTCCAAGTTGTTGTTTATAGGATTTGATTGTTTATGGGGCTCTATCCTTGCTAAATATCTAAAAACCATCAATGCGGGAGTTGAGAATTGATGAGAAAATATTATTGCGACTTAAACAAAGATCTATGGTCAGATTGTGTGCCATTAACTATCAAACACTTGGCAGTATTGACTTTTGTGCTAAGGCGGTGTTTTCTTTTTCTGCAGCTATATAAGGAGGGTGATGACCCAATGAAGGGTTGGAATTTCAAGTTTCAGTTTCCTTGGATAAGTAAAGTTTCTTTAGTTTTCTTAGGATATATAATTAATTTCGGAAGCACAATTGCAACGCTACTTGTCTCTAGCATGTTATATCTTTTAAGGCTTAAACTATTGTCGGATTGACATTCGACCTTTGTTTTAAAGTTCATTTGATATTTAAAGGATGAACTATTGAGGAGAAATTGTTGAGACTATGGATGTATGCCCTTTTTCAAGCTTTCTTTCTTAATATTATTGTTTTTAATGAAATATTATGTCTTGCAAATTGAATCTAAATAGTTTAAGTAGTTGATTTCCATGTTATATGCTCGTATGGTAGAATAGTGACTTGTGAAAATTGTATTATGTCATTGGACTTCTCTGCTTTTCTGAAGGATTTTTATTTTACTATATTATGTTGTATTAGGAGAGAGATATTATGCAATTTCTAAATGTTCTTTCTATTACCCTTAGAAATATTTATGTTCGATCAGACCTTAATGAACACTACCTACGGGAAGATTTCAAAGCTTGCACTGTGCTTGTTGTTAGCCTTCTCTATTTGTTCTCTTTCCAACAAAGAAGGGTTGTGGTGTTTTGTGTCTAATTATATCAATCATAGAAATATTTTGGTTTAAAATGTTGTAAAAGAGTTGGTGTATCGCCCTTTTTCATTTTTTATATTTACATTTCTTTCTGCCCTTTACTCGAAACTCCTAAAGAATAGCCGACTTTCTATAAAAATCCTAGAGGTACATACAGTGAGGCACAAGTTGGTCCCCCACTCACTGAACTTCTCATAATATGGTCAGAGAGGTGCAAGCTTTGATGATCAACAAGTTCCAAAGCCTTGCGCTTATATGGAGGAATGTGTGCCCATGTTGGAGAGCCAAAAACTAAAAAATTATGCACAATTGGTGTCCTACCATAGAAATCCTCAAAAGGAGTCATGATTTTCAATGCCTTGTGGGAACCTAATTTTGAAAGTGTGTAGAAAAATTGATGGCTTCAATAAAAAAAAATTGGACCAAGAGAAGAAGCATGAATCATGTAGCTAGCCATTTTCATTAGGGCCATATTTTTCCTTTTAGCAACACCATTCTGTTGTGGAATGTATGCAACTAAATTTTGAAGATCTATCCCTTCAGGAGTACAAGATTGCATAAGATTATGGTTCACATAAGAATATTGATATAATTCCCAGATTGCTTATCAATATGAGCCTTGAAAATTTGAAACTTGCCAAAGACTTAATTATTTTGGCCAAGAAAGTAGACCCAAGTGAATCTATAGTAGTCATCAATGAAGGTGAGTGCATAATGATCCTTATTGAAAGAAACACTAGAAATGGGCCCACTAGATCACTATAAACCAATTTAATAACTTCTAAAGGCCTCCAAGACTTTCATTTATCAAAATTCTCTTATGGATGCTTACCCATAGCACAAACTAGACATACACCATGTAAAAAATTTATGTGAGGGGGACTTGTGACCATATCCTATGAGCTAAGCTACTAAAGATAGCAATAGTTAAGATGTCCAAATCACTCATGCCATAACTTACTCACTGAATCTAAATAAGCGAGTAATGTTGTAGAAGAACATGACACAAAGTAAGAAAAATGATATAAGGGTATGTGCAAGATCATGGTGCACCAAAAAGTGGCAATATTTGTAGGGTATGTGGCTGACGACTTTTTTTCACCCAAAATTAATGAAACGAAAAGGGTTTTTAGAGGAGATTCTCAGCTTTCCAAAAATATAAATTATGATTTAATTTGAATTTAATAAATAATTACTATTCATTTTCTATTAGAATTATGACTAAAGTCCTGATCGATAGGTTGATTGAAAACATCTATAACTTTCAACGGTATCATATTTTTGAATCCAAAACATACATCACATTATATGCTTCACATACTATAGGATTAAAAAATAAAAATTAAATTTCATGAAGTTTTGACCAAGTTAAGGTGGTCGACAGTGAGTTTTTATATTTTCTAAATTTTGTAATAAAAATTCATAATTAATTATTTACTAGGAAAAAATTACAAAAAATATGCATCACATCTAGACATGAGTCCTCTACTTATATATAAAATCTTAAAAAAATATTATCATTTTATTATGGTTAGGGTGGTCAGACAAACACCTACTTCTTATTTTTTCCCTTGAAATTTAAGTACTACTACATTAAAATTTCAAATTTTCACCAAATAGATTTTATTTATTTTTAAATAAACCTAGTATTTTAGAAACTACATTCAATTTTCTACAAATTCTATTCGTACTTATTTTTTAAATAATATAGATAACTTATTCAAATATTTACGTCAAGTTGCCTAACACTGATTTTTCTGAATTTTTTGCCACTTAAGGGCCTATTTTTTGCACGATGATCCTGCACATACCCATAACCAATACTCATGATTGGCCTTTACCACTACAAAAACAACATTATCTTCAAGATCATTGATCATAACTATGTCTAAAGAAAACTCAACTTTCTTTCCATTCCCAAGATGAGTGATTTGGTAGACCGATGAAGGTTGGCACACAAATTAGGAACACAAAGAAAATTCTCAAGGGATCCATCATCCATGTCAATCAAATCATTTCCAACAACTTCCACCTTAGTATCATCACTTGTAAGAATATGTGGTACTGTACAAGGCTCCAACAAATAAAACTATTCTCTATCATAACCCATGTGATGTGTAGTACCTGAGTCAAGTATATATTGTTGAGATGATCCTATGGCTTCAACAAGTTCCTATCCTTTCCCTTTCTTTGATTGTGAAGAATTTGAACAAGATGCTTCCTTTTTGTAGGAAGATGGAAAATTGGTGTTATTATTCTTGAGGGGATTAGTCAATTCATCAACTAAGTGCTTAGTATGGAAATGATGCTCATTATGATCAACTTTCTTGCAATATGCAAATCTTAGTTTCTTCTTCTTATGTGAATTCCCCTTCTTCGAAGAGTCTCTTGCTAAGGAGAAGAGGATTTTCCTAAATATTTGTGTGGCTTATTCTTTGATTGCTTCTATTTCTTGCTAGATCCTGACCGATGTCCTCCCGCCAAAGCTTGTGAATTGGATGACTTGAGAATACCCATAGTGATCGACTTTGTCTATTCAAGCATCAATACCTTTGTAAAAGAATCAAATGAAGGTGTAGTACAGGAACCTCCCATAGTTAACCAATGAGTTTGGAAACTAGAAACAAAAGTTGCATATTCTAAAGGAATCTTGCCCAACAAATTGAAGACCAACTATGCATCCTTTATATCAATATTACAATCTTTGAGTTGTCCTCTTAGTTCACTAGCCTTAGTTACATAGTCTTGTATTATATCAAAATTCTTTGGATCTAGATTAGTGAGATCATTAACAAGTTTGTATCCCCTAATCTCATCATTTTTCCATACAATTGAGCAAGTTTATCCCAAGCTTCCTTAGTTGTTTTACACTTATCAATATTAATGATGAGATCAACAAAAACATATTTCTTGAGTGTTCCAAGAGCCATAGTACTTTTAATGATCCATTCAATTTTTAAATTTGGATCAATTGGTTTTGGAATGGATGGACATCAATGTAGTGAATTAATCTTTTTTCCATTAGTTTACTCCATGCATTTATTTTCCATGTTGCATAGTTATGTGGAGTTAAAAGAAGAAACGTACGATGACCCATGGCTAAAATTTGAAGAGCACAATGGAGAACTCAAAGAATAATCACACAACACAACCCTCCCAAATTCACTCAATCAAGGAACACCCCCCCCCCCAAACAAATGATTTGGCACTTTATTTTAGTGTGTTTACAAAATTACATAGAGGAGAACTACACCAACCATGATGCAAATTTGGAAATGTTCATGAAGAAACCAACCAAGAAAAGTGCCTCGAAGTAGATGGTCATTTAAAAATTCCTCTAGTTGGATATTGGTATAATGATAAGAGCAACTAGCCTGTATTAGCTACTGGTTGGAGGATAGGACGATGCATGACAAGGCTCAATTAGTAGGAAAAATATTTTCCTAAGTTTACTTATTGTTGTGAGATTCATTTTTTTTTTAAAACTTAAATAAAACTTCAATTTAAAAACTTTATTAAAAAAAATATTATTAAAAATAATAAAGAAAATTATTTAATTTTTGAATTTAAAAACAATATTAAAAATAAATATTTTTGTTTTAATTTTAAAAACTTTATTAAAATATTAATAAAGAAAAAGTAATTTTTAAATTTTTAAAAATTAATAAAAAAAAATTGATTTTTCTACTTAAAAACTTTGTTATAATAATAAAGAAAAATTTAGTTTTTATTATTTAAAACTTTAGTAAAAACTATTAAAAGAAAAACTTTTAAGAAGTTTTATTTATTAAAAACTTTAATTTAAAAATTAAAACTTAATAAAAGTTTTATTTATTTAAAACTTTGATTAAGAAAATAAAGAAAAACTTAAAAAGTTTTATTAAAAAATATTATTAAAAGTTTTAATTAAAAAATGTATTAAAAGAACATTAATAAATAACTTTTAAAAATTAAGGTTAGACAGGGTAAATAGGAGCGTCGCCTTGTCATAGCTAGTGGTCGCGATAGGTGGCAGCAACCTTGTCACCATTGGCTGCAAACTTACAGGTTGCAAGGCCTAATAGTACCTATAGTACTATCAAGTACCCTATGTTACTGCAAGTTTAAACCTACAAAAAAATTTTAAAGTTCATTTTTAAACAAAAAACTAAACCTCTATTTTGGTAGGGTCGTATGATGGGCCACTTAGTATTTTTTTTCCTTCAAGAGCAACTTATCCAAAATTGATGATTTGAAAGTCAATCTTAAGTTTTTTTGGCCTTTTGAGTGCAATGGAAAGGTTGAATTTGACCCAAAATTCTCTAAAAATATGGCTACCTTTTGGATCTGGCAACCACCACGCAACTTCAAACCCTTGCAGATTTGACCTCTAATGTCCAACTAGGATGAAACAAAGGGAAGCTCTGACTTTCTGGAATGCTCTAGACATAATGGTGAGCTCAGGTCTAATGCAATAAGCTCCCAAAATAAACCTTCAATACAAAGGAAAAGAGGAACCCCCCAAAAATCTAGTATTTCTATCACACCTTTCTAATTCTCCAAATCATCTAAAGATGCAAGAGAAGAGAAAACTCAATGCTTCAAGAAAATACAATATTTGTACTGAAGAACTCCTAAAATACTAACCAAGGGAACTCAAATTTTTGTAATACCATGTAAGATTTTTCTATGGAGATAGCCAACCAAGATCTAAAGGCCTATGGAAACTACAAAATACTCAAAAGATCAATATGACAAGAATAAACTATATTCATATCAATGAATGCAAAAATAATCAATGGAGTTGTTTTACAATGTGTGAGATACCCTTGGTTATATAGCGAAGGTGGGGCATAAGATGTCATAAGATTATGAACAGTGTCTTAATCTTATGATATGAGACAACTTACCATAACTACCCAGGAAATGATAAAATCTAGACATGACAACTAAGTATTCTAGAAAGAAACTTAGGACTTAAGTAAACTTAACATGTGAATATCTCCCCTAATTCCCTAGTAAGTGAATTAACTAGCTACAAGAAATTGATTCACACCAACAGGTAGTTGTAGTGTTATAAAATGCTCACTACCATTTATGGAGGTATAAAATACACTTTATGTAACCATATTTTATCTTTCAAGGAGCACCATTTTAGGCTCACCTTTGTCCCAATGCTTCGGGGCCAAGGGGTTAAGTAGCCTTTTCCTAGGAGTATTCCTTCTAGCAAGAAATCTATTTATATCTCCTTAAAATGTTAGTGTCGAAAATACACTAACCTTTTAAGGGGGGCATATATTCCCTTACTCATTGTTGGTATAAGAAATGGTTCCTTCTTAGTGGTGATGGCATACATATCCTAGGAGGTGTGACCTTGTAAACCAAAGTGTGGCTTTCTTAATCCATGTGATGTATCCCTTTAGGTGATATTAGAATTGATGTCCCATAAGAGTGTGACCTTTCTTGGCATATGATGCTACTCATGGTGGTTATACTATGGTTGGTATGACCTAAGTTGTTATTTTCTATCTCTTGACTAGTCCTCTCTTAGTGGTGATATCATGTGTGATGTTCCCTAAGGTGTGACCTTCATGCATTATGCAATACACCTTTGTTATTTAAGCACCTTTTGTGGTGATGTTAACAACAACCCTTGAGATTTAAAAAAAAACTTATCATATTCATCCCCCATGATGTTAAAACTTTTCATATTCATGGAACCTAGCATAATATAGCTTTCTAGCCATGTGCAAAAATTTTTGTTTCATGGAACCTGTCATAATATAGCTTACCAGTCATGTGTAGCATTTTTGATCCACTTTGTTCATGGGATTTGAATGTAGTGTAGAATTGAAATAGCATCTTATGGCACCTTATCAAGGTCATTTTGGATTATAACTCTTGGTATGCTTGTTATGGGCACACCTTGTAGACCTAGTGTGTGTTTCCCATTTTTTCCATCTTGTTATAGGCACACATTGTAGGCCTAGTTTGTGTTTCTCATTTTACCTTGTCTTTGGCACTCACCTAGTGAATATAAGACTTCACTAGCCTATGTGTCTCCGAATTTGTGATTCACCTAGAAAATATCAAAATTTTCTATTGTGTGAGTCATGAACTCCCTTTTCACATGGCCACCTAGCATAATACACTTTTCTTGGTAGTGGAGCCATGTGTTCCATCAGTGATGTGTATGCATTTAGTCCTCCTAGAGCATTTTCCTTTATTTGATGGATGATGTTTGGTATTTGAGACAAATTAAGACTAGGGTATCTTTGCCTTATCAACTAAAATATTTTAGTACAAACCTTGTGTTTTGTTGTGTGTGTTTTTCATGTCTCTTTTTTTTTTTAACACTATGTTTATATCATGTTAGTTTTCAATTCATTATGTTTTTATGGTGTATGATTCATGTTTTCCGACATGCATGTTTATGTATCTTGTTTTTTTTCATATCATACATGTATGTTCCTTTGTGCTTATGTTGGTTTACAATTGGATCTTGGATCCTAGGGGCTTGACCATCTCCCTTGATCCTTCGTCATCCTATCTCAATATTTTGTACATTTGAAACCCTCTTGACACATATTTCTATACTTTAGTGTGATTTTAAGTGTAAGTTTATACTCTCACTAAAGTGGGGAATAAATGTAGCATCGTAAATTGTCACCCTTAACAATTTCACATTATATTTTGTCCCCCTAATCTATTGGACTTAATTTTAAGCTCGTAATTTTCTAAATTATGCATTAAAAATGATAACTTTTATCACTTTCTAAATGATTATAAGTATTAAATAAATGCATCCAATTGTTATTTTCCTCCTAAATAAGTGTTTCTAGAAATTTGGGCTATGACACATTCCCCTATGGGTGAATTTTCCCCCTCTTAGCTAGGACCCAAATTCAAATATGTTGGTAGAATTTTAACATCCAAAATTCAAATATGAAGTGTCAACTTTTAGAATCTATTTTTTAAGAAATTAGATAAGCACCTATAAATACTTGGATTTTTATAATTTGAAATATAATAGGAATTCTATTGATAAAACTATGATCAAGCATAATTTTTAAGATCAACATTTCAATAGTTTCATTGTAGCAATTCAAGATCCAAGCATCATGTCAAAGTGTATGTGTGTCTATGTTCATGTTTTGTGAAGGCTAACCCTTGTTGTAGGTCTCCAAAGCTTTCAAGCATTCAAGCAAAGAAAGATCCAAATCCTTGAGGTGAAATGTATGACTTTAGTCCTTCAAGGAAGCCATTGAAGGATGGTGAGTTGTAGCATTTTGTTCATTCATCATTCCTTCCTTTCAATTATCATTATTATCATTGGAATTTCCATTGTGGAAGTGGAGAAACTTACATGAGGTTTGATTGATCCAAGCCCATATAAGGCACAACATTTTCTCCCTATTTGAATGTGTAGGTTGTAGGTTTTAAAAGGATGAAAGGAAAATGGCCAATTGTTGCATTTGTTGTCATAAAATTTCTCAAGCTATAGAGACACAATTAGATAATTTACTGATGACACTTCGAAACTTCTACAACCTAGAATTAGAAGCTCAAATCTTGCATTAGAGGATTATAAAAATAGTTTCAGGACAACCTATCAAGGATGCATTTTCCCAAGGGTGGTGAATCATACTACAACACTCAAACTCATCTTCTGGTAACAAGTACATATCATCTGACACTTCCCAAATCCACTTGTAATCTTCAATTTTAGTTTGTGTTTCTAGAATATTGCATTTTTCATACTAGGTCATATAGTTCAATTAGGTTAATTATTCCACATCATTTTCAATTCATTTCTAAGACTCAAAAGGATCAAATCCAAGTTTGATTGGCTCACCTTTGATGTTGAGATTCAATCTATGCACCTTCTAGATTTGTATCCTAATGAAACTTTTAGAAAAATGGAATTGATCCTAGGTTCTTTGCATTTACAACCTTATTCATCACCATCACTCCATTTTTCTATGTCTTAATAATGAACTTGTAAATGAAAATAAACAAATAATATAGTTACTATATTTCACTACAAACCTCATGATTGCATGTAGCTTGACAACTTTTGCATGAATGAATATGGAGACAACTCAATAGAATAGACAAGTTATTTATATTATTTTTGTTAGAGATCAAATGGATGGTGAAGATAAAATAAAAGACTAGGAGTTAACTGGACTAGTTATGGAGTCAACTCAAGAAAGTGGAAAAGATAACTTGGTTGTTAATAAAAATTTGTCATTTCTAGCTCCTAGGAGGATACAAATAAACTAAATTAATTTATTAATTTGATAATGATGATAGTTTTTTAATTAGAAGACAAAGTTAACTTGTGAGGTGATAAATAAAATTTTATTTTTTATTAAAAGTAGACAATTAGCTCACATTTTAAAAATTTCCCAAGAAGTTGTACCATTCCCATTTATTTTAAAAATAGGTAATTTGAAGGTTTCATTAATAGAGGTTTTCATTCTTATAGTCTTCCTTTATCATTTTAATCCTTCATTTAAATTAAATCAAATTAGACTATATCATTATTATCTATATTTTCCTATGCATTTTCAATATTATATACTTTCATCTCCACTTTCCTTATGTACAGACATTCTAGATTATAAATGTGAAATTCTATTTTAATGTTATAGTCAAATGATGACATCTTTAACAAACAAAAACATAGGAACACTAGTGTCTAAAATGGGCATCTCCTAGATTCAGTCTTCAAATTCTCGTCTAAATGTCAAAATTTTGATATATATAGCTAAATATTATATTGTGTTTATTTGTTTCTTGTATTTCCCATCTTCCATCCTCAAATCAGTGCTTTTTATTTAATAAATAATTATATTTTAATTATATGATATTAGAATTAGATACAATTAACATATTCCTAGTTATGTATCAAAAATAAAAGTATTCTCCTAATTCTTACTCTTTCTAGTGTAGTTTTTAGTTGAAATATTAAACTAGTTAGACATTTTCCTCATAATATTGGGATACATCTTAGTTAGGTTGATATTCATAAAAATTATGATAGGTCCCCTAATGGCTAGAGTTTCTAAAATACTAGTCTTTTAGTGCAAATATAAGGATGATAGAGGTAGAGGTTAGTCTAGATGGAAAGTTTAAAGATTTAGTGAACGAGGAATACATATTTATTCTTAGTATAAATTATTTCAAGGAAGGGGATTCAAATAATTCTTTGTATTTCTTTGTTGGATTTTACACAATCAACTATATTGCATAAGTGATAGTGGAGCTTTTCTAATTGATAAAAGATAATGAGGCTAGAATATGTTGGTATCATCAATATAGAATTGTAATCACATTACTTTGAGAGGGAATTATTTCATATAAATATCTTTTAATTCCTCCATTTAAATGCTATCCATAATAATGGATAATCAATATCCCATGGAAACCACATTACATTTCTCATAGACTTCACCCTAGAAAATGAAAATGATAGAATTTAGGTACAACCCAATATGAAAGTTAGTCACATCATTATAGTTATCCATAATTATTTTAATTAAGTCCTTAATAGGGAATATTATGAACAAGGAAACCACATCTAACATGAACATGCTAGTTTTAATGGAATTTTTTGTGAAATTAGATAATTTTATTGAAAATATTTATAATGGTGATGAAGATTGTTTCCAATTTTTATATAGAATTTCATTTTCTTCTTGTATTCTTTATTATTATTTTTTAACATTTTTAATGATTTTTGAGCTCTATTGATTTCTCAATAGGCAATATGGATAGTGGGGAAAATTTCTCGAGATTAAAATCTTGATCCTTAGGGCATGTGTAGGATCATTATGGAAAAATAAGGCCCTTAAGTGGCAAAAAAATCAAAAAAATCAGAGTTAGGCAACTTGACATAAAAATTTGAATAAGTTATCTATATTATTTAAAAAATATGTAAGAATATAATTTGTAGAAAATTGAATGTAGTTTCTAAACTACTAGGTTTATTTAAAAGAAAAAATATCTATTTGGTGAAAATTTGACATTTCAATGCAATAGTACTTAAATTTCAGTGAAAAAATAAGTAGGTGTATGTCTGACCACCCTAACCACAATAAAATGATGATATTTTTTTATAAGATTTTAGATATAAGTAGAGGAATCATGTATCGATGTGATGCAAATTTTGTTTGTCATTTTTTTCTAAGTAAATAATTATTTATGAATTTTTATTACAACTATTAAGAAATATAAAACCCATACGTCTGACCACCTTAACTTGGTCAAAACTTCATGAAATTCCATTTTTTTTAAAACCTATAGTATGCGAAGGATAGAATGTGATGCATGTTTCAAATTCAAAAAATTTGATACCATTTGAAAGCTATAGATGTTTTTCAATCAGCCTATCAATCAAAACTTTAGTTGTAATTCAAATAGAAAATGAATAATAATTATTTATTAAATTCAAAGTAAAGCACAATTTATATTGGTGGAAAGCTGAGAGTCTCCTTTAAAAACCCTTTTTCGTTTCATCAATTTTGGGTAAAAAAAAGTTGTCAGCCACATACCCTACACATACCCATCATATCGCCACTTTTTGGCCCATCATGATCCTACACATACCCCTTAAGTAGATGTGATAATAAGTAGGGTACTTTTATTTTATATTAATTGGTCCTACTATAAGATAGAAAATTGTCCCCACTAGGGTTCAGTACCTAGGGAAACAAGCTTTCTATACACCACATTCAAGGATGCCCTAGAGATATTACCTCAAGAGTGGAATAGAGGCAAGAGATTTGATAGAAGAGACTATGCTAGGGTATGTTTAGAGATTAATGAGGGTTCACCACCAAGCTAGGGCTTGGAAAAATGTAGGAAATGCAAGATCTAATGATTGAACTCAAAGATGCATAAAACCATACTAAATGAACTATAAATACAAATAAGTCAAAACAACAAGAGAGCTTGAAAGGAGACCTAAAATGTTGAATAACCTAAAATTTAGGTTTACAAGGACTCATTCACCAAGTGGGTGAATCAATCCCAGATTTGTATTTTTGTACAAGAATATGTTTTTGGAAAAAAAGGTATTTGAATCTACAAAAATCCTTAAAAACACCTATAGTGGGGTCTCATTCACCACTTTAGTGAATAAGTCCTATTTTGTTGTGAACTGTCCGAAGAGAAGAATCTTGAAATGAAATTTTGTAAGCCTCTGAAGATGGATCAAATAAGCACTTTCCCACTGATTTTATGCAAATTAGATGGATATTTTTCCTTAGATCCAAGCTTTTGTGAGTCTTGCAAACTTTCATGACAACTTTGATAACATTTACAACTTTGTCATTTTGGCACTTTTCAATGCTTCAAATGCACTTTTCTTCAATCTTTAAACTTGCAATCACACATGTAAAGAGGAAAAAAAATTATTGACTATAAGTGGAAACGGGTTTTCCTTGCTCAAACCCCGTTTTGGTAATCAAACCCTGAAATGAAATGAAATGGGAATGGAGAATGATGTAAGAACAAAGCAAGATGTTGCAACTAAACCATATATTTTGATTGTATGGTTCACTCAATCTAAGATATGTATGATGAAATTATGCCTAAATACAATGATATAGATGTAGAAAACTAATGAAAACTATCGATTATTGAATGAAAACTAAAGAAATACAACTTGTTTGAAAAGAAATTTTGTAACACAAAAAACACCTAGAAATGAATAGTAAACTATAACAGAAATGGACCAAACTAAAAGTGTTCACCTGAGATGTGGATGAAAATTGGAAATGACTTCTAGAATGTTGTTGGTGCTAATTTTTAAGCCTACTGGGACTCATTCACTATTCTGGGTGAATTAGTCCCAGTTCTGTAAAACTATTCTGAAGCCTCTTTTGAACAAATGGATGTCTAAAAATGCAGATAACTAAAAGCTAGCCTAGAAGTGGAACTCATTTTCCATCCATGGAGAATCAATCTAGTTTTTAATTTCTAAGCATTCAAAAGTGGAAACTATAGTCTCAAATCTACAATTCGGCTCATCATAGGTGTCTACCTCCAAAAGTTTAATTCTCGAACCTGAAATTAAGTTTTTGTGGATATTTTTCCTTAGACAATGAAAAGAAGACTTAAACAACTTTGCAACTTGATTCTTAATGATTTCCAAGTTTCCAAGATGCCTAAATCTACAAACAAACAAGAAGAGAAGAAGAAATATTGATGTTAGGGCAATGGGGGTTTGTCTTGGTCATACCCCTTTTAGGTAATTAAACCAAAATAGAGAAAGAATGTAATGAAACATGAAATAATGGAGTTGATTACCTTTCCATGATGAATGACCTTGAAATTCTGTAGGAAAGCATGAAGAATATTCCCTTGACTGTCTGAGAATTGCTATCTTAATCACTTGAAATGATGAAACCCTAACTTGCTTGACTTGAGATGGAAGAATGATGGATGAATAATGAAGAATGGTTAAGATTTCGGGTTTAGAGACTTGATTTTATAGGAAATTCACTTTATTCACCTATTAATTGGACCCCTAAGGCTAACATGAAGAAAACTAAAACTAAAATCCAAAAAATTCTTGCTCAAAAGTCAACAATGGGCCAACTAGGACTCATTCGCCACCCATGGTGAATGTGTCTAACCTGGATGGGACTGATTCACTATGGATGGTAAATCGGTCCCACAGGGGCCATTTTGTCAATTAAGAAGCTAATACTTAGGGAAATAAGGTTTATATGATGTCTATGTTGTGTATTTCATCAAATATTTCTTCAGGACACACAATATGGGGTAATAGGGGCCTATCAATGATGATGTAAAGGTCAATTAGGGCTTGGGACACAAAATTCAATGTGAAAGTGTGATTAAGTACACTTTACAACATTAAAATGAGGTCCAGACAACCTAGGAAGGCACAAGAACCAATGTGAATGTGTAAGACACATTACAAGACTAGTTTAACATTAAGTTTATTTTACAAGCCTATTGATCTGAAAATGTCATTAAATAATTTTTATAATGTTGAATTAAGGGAAGAATGGGTTTATTAAGTATAGGAATGCATGAAAGTCTTTTACAACACTTTACAACACCTTTACAAGACATCACTAAATGCATTTGAAAGGGTCCAAGACCTAGTGTGGACATGAAAAACACCTGACAACACCAAATCAAGGCCTCATTAAGTCCAATTTATCATCAATTATTCCCCAAATCAAGCAAGTTTCTTTCTTTCTATGGTACATTTAGCCCACACTATAGTGAGAAGATGAACTTGCTTTAAACTCACACTAAAGTAGACATTCAACAGAGATCCGAGTGTATAGATATAGATGAAAAAGAGTGACAAAGATCAAGGAAGTCAAGCCCCCATGATCCAAGATCAACAAGATACATAATCATACAATTGCAAGAAAGGAAAATGGGTTGGAAAAGATGCACTCACTCTAGGGCCACATAACATCAGGTCGTCTGTGGGGTGAGATATCCAAAAGAAGTGGTTTAGTGAGAAATTCATGCCACTGTGTTAGCTTCCCACCGTATAATGAGAAATTCATGCCAACGTGTCGACTTCCCATTATACAAACCATACCAAAGTTATGCTCTTGATAACATTGATAAGGCACCACAATGTAATGATTTTTGTAAATGTTTTGAATATGTAAAGAATTTTGCTAAAGGGGATTTTTCTTTGTTCATGTAAGGTCTTCTTAGGGAGCATTTTCGCTAATGTCTCCAAGAGAGGAAAAGCTAGGGTGTTAGAACATTATCCATAGGTTGCCTTGTTCACATTAGGCCACTTCAATTGATTGTACACTCTTGGAAGGAATCAAACCCAATGAAACTACCAAGGAGAGGACACGTCACAAGAAAAAGTAAATCACACCATGAAATTTGCAAAAATATGTTACCTATGTATTCCTGCCACTTTAAAGTGGTTGCTAACACCATTATTGTGAGCAATCACTTTAAAGTAGAAGATGGTAGAAGAAATGGAGTATGTCACATGCAAGTCAATATTAAGGCATGTCATCCATATCCCAAGCTTGATCTTATACATTCATGAAAGGTTAACAATTATCCAAAAGAGACAATGACAAGTGACATATGGGGAGAAGGCTTTCTAACCCCTTTCTCCCACTTATTGCAGGACACAGGTGAGCCTAGAATGGATGATGATATTTTTCCCCTTGCAATGGATGCAAAACATGAAATAGTAAGTATTTGATGATTCTACAACTATTACATGGCAAGGAGCAGCAAGTAATATTATTTATTTGGATAAGGGAAACAAAGTTTCTTCTTGATTGGATTTGATTGTATATACTTTGTTATATATGTGAGCAATGTCATTGTAACTTGGTTGGTGTGAAATGTTATTCTTAGGTGGGTAAAGGATGACTTCAGGTTATGGTTTTGAGTTTTTTGCTTATGTGATGGTGGGTAAAGAATTAGAGGATTCTTAGGGTGTCCCATGGGGTATGTATGTGGTTCATTGATTGAAGTGGATCTAATGGACACTTGCACATTCATAACCTTGGTAGTCTCTGTTTGATGTATCCCTAAGGAAGAAATATCATTTACTTGCACCATAATAGTCTCCCTAGGAGGAGAGTTGTTAGGAGAATGATAATCCAAATATTCATGAAATTCAAGGATTTTTTCTTCCAAAATGTCATCATCGTAATTAAGGGATCTATGCATGGTTGAATTGTCTTTTTCTAGAATTTTTTCCCACATAAGATTCTCATGATTTACATTGATTGGATCGTGTAACACCATAATATTTTCTTCACTAATAGGAGAGATATTAGAAGATGGGAGAAGTTGACTATTGTCCATAATCTCATTGTCTTGTACCATAACATCTACCCTAATAGGAGAGTTTTTAGGAAAGTGACAATCAAGAGGTGCATCTCATGTCATGGTTAGATGTTGTAAAGAAGCTTCATCATAAATAAGGGTAAAATAAAGGGAACGAAAACTATGATTTTAATGTGTGCCAATGATTAGATCTTCTTGTTCTAATAGAGCCTTCTAATTGTTAGTAATATTAGGAAGGAGATAAATAATGCTATAATTCTCAATCATTGGGTTTCTTGATACCAACATATCTTCCTCACAAATGTGTTTGTCATGATCATTCACAAAATTATTGTGACAAATAGGGGAGGTGTTGGGAGATGAATGTAAAGTGGTGGCAGTGCATTCATCTTGTATTGTGACACTATCTTTTAAAGGGGAATGAGAAGAACAAGCAAGACCTTCATGATTCTCGACGATTGTACCTTCTTTCACCAAGATACTTTTGTCACCAAAAGAAGAGGTATTGGGAGAAGTACAATTATGATCATCATGTTTATCTATGTTTGTATTCCCTTTTAACACATCATCCACACAAATGGGAGAGATAGGAGGGAGTGCAAGTTTAAGATTAGCGTTAAAATTTTCATTCTCTTGTGCTAAGAGACTATCATAACTAGGGAATGCATTGAATGAAGGACTAGAATGCTTGTTAACTAGATTTTTCTTTGAAAATTTGGAGAAGATTGAAACTAACATGTTGAAATAAAAATATAGGCTAACTCAAAATGCAATGTAAAAGGTTGAAATGAAATGTAATTTTTAGATGATAATTGATTGATTATGCTATGCAACAATGTGGGAATGCAAATTTGAAATTAAGCAATGCATGAAATCAGTCAAATGAAGTTAGATTTAATTAAATGCATGATATAGAAACTCAGCAAACTGATATAGATAACTGATGTCAGAAAACAAAAGCATAAAAAAATGGTTTTTAACTCTGTAAAAGGAAGTTTCAAGGGTGAAAAGGGACTGATTCGCCCAAGGTGGCGAATGAGTCCCAGTATGGACTTTTTTTAGGATTTTCAGAAATTTTTGAGTGATTTTGATGTGTTATGAGTGCCATGATGCAAACCTAAGTTGAAAATGATTAATTTCAAAAAAATTAAATGAATTTAGATTCTAAAAATGCAACCTAAATGCACTTTTTATGAATGCAAAATTTGAAACCTAGCATGCAAATTGACCAATGCAAATCCTAATGTAAAATAAATGCAATGCTAGATCTATGATGAAGGATTCCAAATCATAAAAGAGAAGTATTTGAAAAGTAGGTTCACTAAAATGAATCATATATTTTGAGTGTATGGAATGCTAAGTCTCTTTTCCTCAATTAGGATCTTTCACCGAATGGAAAGAGATAGATCCCACAACCAAAATCTAGGTAGTTCACTTAATATAAGATATGACTAATGAAATTATGTCTAAATTAAAAAATATAAATATAGAAAACTAATGAAAAATATTGATTATTAAATGGAAACTAAAGAAATAAAACTTGTTTGAAAACACTTTATGTAATGCAAAAACACCTAGACATGAATAGTAAACTATAACAGAAATGGACCAAACTGAAAGTGTGCACCTCAGATATGGATGAAAACTAGAAATGAATTTTGGAATGATACTGATGCTGATTTTGAAGCTTGGTCAGACTCATTCACCATTTTGGGCGAATTAGTCCCATTTCTATAAAACTATTTTGAACCCCGTTTTAGACAAATGGGTGTCTAAAAATGCAAATAACTAAAAACTAGTTTGGAAGTGGGACTCATTCACCTTCCATGGTGAATTAGTCCAGTTTTGAATTTCTAAGAATTCAAAAGTGGAAACTATAGTCTTCAATTTGCACTTCGGCTCCTAGCAGGTGTCCACTTATGAAAGTCTGATTCTCGAACTTGAAAGTGAGTTTTTGTTGACATTTTTCCTTAGAAAATGAAGAGAAGACTTAGAAAGCTTTGAAATTTCATTATTAATTATTTCCAAGCTTTCAAGATGCCTAAATCTACAAACACACAAGAAGAGAAGAAGAAATGTTGGATGTTAGGGCATGGGGTTTGCCTTATTCAAACCCCTTTTAAGTAATTAAACCAAAATAGAGAAAGAATGTAAAGAAACATGTAATTTGATTGCCTTGCCATGATGATTTACCTTGAAATTATATAGCAAAGCATGAAGAATCTTCCATTAAATGTGGTGTATGATAGCTCCAAGGTTTGCTTGCACCAACCAACTAGAAGACTTCACTCTGCCTTCCACCAAGAACCTGACAACCTCTAGGCTCTTTCTTGACTTAGTTCATCAACTGAACCTTGCTTCAACTCTGTTCCAAGAGTTTCAATCCTTGTGCTTAACCTTGGAGGACAAACAACTCTTGAATCTGCTCTCTTCTTCCAACACCTAGAAGGGTCTAGATGCCAACTTCATCACCTTGCTTGAACTACTTGCAGGGGAGTTGGAGACACTGTTTCCTTGCATTTCACATCCACTTGGAGACATTTTGGAGGTTCTTTAGCTTTCAATTTACCCGATCTCAAGATCTTGCCTTGAAGAGGCCTATTCTCTACTAGCCCTTACCAGTCGGTTTTTGGCTTTTCCTGCCCAAACTCTCCAAATGACCTAGCAAACAAATGTCACTTTCAGACACCCTTTTTGGAGCTTTAAATCTTGCACTTGGTTTCAAACCTCTGTCTCTACTATACAATGGTTTCCTACAATCAAGGAGGATTAGGCCTAATTGACCTAATTCTTAGGGTTTCTTTGTTCTTTGATTCAAATCTCCTTCCCAAAGATTGATTGAAACTTCAACCCTTTTGTCAAGTGAAGATAATTTCTAACCCTACCTGAAGCTGTACGGATTTTGTACTATGGTCTCTTCCCCTGCCTAAGTTCTTCCAATTTTCACTCCCAAACTCCTAACCGGGTAGCTAGAACTCGCCTAGGGTTTGGTATTACAAATCATTGCTTGCCTTCCCATGAATCCTATTGCTAGATATTTACAATTGACTGGCTCCCCTGTCATTTCAAACTAATTTCAGGGAGATCCCATGGTTAGTTCTTATGGGGGAGCCATGAGAATTCTGACTGCTCAAAACTACAATTAAAACCCTCCTAAACTCTAATCTATAAATTCAAAATAGCAACTCTACTCTAAGAAACCTAGATACAAGATGAAAATTGCTCTACACTATCCAATGAACATAAACACAGTGCTAAAACAATATATATAGTGCCTTCAAGATCTCTGTTTCTCAAGGTACACGGATAACACCGAAAATACAACAAGCTCACTATTCTTCCACACCAAAAACTTTGATTACAATAAAAATCTAACTACTCACTACGAGCCACCTCTATTTTGAAGCCTTTACATTGATTCAAGGGGAGTAGATCGATCACTTACTCTTGAATTCTAGGGAATCCAAGACAACTACTAAATTGCATGCAACCAAACAATGTTGCCATGCAATTTTGCAACATTCTTGCAACTCTTTCCATTATCCTGCATTTTAGGATCTCTAACTCCCTGATTCCGAGCCAACCACTCCTTCAAATACCTCTTGGCATCTTTTAACAACAAGGATGTGGTTAACACACTTAAGGCTTGACCTTCTCACTTAAGCTGTCCTAAGCTAAATAAAGCAACATTAAGAACATTGATTAACTAAGATGGATTTAGTCCTAATGACTAACTCATTCCACACTAACAAGACCTTCTAAGGTCCAAAACAAACACATTAACACCCTGATTTGGCTAAGATCGGGTACAAGCCAAAACTTATGACAAACCAAAATGGAGTTAAGCCAAGGTGCTCTTGCACCATCCTCCCCAAAACAAAAAATTTCAATCCACCCTTGGATTGAGCAAGTTGAGATCAATGCCCAACTTCTTGAACTCTTCCTCCTTGATCCACACTGCATCTGCATCAGGTTGAGCATGCCTCTTAATTAGATGTTCTTTGTACTCCTTGGTTCTAGTTTTCTTGTAAACCCTTGTATCCAATATCTTGTCAGCCTGTTTGACTGCAGTGGAGGGTAGTTTGAGTTCTTCCACATCTTGGATGACTTCATGGATGGTCTAATCCATGTTTAATGGTGGTCCTTTGTAGTGTACAACATCTGCAACATTAAAAATAGGGGACAATCCACTATCATCTAGTAATTGTACCTTGAAAGCATTACTTCCATACTTCTCCAAGATAGGACAGGGACCTATCCTTTTCATTTGCAACTTATGAGGAACTCCTTTCTACAGTCTAGATTTGTTCAAATGCACCATTACTAAGTCACCAACATTAAATTGAACTTCTTTCCTATGCTCATCCACCTTAATCTTATGTTTCATGGTGTTTTATGCCAGTGTTTTTTTGACTATATCATGGATCTCCTACATTGCATAGGCAAAGTCATCAGCATATCCACTTCCTTTGACTCCATCCTTCAACTCTCTCAGCTCATAAACACCTCTAGGATGTAGATCATAAACAATTTCAAAGGGACTCTTCCCTGTTGATCTGTTGACAATATCATTATAGGCATATTCAGCTTGCCTAATCAATTGATCCCATTGTTGACCATACTCCTTGGTCAAGCATCTTAAGAGATTTCCAAGTGTCCTATTTACCACTTCGGTCTGACCATCAATTTGGGGATGGTATGCAGATCCAAAGGATAAATTGGTGCCCATTCTTTGCCAAAGAGTCTTCCAAAAATGACTCATAAACTTAGTATCTCTGTCTGATACAATGCTGATTGGTAATCCATGAATCCTTACTATCTCTTTGAAGAAAAGAGAGGCTATTTGACTAGCATCATTGGTTGTCTTACATGGCACAAAGTGAGCCATTTTGCTGAATCTGTCTACAACCACATAAACACTATCCATACCTTGCCTTGTCTTGGGTAACCCAACTGCAAAGTCCATACTCAAGCATTCCCATGGCCTAGTAGGAATAGGTAGTGGCTGGTATAGGCCTGCATTTGAAGAAGTTCCCTTGGCCTTTTGACACACCACACAACTCTCCACATACCTCCTGACATCTAAGTTCATTCTTGGCCAAAAGTAAAATCTTTGAACCAGTTCCTGAGTTTTGGTGATCCCAAAATGACCACTCAATGCACCATTATGCTTTTCTTGTATCAAGTTTTCCCTAATAGAACCTCTAGGAACACAAAGCTGATTTTCTTTAAATAAAAGTTCACTTTACAAGGTATATTCAACATGTTTGCTATGGAAATGATTCTTCTATTTAGCACATACCTTATAAATGTTTGCAAAGTCTTCATCATCTGCATATAGATCTTTGAAATGATCTATTCCCATGCTCTTCAACTGAATTTCTTGAATTGTGAGGACTCTTCTGCTCAAGGCATCTGCCACCTTATTGAGAGTTCCTTTCTTGTGCTTGATATTGAAGGTGTATGCTTGCAAGTACTCCACCCATTTCATGTGTCTGTGACTCAACTTCTCTTGTGAATTCAGGAAACTGAGTGCCTGGTTGTCTGAATACACAATGAATTCCTTGGGAAGCAAGTAGTGCCTCCACTTTCTTAAAGCCTGGACCAATGCATACATTTCAAGGTCATAAGAAGAATAATTCTTCTTGGCTTCACTTAACTTCTCTAAATGAAAAGCCACCGGTCTGCCCTCTTGACTGAGAACAGCTCCAATAGCTACATTGCTTGCATCACATTCAATGGTGAATAGCTTCTCAAAGCTTGGTAACACCAAAATAGGTTGGGTGGCTATCTTCTCCTTCAACAACTCAAAACTCTTGTTAGCTTGCTCATTCCATACAAACTTGGTTTTCATTCCTCCTTTTATGGTATCCAACATAGGATCACAAATAGCACTAAATTGTCTTATGAATTTCCTATAGTATTGAGCAAGACCATGGAAGCTTCTGACCTCTGTTGCTGTCTTTGGAGTAGGCCAATTGAGGATTGCTTCCACTTTGCTGCTATCCATCTTCAAGTTGCCATGTGATAGCACAAATCCAAGGTACACCAGTTCTGTTTTGATGAACTCACACTTTTCTAGATTGATCATCAGCTTCTCCTCCTACAAATTCTTGAATATCAACTCTATATGTTAGAGGTGCTCTTCTCTTGTTCTACTATAGATTAGTATATCATCAAGATACACTACTACAAACTTGCCAACGTAGTCTTTGAGGATTTCATTCATGAGTCTCATGAATATGGAGGGGGCATTAGACAAGCCAAATGGCATAACTAGCCACTCATGGAGACCCTCATTGGTCTTGAAAGCTATTTTCCACTCATCTCCCTCATGTATCCTAATTTGGTGATAACCACTCTTTAAATCTATCTTGGTATAGTACCTAGCTTCACCTAGATAATCCATAAGATCTTCAATCCTAGGGATAAGGAACCTATACCTGATGGTTATCTTGTTTATTTCCCTGGAATCAATACAAAGCCTCCATTCTCCTCCCTTTTTAGGTGCTAAGACAGTGGGTACTGCACATGGACTAATGCTTTTCCTAATGAGACCTTGGTTAAGAAGTTCTTGAATCTACCTGGCTATTTCCTCATTTTGTTGAGGTGTCATCTTGTAAGCTGCTTTGTTTGGAAGGGTAGCTCCTGGTATCAAGTCTATCCTATGACTTATGGCTCTTTTAGGAGGTAATGTTGCTGGTTGACCACTACTTACAATACCTTCATAGGTCTGCAACAATTTTTGTATCTCCTTAGGTAACTTTTTCTTTTCAGCTACTTTCTCTTTGCTCTCCTCTCTTGGCTTGATCATCACTGCATAGCCAACTCCTTCTCCTTCTACCAAGGCTTCTAATAACTCTTTTTCACCCACCATGAGCAGTTTAGAACCTGTTGTCTGCACCTTTGTGTCTTCTAGCAAAGACTGAATCTTGAAGGTTACATTGTCTTTCTTGAAAGTACATGAGTTCTTTGCCCCATCATGCATAGCTTGGCATTCAAATTTCCATGGTCTACCTAGGAGCAAGTGACATGCATCCATAGGTAACACATCACACAAAACTTTGTCCTTGTACCTACCAATTGAGAACTCCACCCATGCTTGTTCATTCACCAAGACATGTTGACCCTTATTGAGCCATGTGACCTTGTAAGGGTTGTTGTGGGGTATCCTTGTCAACTTTAGCTTGCTGACTGCCTCCTCTAACACAATATTATCAGTAGAACGTGAGTCAATAATGACTTTACACACTTTCCCCATCATCTTGCACTTTATCCTAAACAAGGACCTCCTTTGGCTTGGCTCTTCTTTCACCGGTTCCTTGATCAAAGTTCTCCTCATCATGAGGTTCTCACCTTCCTCTGAATTCAATGGCACCTCAGGATGCTTATCTACTATAGCTGTCTCATCTTGAATCATATTAGTTCTCTTATCTCCTCCATGAGAAGTGTTTCCTTTCTCTGGACATCTATAGGTCGGGTGTCCCAATTGGTTGCAGTGGTAACATTTCATATTAGTGAAGTAGCTGCCTCTCCCTTGTCCACCACTTCTTCCTCTGGAGCTGAAACCTCTTCCTCTACCACCTCTACTAGAGCTTCCTTCTTGCTGTTATGAAAATCTGACTTCTCCTTGGGCTCTTGGTTCTGAACTTCTTCCATCATAGCCACCTCTTTGTCCTCTGCTGTCTTTCCCTTTACCTCTACTTTTGGGGTTTTTCTCTTGCTTCTTTTTTCCTTTCTCCTCTATCTTCAAAGCCATTTGATAGCATTGGTGGACTGTTTTGAAGTTTACTAAGCTCATATCTTCTTGGATAGACCACTTAATCCCATTCAAGTACCTTGCTAGCTTGATGCTTTCATCTTCAACCACCTTTGATCTTAAGCACAATTTTTGAAACTCCTCTGTGTATGTTTGGACATCCATATCCTTTTGCCTAAGATTGTGTCTTCTCCTATGCAACTGAACTTCATAATCATTAGGTAGATAAGTCTGCCTTATCTTAGTTACCATTCCTCTCCATGAAACTATGGGACCTTTGCCTTCTTTCTCTCTTTTAGATTGTACAAACTTCCACCATGTGAGAGCTGCTCCTCTCAACCTTGACTTGGCCACCTTTACCTTTTGGGCCTCTGTTATGCCATCACATTCAAAGTGATTTTGAATGGTCTCAATCCAGTCCACAATTGAATTAGGGTCCATTTGTCCACTAAATAGTGGCACACCTTCCAATGCTTTACCACTTAAGGCCTGCAATGCCTTTAGGAAGGGTTCTTTAGGAAGAACAAGCTCAGGCTTTGGAGCTTCCTCCTCAAAATCCTCTTATTTTTCCTTGGCTTCCTGCTCTTCCTTCTACTCTATCTTGTCTTTCACTTTATCTGCTATCTCATGGACTTCATCCAAGAGCTTCTCCACTTGAGATAACCTTTCTCTTAGCAACTGGTTATCCTCCTCTTGCTCTTTTACCTTTTTAGCCAACTCAGCATTAATCACCATGGTTCTTTCCTCTGGTGTGTTCTCTCCTACTGACTCAGTGGGCTGCAACATCAATCACAAGCCTTCAATCAAACCTGGCTCTGATACTAATATGGTGTACGATAGCTCCAAGGTTTTCTTGCACTAACCAACTAGAAGACTTCACTCTACCTTCCACCAAGAACCTAACAACCTCTAGGCTCTGTATTGACTTAGTTCATCAACTGAACCTTGCTTCAACTCTGTTCCAAGAGTTTCAATCCTTGTGCTTAACCTTGGAGGACAAACACCTCTTGAATCTGCTCTCTTCTTCCAACACCTAGAAGGGTCTAGATGCCAACTTCATCACCTTGCTTGAACTACTTGCAGGGGAGTTGGAGACACTGTTTCCTTGCATTTCAAATCCAATTGGAGACATTTTGGAGGTTCTTTAGCTTTCACTTTACCCAATCTCAAGATCTTGCCTTGAAGAGGCCTATTCTCTACTAGCCCTTACCAGTCGGTTTTTGGCTTTTCCTGCCCAAACTCTCCAAATGACCTAGCAAACAAATGTCACTTTCAGACACCCTTTTTGGAGCTTTAAATCTTGCACTTGGTTTCAAACCTCTATCTCTACTGTACAATGGTTTCCTACAATCAAGGAGGATTAGGCCTAATTGACCTAATTCTTAGGGTTTCTTTGTTCTTTGATTCAAATCTCCTTCCAAAAGATTGATTGAAACTTCAACCCTTTTGTCAAGTGAAGATAATTTTTAACCCTACCTGAAGCTGTATGGATTTCGTACTATGGTCTCTTCCCCTGCCTAAGTTCTTCCAATTTTCACTCCCAAACTCCTAACCAGGTAGCTAGAACTCGCGTAGGGTTTGGTATTACAAATTCTTGCTTGCCTTCCCATGAATCCTATTGCTAGATATTTACAATTGACTGGCTCCACTGTCATTTCAAACTAATTTCAGGGAGATCCCATGGTTAGTTCTTATGGGGGAGCCATGAGAATTCTAACTGCTCAAAACTACAATTAAAACCCTCCTAAACTCTAATCTATAAATTCAAAATAGCAACTCTACTCTAAGCAACCTAGATACAAGATGAAAATTTCTCTACACTATCCAATGAACATAAACACAATGCTAAAACAATATATACAGTGCCTTCAAGATCTCTGTTTCTCAAGGTACATGGATAACACAGAAAATACAGCAAGCTCACTATTCTTCCACACCAAAAACTTTGATTACAATAAAAATCTAACTGCTCACTACGAGCCACCTCTATTTTGAAGCCTTTACCATGATTCAAGGGGAGTAGATCGAGAACTTACTCCTGAATTCTAGGGAATCCAAGACAACTACTAAATTGCATGCAACCAAACAATGTTGCCATGCAATTTTGCAACATTCTTGCAACTCTTTCCATCATCCTGCATTTTAGGATCTCTAACTCCTTGATTCCGAGCCAACCACTCCTTCAACTACCTCTTGGCATCTTTTAACAACAAGGATTTGGTTAACACACTTAAGGCTCGACCTTCTCACTTAGGTTGTCCTAAGCTAAATAAAGCAGCATTAAGAACATTGATTAACTAAGATGGATTTAGTCCTAATGACTAACTCATCCCACACTAACAAGACCTTCTAAGGTCGAAAACAAACACATTAACACCTTGATTTGTCTAAGATTAGGTAGAAGCCAAAACTTATGACAAACCAAAATGGAGTTAAGCCAAGGTGCTCCTGCACCAAAATGTCTAAAAATTGCTATCTTAATGGCTTGAAATGATGAAACCCTAACTTGCTTGACTTGAGATGGAAGAATGATGGATGAATAATGAAGAATGGTTATGATTAGGGTTTAGAGACTTGATTATATAGGAAATTCACCTTATTCACCCATTAATTGGATCCCTAAGGCTAACATGAAGAAAAATAAAACGTAAACCCAAAAATTTCTGCTCAAAAGCCAAAAATGGTCTAAATGGGACTCATTTGCCACCCATGGCGAATGGGTCCCAGGGGAATAAGGTTTGTATGATGTCTATGTCAGGTATTTAATCAAATATTGCCTTGGGATGCACAATATGGTATAATAGGGGCCTATTAGTGATGGTGTAAAGGTCAATTAGGGCTTGGGACACATAATTCAATGTGAAAGTGTGATTAAATACACTTTACAACATTAAAATGAGGTCCACATAGCCTAGGAAGGCACAAGAACCAATGTGAATGTGCAAGACACATTACAACACTCATTGAATATTAAGTTTATTTTAAAAACCTTCTAGATTGATGGGAAAATGTCATTAAACACATTTTATAATGTTGAATTAAGGGAAGAATGGGTTTATTAAGTCTAGAAAAGTGTGAAATTCTTTTACCACACCTTTACAAGACATCGCTAAATGTATTTGAAAGGTTCCAAGACCTAGTGTTGATGTGAAAAACGCCTCACAACACCAAATGAAGGCCTCATTAAGTCCAATTTATGATCAATTATTCCCCAAATCAAGCAAGTTTCCTTTTTTCTATGGTACAACAACTCACCAAACCCTAGCAATAGTAGGTTGCAAACATGTATGAGATGGCTACAATGGATGTAGACTTTGACTCTTGCTTGAATGTGATAGATCTTGAATGAAATGCTAGCTTGAATTATGAGAACCTACATCAGAATTGTTAGCACAAAATAAACATGATGCATGAACACTTTGGAATGATGATTGATGCTTGAATAATTCTCTAAAATGCTTGATAATCTACTCTTGAATGCTCTTGTGAACTCAAAATTTCTATTAGGATTGCTCTCAAAAAATCATTAGGTGAAAATGAGTGAAAAAACCTTCTATTTATAATTAATTATGAAAACATTCCTAAAATTACAACACTACAAGCTGACATCAAGTTGAGGAGGATAAAATCCTACCAACAATTTGAATTAATTTTGATTTTGGGCCACACAAGACTCATTCACCCAAGGTGGTGAATGAGTCCCATTAGGAATAATTTATTGGACCAAATTTACAAATGCTTAGAAAGGTGTGAAACCAGTTTTTGGACCCAAAAACATAGGTGGGACTCATTTTCCTAAGGTGGTGAATGAGACCCAGATCACTCAATTTGGACCATACAACCTAAAAACACCTAAATTATGATTGGGTTTTGATTTGTATTAGGATCATCCTCAAAAAGATGCATTAAATGAGGCTTGTGGATGCAAAATAAGGACAATTAAAGCATAAAGAAGCCCAATTGTTTATGAAAACCCTAGAAAAGTGTGAAAGTGTTTTACTTTACAACACTCCAAATAAGGTAGGATTAGGTTTATTCAATTCACATGGGCCCAAGACCTAATGAGAGTGTGTTAATCACATTAAAACACTAAGTCAAGGCATCATTAATCTCAAATTTATAAGGAGGGTGCACACAAGTGTGAAAATGTTAATGACGACATTTTTTGACACCATAATTAGCCCCCACTTTAGTGAGAGGATGAACTTGCTTCAAACTCACACTAAAGTAGATATTCAAGATGGGTCCTAGTATACCAATGCAGATGAAAAAGGATGAAAAATATTGAAGGAGGTGGCCAAGCCCCCAAAATACATGATCCTACATCAAACTAACATAACCACAAAGGGACACACAAAAAGGTGTATGATATGTAGCATCAAGATACACAAACATGTAATTAAAAAAAAGATGGGTGGATCCAACTTTGACAAAAATGCACTCACTCTGGGGCCATAGAATTTTAGGTCATCACGGGGTGAGTATCCACAATACGCTCACTCTAGGGCCACGAAACTTTAGGTCATTCTCAGGGTGAGTATCCAAAATGGGTGAGACACACGAATGGTATGTTCCCACAAAATCCGAGTGCTTAAGGGAATCCATGCCTCTATCTTTCTCCCATACAACTAGACCAAAACTATACCTCATGATAAATTTGATAAGGCACAATGCAATAATGATCTTTGAGCTTCATGAGATAAGAAAAACTATGTATGCTTGGAGCTAATGAAAAAATAATGAACTTTGAGCTTCATGAGGAAAGAAAAGCTTCGTATTCTTGTGACTCATGAACAAACAAGATGGAACCATAGGCATGCAAGGTACATTATGCAAGGTAGCCATATAACCAGTATTTTAAATGAAAAATAGTGTAAGGTATGTTTAAAGGGATTTGTGAAAGGTCTCTTCTTAGGGAACATCATGCCTAATGTATCAAAAAAAGGAAAAGTCAAAGAAATATCACACTCTTAGAAAAAATAAAACCTAATGACACCACCAAGAAAAATGATGCATCGTAGGAAGAAAGATAACATAGTGAAACATGAGTGTCGATGTGTGGCCCCACTTTAAAGCAGTTCCTAACATCATTACTATGAGAAATTACTTTAAAGTAAAAAAAGATATAAGAGCTTATTTGGAAATCCCTATGCCAATTCATATGTTTCCAATTAGCTATGTCATGAATAAGTATCTCACATGTGAGCCAACTTAATGCATGTTTTCCACATCACAAGATTTCTCTTATATTTACATGAAAGGTGATCAAGTAGCCAAAAGAAACAATGACAAGTGACATACAAGGAAAAGGCTAACTAAAACATTGTCCCCACTTAGTCTAGGACAAGGATGAGCCAAAATTAAAAGAGGAACTACATGTTTTAACCCAAGGGAGAGCACCATAGTGGGTATTTGTGGGATCATCATGGAAAAACAAGCCCTTAAGTGGCAAAAATAAGAAGTAGGTGTCTGTCTGACCACCCTAACCACAATAAAATGATCATATTTTTTTATAATATTTTATATATAAGTAGAGGACTTATATCCCAATGTGATGCATTTTTTTTGTAATTTTTTTCCAAGTAAATAATTAATTATAAATTTTTTATTACAACTTTTAAAAAATATAAAAACTCGTATTTCTAACCACCTTGGTCAAAACTTCATGAAATTCAATTTTTTTTATTCCTATAGTATTTGAAGCATAGAATGTGATGCATGTTTCGGATTCAAAAAATGTGATACCATTTGAAAGCTATAGATGTTTTTCAATCAGCCTATCAATCGGGACTTTAGTTGTAATTCAAATAGAAAATGAATAGTAATTATTTAAATTAAATTCAAAGTAAAGCATAATTTATATTGGTGGAAAGTTGAGAATATCCTTTAAAAACCCTTTTCATTTCATCAATTTTGGTTTAAAAAAAATCGTCAGCCACATACCCAACACATAGCCATCAAATTGCCACTTTTTGGCCCATCATGATCCTACACATACCCTAGTCCTTAAGATATTGAATTTTGTTTGTCAAAGCCTTACATTCATTAGTAGAATGACCATGAACTCTGTAATATGTGCAAAATATTTTTTTTTGTAAAATTTCTTTCATTTTCTTGGAGGGAGAGATATGAAACGATCTTGGAGGAGTCTCAACAAGATTCCCTCTTGATCTAAAGTAAAGGATGTTTCTTTATTTTGAAAAAAAGATATCTATTGATTAGTACAAGATGTCATACTTACAAAGGACTCTTTAGATTGTGAGATTTTTTTCTCTCCTTTATAGGAGAGTGTAAAATATATTGAATTCAAATTGTTAGCGTTTTGCGTGATGAAATTGAAATTAAGAATTTCTTTGCTTCATTCAAAGGATAATAATCAACATCACTAGTGTCTACTAATTGAGGATGAACTACTATTAAAGTTGACTTAGAAGAATATTTTTTAATGGTTTTTCTATAAAGAAGGCTTATTTTATGGGTTGATTTCCATCAAAGGACAATAGCCAATACCATGGCTTGTTTCTTGTGTGTTAGGCTCTATAGGGACATGAATACCTTGTTCTCTAGAACCACATCCTTTTCCAATATAACCAAGTTATTTCGTAATTTCATAACCTCTTTTGTAAAGCTTTTTCATTTCTTTTGGATTCAATGGTTGTTGATAGTTAGCTTCCTCAAAGTTTGTTGTGTAATTTTTTTCATTTTCTAAAGTGCTTGAGGTCGATGCTTTCGAAGGTTCTTTTGAATTTTGTGTTGGCATTACCGCTTTTTCTTTTCCTTTATCATAGTCTTTGTTAATGAAATTGTATTCTTCCATGAATGTTGGTTCGAATTCTAATCAATCCTAATCATCTTCTAATAGCTTTTTGATTTGCTCAATATGTCTTTCTTGTATGGGTTCTACTTGTGTAGTTGGTGTTAATGTTTTCAAAGGATTCTCGTTGTTTTTCTCAAGTTGTAAGAAAATAAAGGCTCATGATCAACATCAAGGGTGTACAATTTGTTGTTGTAGAAATACTTCATTTTATGAGGAAGAGTAGAAGGCACCACATGCATCTCATGAATCCAAGGCCTTCCTAAAAGAAGATTGTATGAAAGATTATCAGGCATGACATGAATAGGAGTTTTTAATGTATCCTTTCCAACTGTAATAGGCAAAGTACTCACATCAAGCATTTGTTTTCCTACATTGTCAAATCCACTAATAGATAAAGAGGCAGGTTGAATTTTTTATTTATTCACACCAATCCTATCCAAAAGGTTTACACTACACATGTTAAGAGTGGAGACATTGTAAATGATGTCTTTCTTTATCCCTATTCTATTATGGGTAGCTATTATCATGAAATAATCATTTTGTTTTTGCTCTTCCAAAGGAGGGAGCTCACTTTGGTGGAAAACAATGTCAGCATTTATTCCTTGAATCATGGCTACTATGTCTTTAGGTTGCACATTAGAAGGGAGAGGAATTTGTTGTAAATAACTTTGAATCATGTTGTGATAGTAATGGGATGCTTGAATAAGGTCCCATAATGATATCTTATCAGGATTACTTATTCTTAATTTGTTCAACAATATAATACTCTTTGCCACTTTGTGGAGGCAAACGAGGAGGACTCGGTGAGATAGGGTTAGTAAATGGGAGAGTTGTTGAAGGTGTTTGTCTTGGTTGTGTATTTTTTCTAGTGTTATATGTATGAGCAATAGTATTATGACTCGACTATTGTGACACATTATTCTTATTTGGGTAGAGGATAAGTTCGAGTTTGTTTTGACTTTGAGGTTTTTGTGAAGGTGGGTAAAGGATTAGAGGATTCTTAGAATGTCCCATAGGTTATGTAGGAGGTCCATTAGTCAAGAGGGATCTAATGGATACTTGCACATTCATAACCTCAGCGGTCTTGGTTTGATGTATTTCTAATAAAGGGTGATCTAGAATCACCTTTTTTCCATCATCCAAGGAAGTCAAATCACTACTATTGTCATTTTATTGCACCATGATATCCTCAATAGGAACAAATTTTTTAGGAGAACTACAAACCAAATGTTCTTGACATTCAAGGATTGGTTCTTCCAAAATGAATTCATCACAAGTAGGGGAATGATAAATGGTTGTATTTTCTTGCTTTTCAAAGATGGTGTTTTCTTGTTCAATAATTTTTTTTCCTAGGGGAAGAAAGGAAATCAAGATTCCCATGACTTTCATTGATTATATCTTCTAACATAAAATTATGGTCATCACAATTAGGAGAGATACTTGGAGAAGAACAAATGTGATTATCATGATTATCCAAATTTTCACTCCTTTGTCCCATATTGTCTTCTAAGATAGGATAGGTAGGGGAAGAATCATAAAGATGGTTTTTATAGACCCTAAATATTTGATCATTTGGCACCAACATATCCTCATCATATTCAATTTCATCCTCTAAAAAATTATCACAAGAGGGGAAGCTATTAAGAGGTGAATGCAAACTATTTGAAGTTTCAATGGTCTCTTGTTGTGTTATGTTATCATCATGATGACCTATGGTTGTGTCCTCTTGTTCATCAATGTTTTTCCCACTAAGAGAGGTAAAAGGAGAGAACCAACTAGGACTCTAAAAACTCTGATTGATTGGATCTTCTAACACCAAATATCTTCCTCACCAATAGGACAGATATTAGGAGAATAATGAATATGATAGTTAGGATTTTCCAAGGTTGTATTCTCTTTCACTAAAACACTCTCATAAGGAGGGGATATGAATTTTTTCTTAGCATGCCTAGAGAGGTAAGTTACTAGCATTGTTTCAAAAAAATGAAAATCACTTCTAACCATCTTATGCAATGCTTCAATAATGTAAACAATGTATATCCAAAGATGAAGATTACTTTCATCCAAAGTATGCAAAACTTTAAGAATGAAAACAGTGTATATCCGAAAGTGAATGCTAGAGAGGTAAGTTTATAGCATTGTTTCAAAAAAATGAAAATCACTTCTAACCATCTTATGCAATGCTTCAATAATGTAAACAATGTATATCCAAAGATGAAGATTACTTTCATCCAAAGTATGCAAAACTTTAAGAATGAAAATAGTGTATATCCGAAAGTGAAAAACACTTTTATCAAACTTATTCAAAGTTTTATGAATGTAAACATTATGTATGCAAAATTGAAAAGTGCTTTTATCCATATTATGGAAAATTCCAGAAATGTGAACATTTCAGATCTAATGATTTTTGTAATTGAAATGATTTCAAAAATGACTAGCCCAAATTGATGTTTTTGACCGAGATGCATAAAATAGATGTTCTTAAAACTTTAAAAAATTATACTATATGTTACTAGGAGGTTTATGAAGCAAAAAAATGGGATTTTTAATGTTGTAAAAGGCAACTAAAAAACTAGACTGGAACTGATTCGCCCAGGTGGGCATATGAGTCCCAGTTAGGGTATTTTCACATTAAAAAAAAATTTAAGTTTTCCATGATTTTTAGTTTGTATGAGTTGTAACCTAAGTGCAAATGAATATTTTATATGATTTGAGATGTAAAAATTCCAGCTATATTGACTTTCACTAATGCAAAATTTCTAAACCCTAGAATGACAATTGACTAATGAAAACCCTAATGCAATGTTAATGCAAGCAAGATCTAGGATGATGATGTACTCCAAATAAGAAAATAAGGTATTCTAAATGTAGGTTCACCAAGATGTAAGATAGAAAATTGTCTCCACTAGGGTTTAGGACCTAGGGCAACAAGCTTTCTATAATCCTCATTCAAGGATTCCCTAGAGATCTCACACCAAGAGTGGAATAGAGGTAAGAGATCTGCTAGAAGGGACTATCCTAGGGTATTTTTAGAGATTAATGAGGGTTCACCACCAAGATAGGGCTTGGAAAAATGTAGGAAATTCAAGATCTAATGGTTGAACTCAATGTGCATAAATCCACACTAAATTAACTATAAATGCAAATAAATCAAATGAACAAACTAGAAAAGTACAAAGGGGCACCTAAAAACCTAAGATAGCTTGAAAGGAGACCTAGAATGTTGAATAACCTCTAATTTAGGCCTATAGGAACTCATTCACTAAGCCAGGTGAATTAGTTCCAGATTTGGGTTCCTATACAGGAATTGGTTTCTAGAATTAGGGTATCTGAATCTACAAAAATCCTTAAAATACACCTGCAGTGGGACTCATTTGCCACTTCTGCAAATTAGTCTTATTTTGTCACGAATTGTCCCAAGAGTATAATATTGAACTAAAACTTTGCAAGCCTCTGAAGATGGATCAAATGAGCACTTTCCCACTAATTTTATGCAAATTGGATGGATATTTTGAACCCCTAGATTTTAGTTTTTGTGAGTCTTGACAACTTTGAAGACATTTGCAAATTTTTCATTTTGGTAGTTTTGAAGGCTTCAAATCCACATTCCTTCAATCTATAAACCTGTAATCATACATGTAAAGAGGAGAAAAACTTGTTGATCATTAGTGGAAAGGGGTTTTCCTTGGTCATACCCTATTTTGGTAATCAAACCTTGAAATGAAATGAAATAGGAATGGGGAATGATGAATGATCAAAACAAGATGTTGCAACTCACCAAAGCCTAGCAATAAGATGCTACAAAAATGTATGAGATGGATCCAATGGTTGTAGTCCTTGACTCTTGCTTGAATGTGATAGATCTTGAATGAAATTCCAAATTGAATCATGAGAACCTACATCACAATTGTTAGCACAAAAATAAACATGATGCATGAAGACTTTGATACGATTCTTGATGCTTGAATAATGCTCTAAAATGGTTGATAATCTTCTCTTGAATGCTCTTGAATGCTCTTTTAGACACTTGAATACTCTGAGAAAATTCTTAGGTGAAAATGAGTGTAATAACCTTGTATTATTATGCAAGAATTCTCAAAATTACAACACTACAATCTAACATCAGATCTAGGAGGATAAAATCCCACCAAAAATTTGAATTAATTTTGATTTTGGGCCACACGAGACTCATTCACCCAAGGTAGTGAATGAGTCCCATTAGGCATAATTTATGGAACCAAATTAAAAAATGCTTAGAAAGGTGTGAAACTAAGTTCGGGACCCAAAAACCTAGGTGGGACTCATTCACCCAAGGTGGCGAATGAGTGCCAAATCATTAAATCTGGGCTATACAACCTGAAAGCACCTGAATTATGATTGGGTGTTGATTTATGTCAAGATCATCCTTGAAAAGATGCATTAAATGAGGCTTGTGGATGAAAAATAAGGCCAATTAAAGCATAAAGAATACCAATTGTTAATGACAACCCTAGAAAATTGTGAAAGTGTCTTAGTTTATGTGCCATATAAAAATGGCCCCTTGTCATTTTCATGGCCTTTTAGGTCTCTCTTCATGATTTTTGGTCCATTTTTCTTTGAATTATTAATGAAATTTGGCTTGAACATGCACATTAGGTCCTTAAAATTCAAATTATGGCATCTTGTGAAGGTGTTGTGAAGTGTTGTAACACATTTCTACACTTTTCTAGAATTTTTAAATTACAATTCACCTAACAATCACCTTTTCATCACTTATCAAGTCCTATTTTGAAGTGTTGTAAAGTCTTGTAACAAGATTTCATTCTTTTCTAGGCATAACTTCACTATTTACACCTTTTTTATTCTTTACTTGACCCCTTTATGCCCTTATAAAACTTAATTAAATATATTTTTTAAGGTAAACCTAATAAATAACATTAAATACAAGATAATTCTCGATACCCACTTTCAGGTCCAAGGTGGGACCCATTCACCATTGGTGATGAATGAGTCCCCCTTGGCTCCAAATTCAATTTTTTTCAAATTTTCTTTTAGGTTTTTATTCAAAATTACTTGATGTCAGCTTGTGATGAGGTATCATTGGGTTACTAAGTCACAAGAGTGTATAAATAAGTGTTTTTCTCCTTATTTTACATCTCCTCCATTCAATATATTATCTCGTATCATTCATTCATCCATCATTCTTCCATCTCAAGTCAAGAAATTTAGGGTTTCATCATTTCAAGTGACCAAGACACCAATTTTCAAACATTCAAGGGTAGATCCTTCATGTTTTGTTGCAGAATTTCAAGATAAAACATCCTGGCAAGGTAATCAACTCCATTGTTGCATGTTTCATTCCATTCTTTCATCATTTTTGTTTAATTACCTAAAAGGGGTTTGACCAAGGCAAACCCCCATGCCCTAACATTCAACATTTCTCCTTCTTGCCTTGTGTGATTGCAAATTTAGGTCTCTTGGAAGATCTGAAATCATTGAAGATCAAGTTACAAAGTTTTTTAGGTCTTCTCTTCATTCAAAAAGTCAAAATATAAACAAAAACTCATTTTCAGGTTAGAAAATCAAAGTTTCAAAAGTGGACACCTGTAGAGAATTAAAGTGCAGACCGATAGCTCTGGAATCCATCTTTGAAGATTGAGAATTTCAAAAGTGGACTCATTCAGCATGAGTCATGAATGAGTTCCACTCTAGGGTTAGTTTTTGGTTTTTTGCATTTTTAGATACCCTTTTGTTTGAAACAGGTTCTGACTCAATTTTGTAGAACTAGGATTGATTCACCTAGAATGGTGAACAAGTCCCACCAGGCCTAAAAATTAGTAGAAAAAACATTTCAAATGTCATTTTGGTTCATTTCTATTAAGTTTTGCATTCTTTTCTAGCTCATTTCTGCATAACACAATGTGTTTTCAAACAAGTCACATTTCTTAGTTTTTTCATACTTAATTAATCAATCTCATTAATTAGCTACATCTAGAGCATTGAATTTAGACATAATTTCATCATACATATCTTAGATTGAGTGAACCACCTAGATTTTGGGTGAGGGATCTATCTCTTTTCATTAGGTGAAAGACCCTAATTGAACAAAAGAGACATACCATTCCTAGTCCCAATAATCTCCGATTCACTTTAAATATTGTAGGATTAGGTTTATTTAATTTGCAAGGTCCCAAGACCTAATGTGAGTGTGTTAATCACATTACAACACTAAGTCAAGGAATCATTAGGCTCAACTTTACAAGGAGGGTCCACACAAGTGTGAAAATGTTACTGACGAGATTTTTTGACACTACGTACCTACATATCACATAAGTCCCATAAAAGATTAATATGTTTCCTTTTTATTATCAAGGGTGAAGTATTTTCCTCATTAAAATTTGATAAATAATCAAGAAACCTTTAATATAACACTAATTAATATAATATAATCTTCCAAGGATAGTCTCTTCAAGATCCTTCTTACACAAATTTTATCTAAATTTATGAATACATGTACATGAAATTGCATTGAACCTCCATATTTAAAAAATAATAATTAATGCTCAAACATTTATTTGTCAATTAAAGTGAGTATTATGAATATTTAAGGAGAAACAAGTATTGTATATTAAATATCTTCATGTATTTTTAAAGTGATAAATGAAATAATTTTAATTCATCCATCTAGTTGAGCATACAATCTTGTAAGTTACAAATGATTAAGAGCCTCAAGTAGTTTAGGAATCAATTTCCTAGTGATAATATGGGATCTATGTGATATTATTTTCCTTTTTAAGATTCTTAATTCACTTATGTGTTTAATTATTTAATAATCATCTATTTATTAAAACCAACAAAAATTTTACTTGATGCCAATATTTTGGGGTCATGGTTAGCAACATTTTTGTTAGAAGGAAATCTAGTGCAATAACTCCATATGGAAATCTCCCATAAAAAAAATAAAATTATAATGTTATTTATTTTGAAGGGAAAAAATGATGTACAAAATATAAACAAAAATAGAGAAGGAAAATTTAAACTTATATGAATTGAAACACTAGTAGTAGAAAGATAAAAGTGGATATATATATAAGTTTATTCTTGAAAATATACACGTAGATTTTTTTTAATTAAATATAGGGATGGTTTTTCTTAATAATAATGATCTTTAAATATTTCAGAGAAGCACCTATAATATTCATTTGTGTCAACTTGATAACCAAAATATTTATGATTCAAAGCATAAATTATTCATTTTAGTTAATATTCTGACTTTCAATCAATTATTTGATTATTTTACTAATTCAAATGAATGTTTTATAATGGAATTTTAATACACTAAAATTATTAATATTAGAAATATCAAGTCTATCAAGATTAATTATATTAAGTCTAGGGTATCTGCAGGATCATGATGGGCCAAAAAATGGCAATATGATGGGTATGTGGCTGACGAATTTTTTTTACCCAAAATTGATGAAAAGAAAAGGGTTTTTAAAGGAGATTCTCATATTTCCACCAATATAAATTATGCCTTACTTTGTATTTAATAAGTAATTATTATTCATTTCTATTCAAATTATGACTAAAGTCTTGATTGATAGGTTGATTGAAAAACATCTATAGCTTTCAAACGGTATCACATTTTTTGAATCAAAAACATGCATCACATTCTATGATTCACATAATATAGGATTAAAAAAAGAAAAATTGAGTTTCATAAAGTTTTGACCAAGCTAAGGTGGTCAAATATACAAGTTTTTATATTTTTTAAAAGTTGTAATTAAAAATTCATAATTAATTATTTACTTGGAAATTTTTTTAAAAAATATGCATCACATTGGGACATGAGTCCTCTACTTATATCTAAAATATTATAAAAAATATTATCATTTTATTATGGTTAGGGTGGTTAGATAGACACCTACTTATTTTTTCCCTAAAATTTAAATACTCTTAATTGAAATTTCAAATTTTCACCAAATAGATTTTTTTTTAAACAAACCTAGTAGTTTAGAAACTAGATTCAATTTGCTACAGATTCTATTCTTACATATTTTTGAAATAATATAGATAACTTATTCAAATTTTTATGTCAAGTTGCTTGACTCTGATTTTTTTGAATTTTTTGCCACTTAAGGGCCTGTTTTTTCCATGATGATCCTCCACATACCCTCTATAAATAAAAGCTTCAACTATTATTTATACAAGTATTTCTTCTTTGAAATCAATATTTGTGTTTATTCGTAATAAAACGTCAATATGTGATTAAAAGATTTCAATTTTTATATTATCTTACACAATTTGAATATGAATAAAAATATTAACTCTATCAAATTTATCTTCATAATTAAATCCCTTAGATTCTATTTATATTTATTTATAACTACACATCTATCTAAATATTTGTATTTTTAATTACATTATAGATAACAAAGTTATTCTATGCCTTGTTAAATAGTTTCCACAATTTAAATTGGGCATGGAGGCTAGTAAATTCTTTACTAAATCCCTAACACTTAGACATTCAAAAATTAAAAATCTAAATAAAAAACCTAAGTGTCATTTATAGTGCTTCCATAATTTAAATTTGGTGTGGATTCTAATAACTTTACTCACCCATATCATTCAAGCATTCAAAAACTAAAAATATTAATATAAAACTTATTTTCTATTTCTAGAGGCCTATATTAGAGGACACCTTTATGTATTAACTACAATATGATGCAGGAGCATCCAACGGTGTAGGGAAATCTTGTATCACCCAAAAAGAAATATTTGCTTTATTTTGTTTAGTTGTTTTGAGTCCCTTGTTGTTTTGAGTCCCTTGATGGCACTTAAGGGGCATAAGACTGTCATGCGTCAAAAATACCAAAAAATGGACACTTACTATTTTTAGTAAGTCAGCCAAAACAAGCTTGTATGGACGTGAAAATTTACCACAAGGAGCGGAGCTGAAAAATATTTCAGGTTGCGAAAGAATAACCTCAATACCCTACATGGTTTCGGAGAAATTAAAGTTTCTATCCTAGGAAATTTCTCCAATGCAGCTTCAAATTCATATATAAAACTTTAGAGGCTCCAAAACAACTCAAAAAAGTGGCTAAACCAACCTTTGGTTGATTCGTGCATTGTAGAGCTTGTTGAGAGCTTTCAATGATATGAAATAATGGAAAATTGAATACCTGCTCAAAATTTATGGCCCTGCAAAGTTGGTCCTCTAAAAAGTGAATTTCATAAAAATTACTTCCTAGGCCAGAAATCAAAAGGTGGGTCTTTTGGTGCCAAAGAAAAAGGGGAAATTTGAACTTTCTAGAACATTCTAGGGTGGTTATTGGGGAAAATAAAAATGGTTAAGTGGGGGTTATAGAAGGTGGCTCTGATAGTGCAGATTGTGGCTCTGAAAAGTAGATTTTCTTTTTAGAGTTGGCTTTGTTGTAATGAATCAAGCCCATGAGGTTGTAGTATGTAAGCTTTGAATCTATAATTTCAATTTCTAAAAAATAATTGAAAGATCATCATTTTTGGTCTCACATCTTCTATGTTAGTATCTATCATTGTGATTTCTGTGGGTTTTGGAGGTGTGGCCCTCATCAAGTGGTATCAAATTAGGAGTTCTCGAGACTATAATAGAGCATCAAACATGAGGTAGTTGTAACAAAACCTGTGAGTGTCGATTAAGTTCAAGATGCCTCCAAGAATCACCCAGTATCACAGAGGTAGAGGTCGAGGTCATGGAGGAAGAGATCCATGAAGAGATGAAATCGGAGCCCTTAGAAGGAAATTAGAAACCCTGCAACAAGAGGTTAGAAGAAGATATGTGCAACAAGACATAGATGACAGTGAAGATGAAATAGAAGAGGAAGATGTGCAACGAGATAGTCAAGAAGGTAAGCATGCTACCTATTTTAGTGATAAGTTAAATGATGCTAAGAAGAAATATTTTGTGTATGATCAAGAGTTTTATGCTATAGTTTAGGCTTTGAAGAAATGGAGACACTATTTGTTGTCAAAATAATTTGTTTTATATACTGATCACTAGGCTTTGTAGTATCTCAATAATCAAGGAAAGTTGAATCAAAGGCACTTAAAATGGGTTGATTTTTTGTAGAGTTATACTTTTGTTTTGAAGCACATGAGTGGAAGGTCAAACAGAGTTGTAGATGCCTTAAGCAGAAGGAAAAATTTGTTGATAGAGATGAATATAGAGGTTGTTCGGTTCAATGAACTCAAGAGTTTGTATCTAGAAGATCCAGAATTTGCAGAAGCTTGGAAGGCTTGTTTGGAACCTGTTACATTAGATAGGATGAGATGGTTGGATTTCTTAATCCAAGATGGGATGTTCTTTAGATGAAGCCAATTGTGCATTTGAATGAGTTATATGAGAGAAAGTCTAATCAAGGAGAAGAATAGTGGAGGATTGGCTAGACATTTTGGTCAAGATAAGACCATTGATCTTGTTAGTGAGAATTATTATTGGCTACAATTATAACAGGATGTGAAGAAGTTTGTACAAAGTTGCAGAGTATGTCAGATGGTGAAAGGAACAAGTCAAAATATTGTATTGTATCAGCCATTACCTGTACCTAAGAGGCCATGAGAGGATATTAGCATGGGTTTTGTTTTTGTATTTCGAAGGACACAAAGAGGGCATGATTCCATATTTGTGGTGGTGTATAGATTTTCAAAAATGGCACATTTCATTCAGTGTCATAAGACTACTGATGTTGTTCATGTTGTAGAGTTATTTTTCATAGAGGTGGTGAGACTACATGGTCTACCAAAGAGTATAGTCTAAGACAAAGTGAACCATAGAAAAATAGATCTTTAGACATTTTCATGGTCATTTATGTCTTTTTCCAATGATGCTTGACCTATTTTGCTCGGATTTAATGTTGCAATGTAACTTATACATTCACATTAGGTCTTGAATATTTAAATTATTAAGACTTTATGATGTCTTGTGAAGGTGTTGTGAAGTGTAGTAACACATTTCTACACTTTTCTAGACTCTTCTTATTATAATTCACCTAAATGGGTATGTGCAGGATCATGATGGGCCAAAAAGTGGCAATATGATGTGTATGTGGCTGACAATTATTTTTTACCCAAAATTGATGAAATGAAAAGTGTTTTTAAAGGAGATTCTTAGCTTTCCATTGATATAAATTATTATTTACTTTGAATTTAATAAGTAATTATTATTCATTTTCTATTAAAATTATGACTAAAATCTTGATTGATAAGTTGATTGAAAAACATCTATAGCTTTCAAACAATATCACACTTTTTGAATCCAAAAAATGTGACATATTCTATGCTTTGCATACGATAGGATTAAAAAAATAAAAATTGAATTTCATGAATGTTTTACCAAGTTAAGGTGGTCAGAAATATGAGTTTTTATATTTTTTTAAAAGTTATAATAAAAAATCCATAATTAATTATTTACTTGGAAAAAATTACAAAAAAATATGCATCACATTGAGGCATAAGTCCTGTACTTATATCTAAAATCTTATAAAATCATATTATCATTTTATTATGGTTAGGATGGTCAGACAAACACCTACTTCTTTTTTTTCCCTGAAATTTAAGTACCATTGCAATGAAATTTCAAATTTTCACCAAATAGATTTTTTTTTTTAAACAAACCTAGTAGTTTAGAAACTACATTCAATTTGCTACAGATTCTATTCTTCAATATTGAAATAATATAGATAACTTATTCAAATTTTTATGTCAAGTTTCCTAACTCTAATTTTTTTGAATTTTTTGCCACTTAAAGGCTTGTTTTTTTCTATGATGATCCTGCACATACCAAAATATTCCCTTTTTATCCTTTACCAAGTCTTATTCTAAAGTTTTTTAAAGTATTGTAACAAACTTTCACACTTTTCTAGGCTTGTCACCACTAATTATACCTTTCTTATCCTTTATTTGGCCTCTATATGCACTTATATGCCTTAATTAAGTGTGTTTTTCAATACAAACCTGATAAATATCATTAAATGGAACTTAATCCCTAACAACCACTTCATGCCTTGAGTCAAACCCATTCACCATGGGTGGCGAATGAGTCGCTCTTGGCACAAAATTCAAAATAAATTCAAATTTCTTTTGGGTTTTTATTCATTAAGACCTTAGGTTGGCTTGTGATGTATTTTTGGGAAATTCGGGCATATATGTGTATAAATAAGCTTTTTTCTATCCATTTGAACCCACAATCACCTAATTCACTCACACATTCATGCATTCAATCAACTCATTCTTGCATTATAGTATCAATCAATCATTAAGCATCTTGGAGCAGCCATTGACATATTGTCAAACTTCAACAATAAGGGTTTGGTGAGTTCATGAAATTTGCATGTTATTTTTTTATCATTCCTTTCTTATTTCATTTCATTTCTTTATCAAGGGTTTGATTACCAAAGTGAAATTTGACCAAAGCAAATCCCTATACTCTAACCCTTAACCATTTTCCCCCTCTTTGCATGTGTGTTTATAGGTCTTGTAGGTAGAATTGTCAAAGAGATAGGTATTCAAAAGTGGTCAATAAGTCATCAAAGCTATTCAAGTCAAAAAAGACCTAATTCAAGCTTGGAGACATTGTTTAGCCTGTTTTATGCAAATTTGAATCCATTAACCCAAGAAGAAGACAAGTACAGATCTGGACCCAAAGAGTTGACTTCAGAATTTGTAGATTTTTGTAGGTGGAGTGATTTTCCATCAGTGGTGAATGATTCCCACTACCAGGCTAGAAAAATTAATTTTTGAAGATTTCAGTTCTCAACATCTCAAAACCTGTTTCAGTAGAATTTACCATAACCTGGAAGGATTCACCATCAGTGGTGAATGAGTCATAGTGGTCATCAATAGTAATTTCTAAAACATTCAAGAATCTCTCGGCATCAGCATTCTACCTCCAGGTGCACTCCATCTAGTTTCATTAAGTTCTATTTTCATTTGTGCATGATTCTAGTTCATTTTTGCATATCACGCTATGTTTTCAAACACTTCATATTTCTTAGGTTTTGTATAAATAATAAATCCATTTCATCATTTTTTTGCACTTAGATGATTGTATTTAGGCATATTTTCATTGTACTTTCATGAGTTTGAGTGAACCACCTAGATTTTGTGTAGGATCTATCTCTCTCCTTTAGGTGAAAAACCCTAATTAAGCAAGAGAGTCATAGCATCCTAAACCACAAAAATCTTTGGTTCATTTTGGTGAGCCTACATATTGAACATTCTCTTTCTAATTGACATCTGGATTTACATCCTAGGACTCATTGTATTAGCTTTTTAAGTATTTTACATCCTAGGGTTTACAAGATTGCATTAGTGAATATCTCATATAGATTTCATATTGGCACTTCAAAAAATTACAACAACTCAAATTATACATTTGCATCCCAGTTTTGCACCAGAAAAGCATCAAAATCATTTTAATTTTTTTGAAAAGCCACAAAAAAATTTCACCCCTGGACTCATTCGCCACCCTGGGAAAATCAATCTAGTTGTACATTTTGAACTGCATTTTCTGCATTACAATTTTATGCTATTACATTCTATCATACTTTCCAAATTTTCTCTTTCTTGAAAATTAGTTTACTTTCACTTCTTATCATCATCAATTTTTTCTTTAATAAGTTTTGGATGTCATTGTAATCCTTAGTGGACATGTCAAATTGTTCCTTTGAAATTGATCTAATGAACTTGAGCTTCCTCATGCTCCTTCAACTCCTCATGAATGTCCTCCTCATGAATGTCCTCCTCATGTTGTTGACATCATTGGAGAAGTTGATGATAGCATGAATAAGTTCTTCAATTAATTTCTTGACAACCTTGAAGCCAATGCAACCTTTTACCCATCCATGAAGTCACAAGACCTTCCTACTATCCCACCTCCTAATATATTTGGATATTTACATCCTGAAACAAATGAAGGACCTAAGTTCCCTCCAATAGGTGGACCTAGTTCCTCTCACCAAGAAACTCCTTAACCATTTTATGATACTAAAGCTACAAACACACCAATCAACCTTGAAGAAACTTATGGCAAAGGTTTTACAATCTTAAGCAAACAAGGATGTGACACAACAAATGAACATAACATTCATAAAATTTTAGAACAACAACCAATAGATGAAAACACAATAGGGTTAGGATATCAAGATCCTCCTCATGACAACAAGCCTCCTTTTGAATATTAGAGACTTTGGGATGATGGCACGGTGATCTTTGATTCCCCTCCTGACTTGAATTTACCCCTTCCATGTGAACAACCCTTACATGATTCCAATGACAAGGATGCTAGGATCCCCATGGGTCCTCTTCCCCCTTCAATCCATGAAAAAGGTGAATATAGTAAATGCAAATGACCTTACAATTGAAAAACCTAAAGTTTCCTCTCCATCCACCACCTGAATGTGAAAGGAAACTGCAAATGCTTTTAAATAGAGGTCTTATACTCTTACAACCTTTGAATAGTTTGGTCATTCATCCTAAATATTCTAACATCCCATATTGTAAATATCATCATGTTCTTGGATGTTGCAATGACGAATGTCAGACATTGAAGGATATACTAAGAAAGTATCACTTCACTATACTGACTGTTATCCTATCATCCCATAGTACACTATCACAACCCTCATCATGCAATAGTTGTAGAATCTTCCATTTTCACTATTGTATGACCATTCCCATCACTTATCTTAGCTCATTATTTCCTTGCACTAGGTGGGGACAAGAATTTGCTAGCCTTGACCTCGTAATTTGTCCTTGTCCCTTATCTACGTTATTCATCTTCCACTTATACCAATTTGGATTGGGAGGTAGATAACTTGTTTGATGCATGACTTACATTTGCATTACTATCCTTTTTACATTTTCCTTTTCCTTTTTCTTTTCTTTTGTATTATTGTACATGTGTGTTTTGTTTTCCCCCATACTTTGCATTTGATGTTCTCTCTCTCTTTGTGCACTTCCTCTATTTGTACCTCTATTCTTCTATATTTCGTACATTGCTTTCATTTTTCCTTTCACTTTTTTTTTTCATTTTCCTTTTAGGGATGACACAAAGCCTAGAGATGACCTATATGTCTCTTCCATGTTGAATCAAAATGTATTTTTACTTTCTTTTTCACCTTTTTGTTTTTTCCTTTTGGGGATGACACAAGGCATTGAGACCAAATTGTCTTCATCATGTCGACCCAAAACAATTTCCTTTTCTTTCACCTTTTCATTTTCTTTTCACTTGTGTTTTTCCTTTTGGGGATGATGCAAAGTGTTGAGACTGCAATGTCTCTCCCATGTTGACCCAAAATGTATTTTATTTTTCTTTTTTTTCTCTCTCTTTGTGTCATTCTTCTAGTTCTATGTATTTGGGGAATGATGATAGTTTTGAGCTCTTTAATCAAAACATTGCAGCAAAGAACATAATGACCCCAAATCCATAGATTCCTTATGTGTTTGGTGTGTTTATTTTTGGGGGCAACCCCTCTTTCTTTTGTTTCTCTTTCTTTTGCATGACGTAGCCTTTCTCAGAAACATATGACTTGGCATAGGGGCTTTCCAAGTTGGCTCTCACGTCCTTTTTTTTCATTTTTCATTCACTAATTTAAAGTAATTACTCACAGAACGGTGTGTAGAAATTCCTTTAAAGTGTTGGCATACATTAGCATAATTCATTTTTCATTTTTCTTTTTCTTTTTGGTTCTTAGTTTACCCCTGTCACTTCATATGATGTGTTTATCACTTTGTGGATGAAATTGGGTGTGATTCCCTTTATAAGTGTGATCTATCTTAACATATTACATTCCTCTTGGTGGCCTAATGTGATGCATTGTATCCCCTAAGTTTTGAATATTCTATTCTTTGATTGGTCCTCTCTTGGAGACATTAGACACAATGTTCCCTAAGTTATAGATCTCACATGATCTTAACAAGACTCCTTTGAACATTCTTTTGCATTTGTGTTGTAGAAAAATGGCATTTTGTCACTTTCATGGCCTTTTAGGTCTTGTTTCATGGTGTTTGATATATTTTGTTCTGATTTTATATTGCAACATGGCTTGAACATGCTTATTTAGGTAATAATATTCAAAAAATGATGTCTTGTGAAGGTGTTGTGCAGTGTTGTGAGACATTTATACACTCTTCTAGACTCTATTAATTATAATTCATCTAAAAATCACCTTTTTATTCATTATTAAGTCATATTTTGAAGTGTTTTAAAGACTTCTAACAAGCTTTCACACTTTTCTAGGCACATCTTCACCATTTATCCCTTTTTCATGCTTTATTTGACCCTTTTATGCCCTCATATGCTTAATTAAGTGTATTTTTTAGTATTATCTTGAAAAACAACATTAAATACAACATATTTCTTGACACACATTTTTAGGTCCTAGGTAGGACCCATTTGCCATGGGTGGCAAATGAGTCCCCCTTGGCCCCAAATTCAAAATATTTTAAATTTCCTTTCAAGATTTTATTCAAAAACACTTGATGTCGGCCTACAATGAGGTATAAATAGGTAACTAAAGCATAAGTGTGTATAAATAAGTTTTTTTCACCTCATTTTACATCTCCTACAATCCCCAATTCATCAAGTTAACTTATCCACCTATTCACTTAAGCATTCAAGCACTTTGAAGCAACCATTAACATTACTTCAGACTTGCATCATCAAGGGTTTGGTAAGTTAATAGCAATTGCATTATTTTAGTTTATTATTCTTTTGCATTTCATTATATTATTAAAGGTTTGATTACCAAAAGCAGGGTTTGACCAAGTCAAACCCCTATTCACTAACCTTAAACCATTTTTCCCATATTGCATGTTTGTTTATAGACCTAAGTATGCAAATTTGACATGATTTTTGGTTTTGAAGATTGGTTTACAAGTCAACTAAGTTATTTAAGTCAATTTAAGTATATTTCAAGCTTGGAGAAGGTTTTCTATCCATCTCTTGCAGAATTGACTTTGGCAACCCGAGAAGTAGTTATTTCCAATTTGATGTTGCAGAGTTGTCTCCTGATTTTTCAAAAATTTGGGAGAGGAGTGATTCGCCACCTATGGAAAATGAGTCCCACCTTAGGACTAAAAATATAATTTTTTTTAGATTCTGGATCCTGATAGACAAAAACTTGTTTCTAACAGTTTTTCTCCAAGAGGAGGACTAATTCGCCACCCTGGGTGAATGAGTCCCATTGTGACAAATTAGTGATTTCAGTCAGCATCCACAATATTCTAGATTCATCATATATTTCCTAGGTGCACTCAAATTCATCCCTTTCCTTTTTGTTCTGCATATTTTCTTCATTTAGTTCATTGTTGCACAACACAATGTGTTTTCAAACATAGCTTAAATTTCACTTTTGCATTCATTTCCATTCATTCAGATTAGTCAATTGCATTTGATTAACTTCATTTAGGTTAGAAAAAATCATTCATAACATAATTTGAATGAACCATAGGTGTTTTTGCTCCTATCTCTCTCCTTTTAGGTGAAAAACGCTAGAAGAGAAAGTGTTGTCTAGAGGAGCAAAAAATCAATGGTTCATTTTGGTGAACCTGACTTTTGAGCACTTTTCATTTCTACTTCCATTTACATATTTCATCCTAGTTTACATTTTCATTAACATTCAATTAGTACATTGTTTTTTTTTTTGCATTTTAGGACATTTTATCTTGCATTAGTGAAAGCTTCATTTATATTTCATTTTTGCATTACATGTCATTGAAAAAAGTAAAAAATTGCATTTTGTATCTTTTATTTCATTTTTTAGAACATTAAAATCACATTAAAACTTATGAAAAATACACAAAACATCATATTGGGACTCATTCACCACCCAGGGAGAATCAGTCCCTTTGCACTTTTTACACAACATTTATGGCACCTTTTTAGCATTTCTCTGCATTACTGTTTCCTAGTTCTACATTTTGTTTTACCTTCCAGATTCTCTATTTTTCATTATTTATTGCATCTTATTTTATTTACATCATGGCATTTTCTTTCAACAAGTTTTGGAATTCATTAAAATCATTGGTAGACATGTCCAATTGTTCCTTTGGCAATGACCCTAATGACCTTGAACAACCTCATGCTCCTTTAACTCCTCATGATTTTCCTCCACATGAAGTATACATCATTGGAGAAGATGATGTTAGCATGAGCAAGTTCTATAATGATTGCCTTGATCACCTAGAAGAAAATGCAACCTTTTATCCCTCCATGAGGTCACAAGACCTTCCCACTATTGCACCTCCTGATCACTTTGCATACTTACATCCTAAAGTCACTATAGGACCTAAGGTTCCTTCCTTGAGTGGACCTAGTCCCTCTCACCAATCACATTCACAACCATTTTATGATCACAAAGTCACAGACACTCCTATGAACCTTGAAGAGACATATGGTAAAGGATTCACTATCTTAAGTAAATAGGATTGTGACACAAACTTGAACATAACATCCATCAAATTCTCAAACAACAATCAACCAAAGCACACACAATAGGACTAGGATATCAAGATCCTCCTCATCCTAAATGACATCCTCTTCAACCTAGGAGACTTCAGGATGCTGGAACAGTGATCTTGAATGCTCCTCCTAACTTAAACATTCTTCTTCCACGTGAACAACCATTATCTCCTTCTAATGACAAGGATGCTAGGATCTGTATGGGTCCTCTTCCTCCTATTCATGAACAAGGAAAATATAGCAAAAGAAAATGACATTACAAACTCAAGAAGATCAAGTTTCCTACACATCCTCCACCTAAATGTGAAAGGAGACTTCAACTGCTCTTAAACAAAGGTCTTATACTTTTACCACCTATGAACAGGTTGGTTATTTTTCTAAAAGACTCTAACATCCCATTTTGCAAATATCATTGTATACTTGGACATCGAACAGATGAATGTCAGATGTTGAAGGAAATACTCATTAAGTATCACTTCATTGATTTTGATTGCTTCCCCGTCATACCTTAAAACAGTATAAACCCCTTCATCATGCCATAGTTGTATAATTCCCTATTCTCACTATTGCATGATTCTTTCACATCACCCACCTTGGCTCATTCTTTCCTTTATACTTTGTGGAGGGCAAGAAGCTATTATCCTTTTCCTTGTCATGCATTTGTCAAGTTGTTTCTTAACTATATTATTCCCTTTACGCTTATCCATTTAAGATTAAGAAACCAATAAGCTAGTTAATGGTTGACTTACATTTGCATTACTTGTGCCTTTTTGTTTTCATGTGTGTATGGTGTTCCCCCATATCGTGTGTTTGATATTCCCTCTCTTTGTCTACTTCTTCTATTTGTATCTCTCTTCTTCTATTTGTCGTACATTGAATTTTTCTCTTTCTTTCTTTTTTTTTCCTTTAGGGGATGAAGCAAACCATTGAGACACCCTATGTCTATTCCATGTTGACCCAAAATGTCCTTGTCTTATTCTATTTTTGTTTTGTGTTTTCCTTTTGTGGATGATGCAAAGCGTAGAGATGCCCTATGTCTCTTCCATGTTGACCCAATTAGTCCTTTTTTTTTGTTTTGTGTTTTCCTTTTGGGAATGACACAAGGCATTGAGACGGAAATGTCTCCTTCATGTTGACCCAAAAGATTTTTCATTTTCTTTTGTTTCGCTTGTGTTTTCCTTTTGGGGATGACGCAAAGCGTCGAGACCACAATGTCTCTTCCATGCTTACCCAAAACAATATTTCTTTTTCTTTTGTTTTCGTTCTCTTTGTTTCATTCTTCTAGTTCTAAGTGCTTTGGGGAATGATGACAGTTCTATACTCTTTCATAAACACATTGCAGTAATGAACATGCTGACCCCAAAGCCATAGATCCCTTATGTGTTTGGTGTGCTTTCTTTTCTGGGGGAAACTCCCTTTCTTTTTTTTTCATTTTCCTTGACATGACACAGCCTAACTTCAAAACATATGACCTGGAATAGGGCTTTCTAGGTTGGCTCTCATGTCTTGGTTTCTTTTTTCTTTTTCTTTTCTTCTTTACTTTAATGTAATTGCTCACAAAATGATGTGTAGCAATTCCCTTAAAGTTGGGGGCATACATTACTAGAATTCATTTTCATTTTTGGTTCTTAGTGCAACCTTCTCATTTACGTAATGCGTTTGTCACTTTATGGATGACATTGGGTGTGCTGTCCTTGATAAGTGTAATCTTTCTAAACATATTACATTCCTCTTAGTGGCTTGATGTGACACACTGCATCCCTAAGTTGTGATTATACTATTCTTTGATTGGTCCTCTCTTAGAGACATTAGACAAAATGCCCCCTAAGTGATTGACCTTGCATGAAATGAACAAGACTCTTTTAAACATCCTTTACATTTTACACTTTTTCATTTTACATTTTGCACTTTCTACCACCTTGCATAACGCAACTTGCATGGATGTAGTACATTCCTTTTTGTTCCTGACATTTTCCTTGTGGCTCCTTGTTAAAGTTATCAATGGGTATAACTTTAATACGGTTGAGCAGGAAGCCCACCTAGCTGCATGACTTTTCCCCATACCCACCTTTGTGTTTGTGAGTACATACCAACTAGCATATGTATCTTACCTTTTTGGGATTTCTCACCCCACAGACAACTAGTTTTGTGGCCCCAGAGTGTGTACACATTCTCTTTTCCAAACAATCAGCCTAGATCTAATCCACAACTAGTTGAATTGATGATCAAAGCTTCATCCAATTCATTTCAACACTTGTGTGTTCATTTGTTCTTATGCTTAGTTTTCCATGGGATCTTCATCCTGGGGGCTTGATCATCTCTCTTGATCATTATCATTTTGTCTTACTATCATAATTCCATTTGAACCCTACTCTTGATGTTCATGGCTACTTTAGTGTGACTTTGAAGCAAGTTCATCCTCTCACTAAAGTGGGGCCTAAATGTGTCGTAGAAAAATGGCCTCTTGTCATTTTCATGGCCTTTTAGGTCTTGTTTCATGGTGCTTGGTATATTTTTCTTTGATTTTATGATGCAACATGGCTTGAACATGCTTATTTAGGTAATAAAATTCATAGAACGATGCCTTCTAAAGGTGTTGTGAAGTGTTGTAAGACATTTCTATAGTCTTCCAGACTTTATTAATTAAAATTCACCTAAAAAGAACCTTTTTATTCACTATTAAGTCCTATTTTGAAGTGTTGTAAAGACTTGTAACAAGCTTTGATGGTTTTCTAGGCACATCTTCACTATTTATCCCTTTTTCATGCTTTATTTGACCCCTTTATGCTCTCATATGCTTAATTAAGTGTATTTTGAGTATTATCCTGACAAACAACATTAAATACAACATATTTCCTGACACACATATTTAGGTCCTAGGTGGGACCCATTCACCATGGGTGGTGAATGAGTCCCCCTTGGCCCCAAATTCAAAATATTTTAAATTTCCTTTAAGGATTTTATTCAAAAACACTTGATTTCTACCTGTGGTGAGGTATGAATGAGTAACTAAGACACAAATGTGTATAAATAAGTGATTTTCACCTCATTTTACATCTCCTACAATCCCTAATTCATCAAATTAACTTATCCACCTATTCACTCAAGCATTCAAGCATTTTACAACATCTTTTCAAGCACTATTCAAGCACTTTGAAGTAGCCATTGACATTACTTCAAAATTGCATGAAGGGTTTGGTAAGTTAATAGCAATTGCATGTTGTTAGTTTATCATTCCTTTGCATTTCATTATTTTATTAAAGGTTTGATCACCAAAAGCGGGGTTTGACCAAGGCAAACCCCTATTCACTAACCTTAAACCATTTTCCCCCTATTGCATGTTTGTTTTCAGAACTAGGTATGCAAATTTGACAAGATTTTTGGTGTTGAAGATTGCTTTACAAGTCAACTAAGTGCTTCAAGTCAATTTAAGTCTATTTCAAGCTTGGAGAAGGTTTTCTGCCTATTTCCTGTAGAATTGACTTCAACAACCCGACAAGCAGTGATTTCCAAATCTAGTGTTGCAGAGTTGTCTCCTAATTTTTCAAAAATTTGGGAGAGGACTGATTCCTCACCTATGGTGAATGAGTCCCACCTTAGGACTAAAAATATGAATTTTGTTAGATTCTGGATCTCGACAAACAAAAACTTGTTTCCAACAGTTTTTCACCAAGAGGAGGACTAATTCACCACCTTGGGTGAATGATTCCCACTGTGAAAAATTAGTGATTTTAGTCAGCATCCACAACATCTTGGATTCATCATATTTTTCCCAAGTACACTTAGATTCATCCCTTTCCTTTTTGTTCTACATATTTTCTTCATTTTGTTCATTGTTGAATAGCACAATGTGTTTTCAAAGATAGCTTAAATTTCACTTTTGCATTCATTTTCATTCATTTAGATTAGTCAATTACATTTAGTTAACTTAATTTAGGTTATAAAACATCACACATAACATAATTTGAATGAACCATTAAAATTTTTTCTCCTATCTGTTCTTTTAGGTGAAAAACCCTAGAAGAGCAAGAGTTGTCCTTAGGAGCAAAAAATCAACGGTTCAAAATTTTAAATTTTTACATTGATATGGCCACCTTGTATAATACAACTTGCATTCCTGTGGTGCCATTGCATTTTTTTATGAGTTCTAAGTATACGAAGCTTTGTTTTTCTCATGAAGCATGAAATGACATTTTTCCTTTGTGGCGCTTTATTAAAGTTATCAAGAGGTATAAATTTAATATGGTAGAGCAGGAAGCCCATTCTGAGGCATGATTTTCCCCATAGCCACCTATGTGTTTGTGAGTACATACCAACCAAGCATAGGTTTCTCAATTGTTGAGGTCTTCTCACCCAACGAGCAACCATGAGTTCTGTTTCCCTAGAGTGAGTATGCATTTTCTTTTTTACACAAACAACCTAGATTTGATCCACAACTAGCTTGACAAATGATCGAAGCTTGATCTAACTTATCCTTTTTCTCTTCCTTTTCTCTCTCTTTTATATGTGTGTTCCAATGTTCTTATGTTTAGTTTGCTATGGGATATTCATCCTAGGGTCTTGACCATCCCTCTTGATCATCCCTCTTGATCATTGCTATCTCATCTTGCTAGCATAACTGCATTTGGATCCCTCTCGATATGCATGGATACTTTAGTGTGAGTTTGAAGAAAGTTCATCCTCTCACTAAACTGGGGGCTAAATGTACCATGTAGAAAAATGGATCTTTTGGCATTTTCATGGTCATTTAGGTCTTTTTCCTATGATACTTGACCTATTTTTATTAGATTTAATGTTGCAATATAACTTATACATTCGTAATAGATCTTGAATATTCAAATTATTAATACTTTATGATGTCTTGTGAAGGTGTTGTGAAGTGTTGTAACACATTTCTACACTTTTCTAGACTCTTCTTATTATAATTCATCTAAATATTCCCTTTTTATCCCTTACCAAGTCTTATTCTAAAGTGTTATAAAGTCTTGTAACAAACTTTCATGTTTTTCTAGGCTTGTCACCACTAATTACACTTTTCTTATGCTTTATTTGGCCCCTTTATGCACTTATAGGCCTTAATTAAGTGTTTTTTTTAATACAAACCTAACAAATATCATTAAATGCAACTTAATCCCTGTCACCCACTTGCATGCCTTGAGTCTGGCCCATTCACCATGGGTGGTCACTAAGTACCTCTTGACACAAAATTCAAAATAAATTCAAATTTGTTTCAGGTTTTATTCATTAAGACCTTAGGTCAACTTGTGATGTTGTATTTTTTGGAAACTAGGGCATAAGTGTGTATAAATAGGTTTTTTTCTATCCATTTTAACTCCCAATCACCTAATTCACTAAGTCACATATTCATCATATTCAATCATCTCATTCTTGCATTATAGTATCAATCAATCATCAAGCATCTTGGAGTAGCCATTGACATATCTTCAAACTTCAACAATAAGGGGTTGGTGAGTTCATGACATTTTCATGTTATTTTTTCATCATTCCTTTATTATTTTATTTCATTTCTTTATGAAGGGTTTGATTACCAAAGTGGGATTTGACCAAGGAAAATCCCTATACTCTAACCCTTAACCATTTCCCCCTCTTTACATGTGTGTTTGTAGGTCTTGTATGTACAATTGTCAAAGAGATAGGTATTGAAAATTTTTCAACAAGTCATCAAAGCTATTCAAGTCAACAAAGACCTAATTCAAGCTTGGAAACATCATTCAACCAATTTTCTATAGATTTGAATATGTTAACCTGACAAAAAGAAAAGAACAGATTTGGACCCACATAGTTGACTTCGGAATTTACAGATTTCTATAGGGAGATTGATTCTTCATTAGTGGTGAATGAGTCCCACTGACATGCTAGAAAAAGTGATTTATGAGGATTTTAGTTCCCAACATCCTGAAACCTATTTCAATAGAATTTACCAAAACTTGGACTGATTCGCCATCAATGGAAAATGAGTCCCAGTGGTCATGAATAGTAATTTCTAAAACATTCCAGAATCTCCTAGCATCAGAATTCTACCTCCAGGTACACTCCATTTAGTTTCATTAAGTTATGTTTTCATTTGTGCATGTTTCTAGTTCATTTTTGTATATCACACTGTGTTTTCAAACACTTCATATTTCTTAGGTTTTGTATAAATAATCAATCCATTTTGTCAAATTTTAGAACATAAATCATTGCATTTAGGCATATTTTCATTGTACTTGCATTAGTTTGAGTGAACCACCTAGATTTTTTGTAGGATCTATCTCTTTCCTTTAGGTGGAAAACCCTAACTGAGTAAGAGAGTCATAACTTCCTAAACCAAAAAGATCTTTGGTTCACAGAGATACCAAATTTGTTGGTTATTTTTGGAGGACATTATGGAAGAAGTACATATTTTAAGTTAAGATCTGCAAACCATCCATAGACTAATGGACAAATAGAGGTGGTGAATAGGAGTTTGGGCAGCCTGCTAAGATGCTTAGTTGGAGATAAGCCCAAGGGATGGGATTTGATTATACCATAGGCATAATTTTCTTACAAATTTTTTGTCAATAGGAGCACTAGTAAATCACCATTCTAGATTGTATATGGGAGTAGTCCAAGAACTTCTTTTGAACTGAGAAACATGGATAAGGGGGAAAAGAGTAGTGCTGAGACTGAATATTTTGCTGAGCACCTAAAGAATTTGCACAAAGAGTTGAAGAAACATATCCATAATATGAACTCACAATGTAAGGATTAGGAAGATTAGAAAAGGAGGTATAAGGAGTTCTAGGTAGGAGATGAAGTCATGGTTCATTTACGAATGGAAAAGGTTTCCAGTTGGTACATACAACAAGTTAAAGATGAAGAAGTTTGGACCATGCAAGATCCTAAAGAAGCATGATTTAGGAAATTCTTATGAGGTAGAGTTTCCTAGTGGAATAAACATTTCTCATGTGTTCAACATTGTTGATTTAACAGAGTATCATCAAGGAGATATAGAGTAGGGGTCGATAAATGAAAAGTTGAAAATTATAGCACCTACTTTAGAGAAGGAAGAGATAGAAGAAATCTTAGATAGTTGTGTGGGTAGAATCACAAGAAACAAACAATACACAGAGTACTTGGTGAAATGGAGAGGAAGGCCTAATGCAGGAGCATCTAGCAGTGTAGGGAAATCTTGCATCACCCAAAAAATTATATTTTCTTTATTTTCTTTAGTTATTTTGAGTCCCATGATGGAAATTAAGGTGTATAAGACTGTTAAGTGTCAAAAATAGTGAAAACTAGACACTTACTATTTTTAGTAAGTCAGGAAAAACTGGCTTGTATGGACGTGAAAACTTACTCCAAGGAGTAGAGCTGAAAAAATTCAAATATAAAACTTTAGAGGCCCTGAAATAGCCCAAAAAGTGGTTGAACCAACCTATGGTCAATTGGTGTGTTGTAGAGCTCATCAAGATCTTTCCAATGATATGTAATAATAACAAATCGGACACCACGATCAAAAGTTATGGCCCCACGAAGTTGGTCCAGTCTAAAAAGTGAATTTCATAAAAAATACTTCCTAGGCCAGAAATCATACTGTGGGTCTTTTGGCACCAAAGAAAAAGGGGAAATTTGAACTTTCTAGAACATTCTAGGGTGGTTATTGGGGAAAATAAAAATGGCTAGGTGAGGGTTGTAGAAGGTGGCCCTGATAGTGCATATTGAGGCTCCAAATAGTAGATTTTCTTTTCAGATTTTCTTTTCTTATAATGAATCAAGCCCATGAGGCTGTAGCATGTAAGCTTTGAATTTGTAAATTCATTTTCTAAAAATAATTGGAGAGTCTTTTTTTTGTCTCACATCCTCTGTCTTAGTATTTGTTGTGATTTCTATGAGTTGGGTGGTGTGGCCCTCATCACAATACTACCCTTACATGTCAACAACCAATTCAAATGATAATGATAGGGTCAAACACTAATCAATATCATTTGAATTGGTTGTACATTTTTAGAGCTACATATATTGAAAAGTGGTATAGGTAATTATGTAAAGCATAATAAAAGAAATGATAGATAAAAAATGACTTAGAGTTCACTAGTCAAGTGCATCAAGTGTGTGTATATAAAATACTACCTATATGGAAAGCATGGCATGTGGAAGGTGAAAGGGTTCTTCTCTTGTTAATCTACTCTAACTCAAGTCTTATTAAAATCATGATACATTTATTTAAAGGAAGACAACTACTCAATTTATCATTTATTAGAGTTTAGTCAAATAAATTAACCATCATTGTTTCTCTTGTTATAACCTCCCTGTATTAGTTTTTCCTTATAATACTATTTTTAAAAAAATAAAATCATTCATGAACTAGCAAAAACTAGATGATTTTATTCACTAGAAATGTTTAAGTTCATGACTATCATGTGCAATATTTAATTTCTCAACTTTTTTAGTCTCCATATGTGTGTGTGTGTGTACATACACACACACACATATATACATATACATACATATATATATATATATATATATATATATATACATACATGCATACATACATACATACATACATACATACATACATACATGTAGTGACATCAACATATCCAATGCCAATTCACATTTAGTTTGATGAGGGTGCAACCTGAGACTTAGAAAATAACCCACAAACAAGAGAATAATTTTATTATTTAGAAAATGGAGCTTCTTACATGTAGAGGATCTCAAATCCCCAAGTTCTACAGCACATGCAAGTTATAGAAAGCTACAGAATAACCCTTTCGCAATATGCGAGCTTGTCCCTAAAAAGTTACCCAAAAATTAGAAACCTGCCCATAAATAGAGCTCCTCTTTAGTCTGGAGCCAAAACAACATTCAAATTTTGAGTTTAGGCAGTTTGGCACCAAAAATTACAACTTGAAATTCAAATTTCAAAAGAACATTTGCAATTATATCTTCTAGAAAGTGCGCCAACTTCCCGGGGCCATTTATTTTGATCCGGGACTCCGATTCGTGAACCATTTGAACCATTGGAAAGGTCTCGAAGCCAACAACGCACTTGAAATATGCTATGCTGATTTAGGCAAGTTTTGGGGCTGATCCAGAAAATCTAAGTGCCTCAAATCTAACTCAGAAGATTTTTAGGTGCAAATATGGGAAACTAAAACTGCAATATCTTTCCACCCATGAATAGAAAATAAAAACCATAAATTGGGAATTTCATTATGACGAAAAGGGTATCCAAAAATGTAAAAACATCTAAAAACTGAGAAACTTGAAATTTAACTATTTTTGGGTGATGCAAGATTGCCCTTACACCACTGGATGCTCCTGCATCATAGTTTTGGTCTTTTTTAATGTAATCATGTATATGAAAAATGGTATATTCATGTGCTATGTTTAGGTCTAGTTCTTAATCTTTATTTGTTCTTATTTTAAAAAATTACATAATTTTTTACATACTTAGTATTGATAGTTTGATTATTGTACTCTAGTAATATATACTTTCATATAGTTGTTCCTTACCTTTATAATATCAATTTCTCTACCCAAGTTCAATCTTGCACCAACCAAGATTGATCTTGATGCACTCAAGACTAAACCTAGATTTTAAATATTAAAATTTAAAATTTGATACTCCACCCTTTCCTACAAATGATTATGAGTTGACTTGGTATATGTTTGTGTGATTGATTACTTTATTTTGGTATTTATAAAGCCTCATCTTCTAATTATTTCATATCATTGATCAAAGATAAGTCATCAATGTATAATTTAAATTTGCAATGCATAAAAGAACCTTATATGCATATAAATCACTTACATATTGATGACTGTTATCTTTGAATCTTCGTAAATGTCCTATAGCCTATTGAACAAGATGGCCTAATATAGACAGCTTGACCCTATCAATTTGACATATCCCCTTAATTTTTTTATAGACATAACCATCCTTACAAGAATTTTAAATTTCAAACATAAATTTCAATAGGTTCGAATAGGTTGTATTTTATGAATTCATATATACACTTAAATTTAAAATGTATAGCACTCAAGATGAAATTTCTAGAACTCTGTATTGAATTGCAAGGTTTTTTGTACCTATTCTAATTTCAAGATACATATAATACTAAATCTATTAGTTATTATCAAATAGTGAATCACTTCATAGCATCATCAACAATCATTATCTTTAATTGGCTTAAGATCTATGCCCCTTGTATCCTCTCATTTCATTTTTAAATATTTAAAGCAATTTTATCAAACCACAATTTCTAGTATGGTCTTCTCCCTTGAATAAGATTGGTTGCATGGTCTTGTCTCATAAAAGTTAGATTTATTTAATTTTTATTCTAAGTTGAGCTTATTCTAAAGAATGATCGTTATTTGTTGATTAGAATTTCAAATTGTGTAAATGTGGATCTAAGTTGCCACATTTAACAATAGGGCCTAGGTCACTTGATTGTAATCTATAATTTATAAGGTTTGATTTGCAATAGATGTTATCATAAGCTTTTGACCAAAGATAATGATTAGAGTTATATTTCTATCCAAAAGATCAAAGAAATATAAGTAATCTATTACAATCACCTACACATCTCTCCATCTAGTAATTTATTATATTTTTAGTGTTAAATTCATACCTAATAATTATAATTATATACTATAAATTGAAATTATTACACATAAACATTACACCTATTATGATTATTTTTACTTTTAAAAAATATATATATATTATATATTCACACATTATTTACACAATTAAATTATTCTTTACTCTAAATATAATTTCAACACTAAATTACTAACAAGAATTTGATGTCATATATCTCTAACTTATTTTGAGAGAAACTTTGAAATGAATATTTATTCTTCAAATAGTAAGAGACTAAATACAAAAACAAATATTTCATATGAAATGATATTACATTTCTATAAACCTAATCACCAAAATCTACCAAACCTTATCTGATCTTCAAAAGTTTAGCCTTTCGATGGTGGACAAACATCTCTTTCCGGACATGAATTAACTGAGACTATAAACTTAGACAAAATAAATAACAGACTCTAAAAGCTCCTTAGACCTAATCTCTTTCCACATAAAGTAATTCACATTGCAATTAAAACTTACACATTTGGCAACATAAATAACAGACTTTGGGAGCTCCTTAGACCTTCAATTTAGCTATATTTTCCATATGTTCAACAAACATATTGAGATTTTCAAAAGAAGTAACCCCTACCATCACTGCCTTAGTTGCTGCCTCCTTGAATCTTGCAACATTTCTCCGCAGCTCCTTTCCTATACTACCTTCCATTAGATCCTTCACTACATTTTCAACCTCTTCCTTGGTGACCAATTTGAATTCATCAACGTCAACGCCTTCAAAGTCTAAGCCAACTTTCCAAACATCTTTGGCAAATCGACAATTAATAAATTGATCAGAAAAATAAGGCCATCCGATCATAGGAACTCCCATGCTAATTGATTCTAAAGTAGAGTTCCACCCATTGTATGTAAGGAAACACCCACCGAAGGGTGGGAGAGGACTTGCAATCAGAGAAGCTTTGACAGATCAATTTATTTTTCATAAATAAATTTAATCTATTACTTTTATTAAAAAATAGCAGTGGAAAATGACTTACCTGCAACTGCTTGGTCCAACTAACCACCATGGCTCGATCTTTGGTTCATTCCATAAAGCCCTCTGGTAACTCTAGGGACTTGTCTTCAGCTATGTCAGATCTAAGTACCCACAGGAAAGGATACCCAGAAGCCTCAAGTCCAAGTGCCAGCTCGCGCAATTACCTTTCAGATTTTACAGCAATGCTACCAAAGGAAGCATATAACACAGATTGCTCTTGTTGAGAATCTAGCCATTGAAAGCAAGTATTGTCCTCTTCCCACATACTGAACATTGAATTCTGGCCTTGTAAGAAATTGGGAAGAAACACCGGGCCTATTGCCAGAGCAGGGCATCCATTTATGCTGAGGCCCATTTGTGCTTCCTTTCCTCCTTCCAGCTCCTCGAAGGTAGTATCCTATGTTTTGGTGGCGAGCTTCATAGAGGAAGGCACTGTAAATGGTTTCAGAGATATGCTTTTCGCGGTAGAAGGAGACTATATCAGTTGGCCGGATAGGAGGGATTTTTCCAGGAAGAGATGTAATTAGTTTGTCTTTAGATCTCAAATCTTCATCTGCAACAAAGATGTCAATCATATTAAGAAAGGAGTTCTAAGTCCAATGCAATAATATGATTAACTATAAGAGCTCTAAGTTGAAAACTACAATGAGCTTACTGCTGACCTTTGACTAGAATATGGCCGTGAGAAAGCAGAAGGTTAGCATTAGTCTGAGCAATTGAGTTTGCAGTACAACAAGTCCAGAAAATAACTCAGGGTAGCCCCAGATCTTGAGCCACCTTCGTCGCGCAAGAGATATAACTATCCGATATAATGCAAGTGATGGGCAGAACAAAACTGTCTGGTGCAGTTAACAGACTTTCCAAAGCAGGGCCCATACTTTCAAGTGCAAGAAAAAGACCACCGAGCTCAGAAGTTCGACCATGTTCAGGTGGCAAGCCATCAGGAATAGAGAGAAAACGAAACTTGAAGCCCTTTTCTTTGGCTTCACGGTCACGCGCTGTTGCATCTATGGAAGCCACTTTTAGAAGGCGTTGGTCGATCCATTCGGTGGTGACAAAGGTTATGAAGAATCCCCGCATGGCCAGCAGTTCCGCAAAATTCATGAGCAGATTGGCATGGCCCTGTGCAGGAAATGGCACCACCACTGCGTGCAAAGGGACCGTTGTTCTTTCTCTAGGCATCTTTCTCAGGCTTACCACTATTTTCTCGTGTGAGTACAGAATAATTGTATCAATTAAACTGACAAAGCTCACTATATAGAAACGAAAGTTCCAACTGGCACTGCCGCCCGCCAGCCTCATTAAAGTTTCAGTACGTGGGAGATTCTTTAATTTGTGGCAGAGATCCATTGTGGATTTAAAATCATTGTCACATTAGGCCAAGAAAAATTCTTAATATCGCAGTATCTAAGAAGAAATATTCCTCTGACCTCGAAGTGGGCATTACGAGATAAATTTGTCACTTTTTTTTTATGAATTGGTAGCTATCTATATTAATTAATAATATAAAAGTACATATTCACAAAAAAAATTCGGTGGTAAAAAGACACACCCTTGGAGTCATATGGGCCATGCCAAAAAAAAAAACATCAAGTTTTAAACAAACAAAACAAGAAAAAGGCCATCAGGGGGCCATAGCAGTGCTAGCAGAGCCAGAAGGGTTTCTGTCACCCTTCTTCCCCCATACATCAGTGGGGTCGGGAGTGACGTCAAGAGGAGAACCCCAACCATCATTATCATCTTTATTTATTTTTTTATCAACTTCCTCACGACGAGGCGAGATTGCAAGAGCCAGCTCCAGGAAACCTTTACCCAGGTCTGGCCAACCAGAGCCAGAAGTACGAGCATCTTCAGAGGACCACCCAGAGCCGCCACCACCACTCCCTAGCGCACCGCCAGAGGGCCACCCTAGGCCAGCCCACAGCAGAGGAGAACGAGCCCACTGTGGAGGGTGAGACTTCCGCCGGAGAGGAGGCTGAGAGCGGGGATGTGCAGAACCACTTTGTTGCTAGCCTCGAGAGGGCGATCGGCCATGGGAAGAAGAGGGCAAGGCGTGGACCCAAGAATTTTAAAACCAAATTGGATTTATAATTTAATCAAAGAAACATCCTTTCCAATTATATTTTAATTAAAAACAATTTTGTAATGTTTGACTATTTCAAGAGGAAGGGTGATAGTTTTATATATTAAAGTATTAAGGATTTTCTCCTTTAATAAAATAATCATGAAATCTTTTTAATTATTTTTATTAGTTAATATCAATTTTGTGATGTGTGATTGTCTTAGAGGTAATGGTGATAGAGATATACATTAGTTGGATTTTCTTTTATTAGTATTTTTAATTTTTCTCTTTTGAGTTTTCTTAATATTGATAGAGATATATATTGAAATGTTTGTTGGATTTTCTTTCTTAATAGAAGAATAAAAAAATTTAAAGTATTTTTAATTATTTTTTTAATATTTGAGTTTTTCTACAAGTAAAAGTGACAATAATAGACATCTAAATATTAATTGTGTTTCATGTTTTAATAAAAGAAGCAAAATTGAATAACTTAAACCTGTATTATAATTATTTTAGAATGTTTTCCTCTACTATAGTATATTATACATGTATTTTTAAAAATTAATATGTTTTTCTAAAGTTAAATTTGTGTTCTATTAATTAAACAATAACTCTTTTCATGTGACTGTTGATGCTGTCGCGACATGCCCTCTGATACCACAAGCACAATGTGTAGACTAGACCTTTTGACCTCTTTCCTGCAACATGATGCTCTAGCCAATCAAGCTAGGCCCACTACCAAAATATTATTGTCATTGTTGTCAAAGAATGAACACAATTATTTTCATCATATTGTTGTTGTGAAAGGAGGACCAATTTAGAATTTATATGCGAAGAATAATTGAATAAAAATGGGAGATATTTATTATAGCTAAAGTTAAAATTTCATCCTTATGAGTTGACCCATATTGCACCATTTTGGTACCCAATTTATGTCACTCAAATTGGGTAGTTTTCTCAACTTTATTGTGCGTCAACCACACATAAGATGTTGCCCTCTTTTAATGAAATTTAAATTAAAGTTATTGCTTTTATTTGGGATGGCCCCTCTTGGGTGGATCACCCACTTTAGGAGATTCACCTCTCTTAGGTAAAGAGATATTTAACAAGGTGTAAATGAAGATAAATTGAAGATGTGAGAAGCAAGAATTTAATGTAATATCTTTTCATATACGAGCAGAGTTATTTATAATCATAATTTATGAGTAGATTTAAATGAGATTTATTCAAATATTAAAAGAGATTTGCAAGTACATTTAAAGAAAATTTATGTGAAATTTTTTAACAAATCTACAAGAAAAGTTTATGAAGGAATTGGACATGATTATCACTTTTTAAAGAAGAAATATACAAGAAGAAAAAAAATTTGTTCATGTAGTGTCAAAAAGAGTGTCCCTTGCTTGATATGGGAATAATTAATGATAAATTGGACTTAATGTCACCTTGATCTAGTGTTATGAGGTGTTTTACACATCCACATTAGGTCTTGGGACCTTTTTAAGCTAAATTAACTTAACCATGCCTTAATTTAATGTTGTAAAATGTATTTATTTCCATCTTCACATTAAATTTTGGAGGTTTGTAAATCAAGTGGACCTAATCTAGTGTTGTTATGTTTTTTACATATTGACATGGGATTTAGGGCCCTTCTAAACTAAATAAACCCAATTTGGCCTTAATTTAGTGTTGTAAAGTGTATTTATTTACACTTTCACATTGGATTTTGGACCCTATTGCATTTATAACATTATATCATCATGAATATGCCCCTATGACCCCATATTGTGCATCTGAAGGAATATTTTGATCAAAGACCCCAAAAAATAACATAAAAACTTAAACTCTTCACTGCCTGACACTTTAGCATGGAAAATAGCCCCTTGTGGGACCCATTCGCCACCTTGGGAAAATGAGTACCATCTAGGTGGGACTTATTCACCCAAGATAGTGAATGAGTCCCATTTTTGCTATTTTTAAGGCTTTGATTAGGAAAAGTGGGTTTTTAATTCAAATTTCTTGAATGTTGACCTTAGAGATCAAATTAACAGTCATGTGAGTGGATTTCTTATATAAGAAAGCCTTTAAATCCTCATTTCACATAATAATAACAAGCAATATCATAACTTCATGTTATCAACTCAAGCATTCAAGAGTTAAGCATTCCAAGTCTTCACAAAGTCATCAAGATAGCTTCCAAGATCATTTCTAAGGCATTTAGGAGAAAGATTCTTCATCAATTGTTGCAGCAATTCAAGATCCATCATCATGGAAAGGATTTAAATGCATTACTTAATGTTTATTCTCCATTATCTTATTTCATCATTTGGTTTAATTACCTACAAGGGGTTTGACCAAGGCAAACCCCCATTCCCTAACAATTAACAAGTTTTCTCTCTTTGTGTGACTGTAGATCTATGTGCTTTGAAGGCTTGGAGATGATTGAAGAATAGGTTTCAAACTTGTTAGAGTCATCTCCCTACTTGCAATGTCAAAATCTTCACAAAAATTTACTTATAGTCCCGAAAATCAAGGTTTCAGATCTAGACACTTGAAGGTACAAAAAAACCAGATTGAGAGGTGTAGATCAAAACTTTGAATTTATAGAAAAGAAAAACTAGACTCAATCACCACAAGTGGAAAATGAGTTGCATTTTTGGTCAATTTTGATATTTTTTCATTTTTAGATACCCTTTCTCAAGAAACCTATTCCTATGCAAAAACCTCGATCTGGGACTGATTCACCCAGATTGGTGAATGAGTCCCAATAAGCTAAAATTTTAGAATCAATAGTATTTCCAGTCTCCACAAGTTTCCAAGTACACACATTTAGTTTTATAATTTTTTGACTTGTTTCATTTGCATTTTCTAGGCCATTTTGCATATCACATTGTTCTTTCCAATTCATTATCTTTTCCTAGTTTACACTTGGTGGTGAAGCCCTCATTATACATCATTCAATCCCTAGAACCCTCCCTTTCCAAATTTTAATCTCCTTTCCATTTAAATCTAAAGGATTTGTTCTTGAGTGAAAGGTTGGAAATGGTCTCTCTCCTTTTAGGTCCAAAACCCTAGAAGTGAAAGAGAGCACCCCCATTTTCATCTTTTTATTTTGGTGAACTTGCATTTAGAACATTGAAATTCTAATTTGGAGTGCATTTGCATCCTAGATTTAGCTTACATTAACATTGCATTAGGTTTTGCATTGGTTAATTTGCATTCTAGGGTTTCAATTCTTGCATTAGTGAAAAGTTGATTTAGCTTACATTTTTGCACTTAATTTCATTAAAAAGTATTGATAAACTGCATTTGCATCCTTGATCTACATCATACATAATAGAAAACATAAAATTTAACCAAAAATATATGAAAATTAGGAAAAAAAATCCCTATTGGGACTCATTCGCCACCTTGGGCAAATCAGTCCAGTGCAAAATTTGCATTTCTATTTAAAACATTAAATTTCCACTTTTAAATATTTTGATTGCATCTATTACTTTTTTGTTTCAGTTCAGTTTCTTTATGTTACATTGAAGTCATTAGAAATAGAATTATTTACAATCATGGCAATTATGCATAGCATTAGATTTTTACAATTTTCATTTTCAGCATTAGTTCCTAATTCACTTAGATCAAATTCATTAGAAAACAAAAAAAAAAAACTAAAAACACCAAATGAAACAATTCAAAAATTGCTTAAATTTAGAAAAATCATATCATCCAAGCCCTTTAGTAGTGATGACTTAGACATGTTAGATGAATCCCTTAAGGACTTCCTCTCACTAGGATCATCCACTAAAGGTTTGATACAAGAGGATGCAAGCATTGACAATCATGACAATAATGATTGTTCTTCTCCTGATACCTCTCCTATTAGTGACAAAGGTATCTTGGTGATAGGAGACACAATCATTGAAAATCATGAAACTCTTGTTTTTCTTGCCCCTTGGAAAGATACTATGACATACAAACTTGAGATGGTGCAGGAGCAACATGACAACTACATGCCTCCATGCGGAAATTTTGGAAATTTTGGTTTATGGCTTGCATCTCTTTGTAATATGTTACTATTTGGGCCATTTCTAATGTTTTTGAGTCATTTCTAGGTTTCTAGGTGTGTTTTTGGGTGAGTTGTCATGTAATATCAATTTTATGAAAAGTTGTAAAAATATCACAAAATTGTAAAAGGTTGAAGATGAAGGGTCAAGTAGTTAGAAAGGTAGTTTGAGTCATTGTTTTGTTTTTTTCAAGCATAAATAAGCCTCAAAAAAACTTCGAGGTATGGAGGAGAGGATGTATTGAAGATCTTTGTGATTGAAAATGAATAAAAACTCCATTTCTTTGTATATTTTAAGTGTAAACTGATTGTGTAGACTTCTATATGGCCCCGTATGGTCATATTCTTGAGAAGTAGGGGATTGATGAACCTACAATTCTATATCACTTTGTAATTGTTCTGGTTGAATTTCATTAAGAAATAAGAAAGATATTGCATTTCTTTGAAAAATTGTCTAGAAACCGTAAGTAAGGAACCTGAGAGTAAACAAAAATGTATAAGACTCATTTTATCTAGTGAAATATCTTTAAACTTAGTAGAATGAAATTATTTGGGATAGGCCTTGATATGGTGTGAGTTTTAGGAGCATGAGTAAGGGTTTATGTGGGTTTGTATGATGCCCTAGTTGGCAAAAGTGTGAATTTTGGGTGAAAAATGAATTGTTTAAGGTGGTTAATGATTGAAATATATTGGGGTATAAATTTCTAAATATTTTTTAAACATGTGTAGGTTTGTTTTGATGTGTTAGAAGCACTAGAAAAAAGAGGGGAGCTTTGGAGTGGTGTTTTTCAATAAACCCTCCTTGGAAAGGCTAGAATTGAGGGTTTTGTGATTAGGGGTGTTATAGGGGTTTCCATTGGAAAAGAGTGGTGAATTTGATTTTTTGTAGACTAGTTTATGACTATCCAAGGTGTTTTGGGCTTGGAAGTAAGTTTAGAATAGGGTTGCTTTGTTAAATTGGCCTAATTGGCCTAGTTGGCCTAGTTTGAACAATGTTGAAGCCTGAATTGAGGAATTGGTCCAAGGTAACCTTATGGTGTCTTGAGATATGTTTTGGAAGGGAATAAATGGTGTTTGAAATTATGGTTGGTTAATGGGTTTGAAAAATAATCTGCAAGTGATTATCAAGAAACTGAGTTGCAGATCTATAAGGAAAAGTGTGAGATTGTATGAAGATTCACCTTGTTAGGGTTTTGGAGGTTAAAGACTTGCTAAAATCATTTGAAATTGAGTTAATTGGTTTATTTGAACCCCTTTACTACATAAATTGGTATCAAAGATCAAAAGGTCTAGGAAAGAGAGCTTGGTGTCTGAGTGTTTGTGTTTGTGTAGTTTGAAGAGAGAACTTGGTTTCCAAAAGACTAGGTAGAGGAAAAGAGAAGAGACCTAGGTGAGGCAAAGGGAAGAGGAAGCAAGGTTAAAGGGAATTGATTGAAGGGAAGATGGATTTGTTGAGAAGGCACTAGTAGGATGAGGGTTGAAAAAGAAGAAGCAAGAAGAAAAAGATGAGGCAAATAGAGGTTGAGAAAGAGATAAGAGAAATAAGGCAAGCTATGGAAGAGATGATAAGAAGACATGAAGATGAGATGGAGTAGTTTCTCAAAAGAGCACTCAGTTGGAATATGTAGGCATCCTTGACATATGTAGGCATGATCTTCTCTAGGATACCAGATGCAAGACTTAACAACTCACTGTCTTTAATATGAGATTTCAAAATCTCCTCCCTTGCCTTGGCCTATGCAAATGATACAACTTTCAACTTCTCAATGGGAGATAGAGTGGCCAAGTTGATAGGACCTTTAACCATTTAAGGATCAAATTATTCCTATTGCTCTTCTAATAACTCCTTTACTGCCTTAGCAGTGTCTCTTGCTTCCATAGGAATCTCCTTCACTTCAACCTTCTTTTCTTCAATCAATGATTCTTCCTTGGCTTTAGGAATCTCAATTTCATCAATTGACAGAACTTTAGGAGCTTTGGTATCAATAGGAATTTCAACATCTTGCATATCAAGAGGATTCAAAGTATCCTCAAGTCTGTCTTCTATCACTTCTTCATTTACCAGACCAGATGGAGCATCTTCATTGTGAGCTTCTTCAGAAACAACATTATATATGTTTTTCAATAGAACTACCTTAAGGATTTTCTCAATGTCTTTTGCAACTTCTCTATTTTTCCCAATCATTAGCTTATTCACCCTTGTTTTTCTCTTAAAATCCCTCTTAGCATCACTTAGAATTTTCTTCTCTCTTCTATTGACATCACCGAACAAAAATCGACAAGTATCCATTCTCTCATTTTCTCTTCTTCAATTCTTGCATTCACTCTCCTCATTTCTAAGACTTCATACAAACCTTTAGGTAACTCAGACTTTATTTCAATGGGAGTCATATTAAAATTATTCAAATAATTTATTGAGGCTTCCTCAAGAATTCTTTGACTACCACTATCAAAGGTGTCATACCATTCACAAAGTGGCCTAAGATTACCATCTTTAATCAAGGATTTTTCCACTTCTTCTACAAACATACCTGATTTGTTAGAATTCATATTTTTCTTTGCTTTCTCTTCACTGGAGGGATTTTCCTTAGAGACATTAGATGCTTTTGAGCCCTTATGCTTGATTTCTCTTACCTCTTCATCAGATTCAGTTTCTTCATCTTCTGAAATAGAAACATATACTCTTGTTCTTTTATCCTTCTTCCTCTTTCCTTCTCTCCCAGATGTCTTGACTTGAGCTTTCACAAGACTTGACTTCTTTCCAAGACCAGATGAAAGTGTAGAGCTCCTTGTGGATCTAGATCTAGTAGAGGATGTTTTCAAACTAGCAGACTAAGTTCTCGTTGGCTCTCCTTCTTCCTCTTTCCTTTTCTTTCTAGCTTCCCTTACAACTTCAGCTGATATCCCCATGCTTTCTGCAAAGGCTTCAACTTCCTTTCTCACCTTTCGAATTATCATAGGCTTCTTTAATTGATCATGCACTTTCATATCCTTTTCCTCAAAGTTACCAAACCTTTCTTTTTTTTGGATCTTGAGGTTTACTCAACAAGTGTTAAGCATACAACTCCAAAATGTGTTCCTCAACTTCATAACCCACGGGCATTATCCACACTATTCTAGGTTCCACAACATCCATTAAGCACTAATCAATATCAACCATGAATCAAATTTTTTCCTTGTAATTCTCCATAATAGATGTAGGAATCCTTTCTCTGGCTTGCATTTCATTCTAAAAATTCTTGAAGTAACCCTAAATAGCAATTTTTCAAGCTTTGTTATCACCAATTCCATACAAGATATCTATAAATTGAATTGCTACCAGTTTATCACCTTGCCAATGCACTTTTCCAACTCCCAGAACTTCATTCATGAAATAGAAGAATAAACACAACATATTACCATATTTGAAAGAATTATTCTTATCCTTCTTGATTTTTCCAAGATTCTCAATTAGCTAGCTCTAGAGTAACTCACATATATCATATTATGTATTTTCTTTGACCTTCTGATATCTTGCATAGATTGTTGTACCGGATACAAAATTATCCCTACTGGAGTGATAGATTTTGTGCCCAATGACCATAGAGCAAAATCTAACATCCACTTCGATAATATGGCTCTCATATCAAAAATTGAACTGATTGCATCTGTAACTATTTGGTTCTTCACAGATTTTAGTGTCGACAACCCATTAGATGAATTCAAACTAGTAATATTCCTTATAGCTTCCTTTGTAATCTTGAAAGGTTGACTTAACCACATGAACTCAGCATGCACTGAACTCAATATATACTGAACCCCTTCATTTTCTTCAAATAGGGTATGTGCAGGATCACCATGGAAAAAAAAGGCCCTAAAGTGGTGAAAAATTCAAAAAAATCAGAGTTAGGCAACCTCACGTAAAAATTTGAATAAATTATCTATATTATTTCAAAAATATGTAATAATAGAATATGTATCAATTTGAATGTACTTTCTAAACTACTAGGTTTATTTTAAAAACAAAAAATATTTGGTGAAATTTGAAATTTCAATGCGAGTACTTAAATTTCAAAAATAAGTAGGTGTCTATCTGACCACCCTAACCACAATAAAATGATAATATTTTTATAATATTTTAGATATAAGTAGAGGACTCACATCCTGATGTGATGCATATTTTTGTAATTTTTTCCAAGTAAATAATTAATTATAATTTTTTTATTACAACTTTTAAAAATATAAAACTTGTATGTCTGACCACCTTAACTTGGTCAAAACCTCATGAAATTCAATTTTATTTTTTTAAATCCTATAGTATGTGAATCATATAATGTAACACATGTTTTTGATTCAAAAAATCTGATATCGTTTAGAAGATATAGATTTTTTCAATCAAGACTTTAGTTGTAATTCAAATAGAAAATGAATAATAATTATTTATTAAATTCAAAGTAAAGCATAATTTATATTGGTGGAAATCTGGGAATCTCCTTTAAAAATCCTTTTTGTTTCATCAATTTTGGGTAAGAAAAATTCATCAACCACATACCCATCATATCGCCACTTTTTGGCCATTCATGATCCTGCACATACCCAACATGGGAAATTTCACAATCTGAGTGAACTTATTCTCCACCAAATTTTTAAATTTAGGTTTTACACAGATATATTCTCCCACAATGTGATTGATGTTTAAATTTGACAATTGGGAGCTTCCTAATTCTTCAACATTCACATGAATATATGCCCTAATATCTTCAATATGCAAAACACCATTCAAAATGGAAGAAAATGTACCTAATGGTTCTATCTTGATGGATTTGAATGGGTTCCATTTGAATTTTGGATGGGGCCTATCCTTAATATCAACAACCAATGGAGCAGCCATTTCCTTAATTTTCAAGTTCACAATTTTACAGATAAATACCATTTGTTTGATTAGGGTTTGAGCATTGAATCACCTTGAGACTTGTATCTTGCCAAATTTTTCTTGCATAGCTCTCCAAACTTCTTCTCAAAATGCAATGTGACAAATGAGGGATAGAAATGACTTTTTATCATTTGCACACCTAACCTTTTCATTGCAATAAATGCTTTTTGTTGGTGTAATTAATTATTTAATTACACTTTAGGATAAGTTTACTTAGGTAATTATTTATTTCCTGGGATAATTATCATTTAATTCTTATCTTATCTTATTGAGCTGTCTTTTTGCTCAAGATAAGGTTAGGGTTTATTTTTCCTGATTTATTGCATCATTGCCTTTTTGAAGGCTTTTGTAATATTTGTAAAACAATTATTCTCAATAATTATAATTCTGATTTTTGCTTGCACAAGTTTGCTCTGAGAGTTTACAGAACTTTTTCATTTCTTGTTCTGAATATTTGTGCATGTGATAGGTGATTGCTTCCAGGTGTTCTTGGGGACTGTGAAGTTGGTTTTTCAACTTCTACATGGTATTAGAGCTTCAGACTTGTTGCTGCCTATTCGTGGTTTGAAGATACTCTCTCATAGCATTTTCTTTTGTGCAAATTTTTTATTCTAGTATTTTTTGTCAAATCAGAGGGGCTTTCCATTATTTTTTGAGAAATTTTTACGTTGGCCTCTCAAACAGTGCATGCTGGTGCAAAACGAACCTCACAGATGTGCTCAGAAGGCCCAAAAACCCCTATTTTTCATATAAAATATGATAGGTTTGCTGAAAATTAATTTATTAGTGTTTTTGGAGAATTTCAAAATAGTTGCCAAAAAAATCCGTATGGTTGTACGGATCCGTACGGACGCATCGATTCTAATGCCATATTTTTTTGGGCCATGCATCAATTTTGAGTTGCCTTGATTTTTGTTCCATTTTTCATCTATTTCCGTGCCATTTTGATTTTTGTGCTACCTCAATTTTCGTACATGAAGGTTCAGCTAAATATTTTATTAATTTTTTCATCTTTAAATTAATGAAATTTTTGGTTTAAAGCCTAAATGAGCATATTTAGTAAAATGGTCATATCTTGAGCACATAGTCTCTGTTTTTCGAAAACGAGATATCGTCAGAAAGCTGCTTCCGATGCTGTTCCAGTGGTGTTGGTATTTTTATTTTTCCGTTTTGATGCCTTTTTGGCCTGTCAAAGCTAGAAGTTGTTGTTTTCACTCAAGGAGGCGTAACTTTTGCATCCTGGCTCTGTTTTTCGAAAACGAATAGGCGTTGGAAAGCTGGTTCAGTGCTCTAGGCAGATATCAAACTTTCTTTTTCAATTTTTTTACCAGGTATCTGATATTTCTGTTTGATCTCAGCCTTTCCCTTTTTAGTTATTTTATTGGGAAGCATGCAAACAGGCAATTTTTTGAGATCAGTGAGCATTGTTTTTTTATTTGAGAGTATATATTGCTATTTTCTATCATGGATTTACACAAAATTGCACTCACTCCATTGAACTATTTTGGTTGGAAAAAACAAATGGAGATTCACTTGAAACATAAAGGGTTGTATAGGGTAACCATGGGTACATAAATTGAACCTACAAGTGCTACTGAAAAGATAAAATGTTTTAATAGGTGTGATGAAGCTTATGGTACATTATGTCTATCTCTCTCCTCTGACCTTCTTTTTCACATTGAATCTTGCACTACACCAAATGAGATATGGGATACTTTGGAATCTTTGTTTGGGAAGCAGGATACTATGAGAGGATTTTTGTTAGAGAATGAGCTTATTGGCTTAGATCCTAGGGATTTTGACAACATCCAGGATTTTTTCACCAAACTCAAGTCTCTTAGATTGCAGTTGTTACAGTGTGGTGTTCAGAAAGAAGACTCTCAGTTGATATTGTCTATTCTTTCTAAGCTTGGAACAAATTATTTAGTTTTTGTATCTACCTTTTATGCCACTAGGGATGCACTTGGTACGAGATTCACTATGCCATCTCTTGATGACTTTGCTTCATCTCTCACTTGAGAGAAAACTAAGTTAGCTAGCATGGGCACGGTGAAACCTTCTTCCTCTTCACAGGAACTTATTGCATCACAGGAGCCTAGAGATCAGAAGGCTTCTATAGGAAAAGGAAAGAAATAGAAACAAAAGGATTCCAAACCTAATGAGCAGCAAATAGAGTCCTCAGATTCATCCTCCTTTGTTAAGGGGAAATCATTTCGGAAGGAGAAGTCTACATGTGCATATTGTAAGAGGGAAGGACATGCAAAACAAAATTGTTACAAGAAGGACATTGATGAGCTAAAACATCTTCTTCAGAAACATCAGATTGATTTGCCTTCTAGGATGTCTGCATCATCTTCTTCACCTCATTCTTCTTCTTCAGAGCAGCATAACACAGGCACGGCTAGTTTATGTACTTCATCAGATATGAAGGGACATGCTCTTTATGCTTCTTTAGGTATTGGATCAGGGAGATGGCTTCTAGATTCAGGAGCATCTCATCATATGGAATCTTTGTAGACTATGTTTACTTCCTTTGAGCCTTGCACTATGTCTCCCATTTTGATGGGAAACAACACTTGCATGAGTGTTACAGGGAAGGGGTCTATTATTTTTGGGGACCACTCCTTTCAAGATGTCTTGTGTGTCCCTCACTTGAAAAATAACCTTCTTTCCATCTATCAAATAACACATGGGGGCAATGGGAGATTTGTGGAGTTCACACCTGATTCGGTTATCATCAGAGACTTGGAAAGTAGAGTAGTTATTGCTACTGGGATATTGGATCACTCATCTCGGTTGTATTCTTTCACTGATTTTGCTACTGGTGGTGCTTCTATTCCTATAGTTGTTCCTCACACTTCGAGTGTGCATCATCATTCAAAGGAGAGATTTGGCTTCTTGAACATTGGTGTTCTCACTTTAGATCTTGTTCTCAAGCCTTCTATTCCATCTCCTCCACCTCCTATTGCTTCTTCTGTTTCAGTGCTGCAGGATCTAGTTGATCATACATCTTTGGAGGTTTCTATTGAGTCTTCATCTACTTTGGCTTCTTCATTGGTTTAGGTCACACCTGCTTCTATGGAGACATCTTGGGCTGCACCTATTCCACCTTCAAAGATTTCTTTCATTCGGCCTCTTCCCTCTCACTTCTTTCTGGAGATGCAGTTTCTTCACTTCTTTTGGAGTTACTTGATTTTGGGGGGGATTTGTGGTCTCTTTCTTCCTCTCTTATGGGGGAATTCATTTATGTATCTTTGTGATGGATGGTGTCCTTGGGGGGTCCTATGGAGTCCTCCATTTTTCATCACTTAGGTAGTTTATTGCATTCTATTTTTGGGGAGGATTTTTGTTCCCATGTGGTTTTCTCCTTTACCCCATTTGATTTAGTTTGCATTGCATTTGTAAATGAGTACCTGATCAGGCCTTGTTACCGGGACTCATATTTGCATAATTATTTGTTTCTCCCTAAGTTGCACTTATGGAGGGGTGTTGATGTAATTAATTATTTAATTACACTTTAGGATAAGCTTACTTAGGTAATAATTTATTTCCTAGGATAATTATCATTTAATTCTTATCTTATCTTATTGAGCTATCATTTTGCTCAAGATAAGGTCAGGGTTATTTTTTCCTGCTTTATTGCATCATTGCCTTTTTGAAGGCTTTTGTAATATTTGTAAAACAATTATTCTCAGTAATCATACTTCTAATTTTTGCTTGCACAAGTTTGCTCTGAGAGTTTACAGAACTTTTTCATTTCTTGTTTTGAATATCTATGCATGTGATAGTTGATTGCTTGCAGGTGTACTTGGGGACTGTGAAGTTGGTTTTTCAACTTCTACACTTTTTCCCTAGGTCTTCTGGATACCTTGTTCTCATAGACTATGAAAGAAAATTCTTCTATGGAGCTTTAATTTTGCACAAGTTTCCTTCATAAGAGATCCCAAAACATTTGCACATCACTAATACAATCATTGCAATCTACCACATTCTGCTACCAACTACCAACAAGGGGTTTAGATGATTTTATTGAAAACTCCCCCTAGGCCAAAGGCCATAAACTAATTCTCAGAGGAATTTTTAGTACCGAATTCTAGTGCTAGCTCATTTCTTGCAACAAGACTCTTCTTCACCCATGTCTTCTTCATTTTCTTCATGATATCATCTTTAGTAACTTTTCATTTTCCCTTTTCATCGTTCTACATGTTTTTCCTTTGATTTATCGGACCCTTTCTGCTTCTACAAAATCTAGCAATGTGACCGGATGTTGCAATTGTAGCATGCCACATTTCTTTGTCTAGACTAGTTGTACCATTTATTTTCTCCTGGTTTGCACCGGTTACCAATATGGCTAAATCTATTGCATGTATTACATCTGACATCTCTATTGAGAAAGTTATTTGAAATATTTTTGCATTCAATTGACTTATGACCATACTTATTGCAATTGAAACACTGATCAGAGAATAATGGATCACTTAGATTAATTCTACTTCTACACTAAGCATCCATATGACCAAATTTATTGCAAAAAAAATAGTAATCATTGAAATTTTTAGCATTAGGTTGTCTTATCAAGTACCTTCAAGCTTTGTTCATCTGTTTTCCTTGCCTAAATCTCCTTTTTCCAGATCTGAAGCTTTCTCATTTGACTTTTAATCACTTCATCAAGCTTGGATGAGCTAATCTTGAACTTTTCCTTGAATTCATTTGGAGTAGCAAGTTCATCTCAGAGAGTAACAATCTATCTCTCAAGCTCTTCTTCATTATTTTTAGATTGTTCCAATTTGAGCTCCAACAGATTGAATCCATTAGTAATTCGGCTGCATTCTTTAGATTTTTCTTTCAAGGACTACACAAGATTCTCTTCATTCTTCTTTCTACCTTCAATCCCCTTATTCATCCTCATCACAATAGATTCCATCTCATGCTTCAGGACAACATTATCTCTAGAAAACTTTTCACATTCTTTTGTCTTTTCCTTCAATTCTTGACTCAGGTGTTCACCTTCCATGCTCTTACTTTCTTTTTGTTTGACCTGATCACAGAGTTCATTTCTATTTTCCCTTGACTCATTGATTTTATCTTTCACCGATTGAATGAATTTCTTAGCATTCATGATTCTTTCCTACAATTCCCAGACTTCATATTTGGATTGATCAAGATCATCTAGTGCCACCAAAATTTGTTGTTGAAGACTGCTTGAATCCATTGAATTGCTTTCTCGTATCTTCCCCAAGCTTTTAAACTTCTTCTGAGGAACTAGGCTCTGATACCAATTGTTGGAATCAAGGTTCTAAAAAATTTAACTTTATTAACCTGATCTTTAAATCACTTATAGCATTGAACCAAAAGTAAGATGCAAGAACACAAAGAAATCAACTACAACACCATAACACAAAGTTTTTTTACGTGGAAACCCTATTAGGGGAAAAACCATTGTGGAGGTCAATCCACAATCTAAGTATACTAAAATATAAGTGTTTACAAAAGGAGAATGCACATGCATTCATGCATACTACCTAGAGCTCATTGCTCATAAATAAAAGAAGAATCACTATATTTAAAAAGCATTTGGATTATGGGTATGCACATGATCATGATGGGCCAAAAAGTTGCAATATGATGGGTATGTGGCTGATGACTTTTTTTTTACCCAAAATTGATGAAACGAAAAGGGTTTTTAATGGAGATTCTAAGCTTTCCACCAATATAAATTATGCTTTACTTTGAATTTAATAATTAAGTATTATTCATTTTCTATTCAAATTATGACTAAAGTCCTGATTGATAGACTGATTGAAAAACATCTATAGTGTAGAAGTTGAAAAACAAACTTCATAGTCCCCAAGAATCACCTACAAGCAATCACCTATCACATGCAACAGATATTCAGAACAAAATAGAGAAATGTTCTGTAAACCCTCATAGCAAATTTGTGAAAGAAAAAAGCCAGAATAATGATTATTGAAATTAATTATTTTACAAATAATACAAAAGCCTTCAAAAAGGAAATCAAGCAATAAAGCAAGAAAAAAAAACCCTAATATTATCTTGAGCAAAAAGATAGCTCAACAAGATAAGGATAAGAATTAACCTAGGAAATAAAATATGCCTAAGTAAACTTATGCTAAAGTGTAATTAAATAATTAATTACACCAACACCCCCCCATAAGTGCAACTTAGGGAGAAGCAAATTATTTTGCAAAGATGAGTCCTAACAACAAGGCCTAATCAGGTACTCATTTACAAATGCAATGCAAACTAAATCAAATTTCATAAAGGAGAAAACCACATGGGAACAAAACCCCTACCCAAAATAGAATGCAATAAACTAAGTGATGAAAGATGGAGGAATCCATAAGACCCCCCAAGGACACCATCCATCACAAAGATACATGAATGAACCCTCCCATAAGAGAGGAAGAAAGAGGCCACATAGCCCCCCAAGAATGAAGTAGCTCTAATAAGACTGAAGAAACTGCATCTCCTGAAAGAAGTGAGAGGGAAGAGGCCGAAAGAAAACAATCTCTGAAGGTGGAGTAAGTGTAGCCCAAGATGTCTCCACAAAAGCAGTTGTGACCTCAACCAATGAAGAAGTCAAAGTAGGTGAAGACTCAAGAGTAGCCTCTAGAGATGGATGATTAATAGGATCTTGCTGCACTGAAACAAAAGAAGCCACATCGATAGCCACAACAATAGCAACAAGAGGTGGAGGAGATGGAATGGAAGGCTCGAGAACAAGATCCAAAGTGAGAACACCAATGTTCAAGAAGCCAAATCTCTCCTCTGAATGATGATGCACACTAGAAGTGTGAGGAACAGCTATAGAAATAGAAGCACCATCAGTAGAAAAATCAGTGAAGGAATACAACTGAGATGAGTGGTCCACTATCCTAGTAGCAATAACTGCTCTACTCTCCAAGTCTCTGATGATAACTGAATCAGATGTGAACACAAATTTCCCATTGCCTCCATGAGTGATTTGATAAATTGAAAGAAGGTTGTTTGTCAAGTGAGGGACACACACGACATCCTGAAAGGAGTGGTCCCCAAAAATAATAAACCCCTTCCCTATAACACTCATGTAAGTGTTGTTTCCCATCAAAATGGGAGACATAGTGCAAGGCTCAAAGGAAGTGAACATAATCTATGAAGATTCCATATGATGAGATGCTCTTGAATCTAGAAGACATCTCCCTGATCCAATACCTGAAGAAGCACAAAGAGCATGTCCCTTCATATATGATGAAGTATGTAAACCAGATGTGCCTATGTTATGCTATTTTGAAGAAGAATAATGAGGAGAAGAAGATTATGCAGACATCCTAGAAGGAAAATCAATCTGATGTTTCTGAAGAAAATGTTTTAGCTCATTAATGTCCTTCTACAAATTATGTTCTACATGTTCTTTCCTCTTGCAATATGCACATTTAGTCTTCTCCCTCCTAGATGATTTCCCCTTAGAAGAGGAGGATGAATCTAAGGACCTCTTCTATTGCACATCAAGTTTGGAATCCTTTTATTTCTTTTTCTTGCCTTTTCCTGTAGAAGCCTTCTAATCTCTGGGCTCCTGTGATACAATAAGTGCCTGTGATGAGGAAGAAGGTTTCACCATGCCCATTCTAGCTAACTTAGCTTGCTCTCGAGTGAGAGATGAAGTAAAGTCATCAAGAGATGGCATAGTGAATCTTGTACCAAGTGCATCCCTAGTGGCATAAAAGGTAGATACAAAAACTAAATAATTTGGTCCAAGCTTAGAAAGAATGGACAATATCAATTGGGAGTCTTCTTTCTCAACACCACACTATGACAACTGTAATATAAGAGACTTGAGTTTAGTGAAAAAATTCTGGATGCTATCAAAATCTCTAAAATTTAAGCCAATAAGCTCATTCTCTAACTAAAACCCTCTCATAGTATCCTGCTTCCCAAACAAAGACTCTAAAGTAGTCCAGATCTCATTGGGTGTAGCACAAGACTCAATATGAAAAACAAGGTTAGATGAAAGAGATAGACATAATGTACCATAATCTTCATCACACCTATTAAACCATTTTCTCTTTTCAGTAGCACCTGTAGGTTCAATTTCTATACCCATGGTTACCCTGTACAACCCTTTGTGTTTCAAATGAATCTCCATTTGTTTTTCCCAACCAAAATAGTTGAATGGAGTAAGGGGTACAATATTATGTGTATCCATGATAGAAAACAGTAATAGATACTCTCAAATAAAAAAATATTCCTCTTTGATCTAAAAAAAAACTCCTGATTGCATGTTTCCCAAGAAAATAACTCAGAAAGTAAAGGCTGAGTTTTGATGAAAAAATTAGATACCTATAGAAAACTTTGAAAAAATTAGTTCTAAGATCTAAGAAGAGGATGTAACCAGCTTTCCAATGCCTATTTGGTTTTGAAAAACAGAGCCAAGACACAAAAGTTACGCCTCCCGGAGTGAAAACAACAACTTTTGGCTTTGATAGACAAAAACGGCACTAAAAATGAAAAATCAGAAAATAAAACCTCCACCACTGGAAAGAGCATCAAACCAGCTTTTTGATGATATCTTGTTTTTGAAAAAACAACTCCGTTTGCAAAAGTTATGAGAAAATGAAAAAAGGGCCTATAAAAGGCACTTTCACACTAATCAGGTGCAAAAAACTAGCTCCTTTGGCTCAGCTCCTGGTTCGCATGTGACCAGCCACTGGCACTTAGAGGCTTGTTTTTTTTTAAAATTCGGCAGGGCTAAAGGTCACAGCTCTTGGTCGCTGATACGACTACCCACAGAGGAGAAGAGGGCTGCGAGGCTGGAAGCCAGGGCTTCCGGTCACTTAAATGACCGCTGGCAGAGCTGTTTGGCCCATGGGGGTTGAGAATCCCAGTAAGGGCTTGTAGGTGAAGCTCTCATTCTGTAAGGTGACCGTCGGCTGAGGCTTAAATTAGAGCGGTGTTAGAGAAGTGGCGCGATAGGGCAGAGGTGGGCGGTGCTGATTCAGTGGTCGTCGGGCTGAGAACGGGCGGTGGTCACTTTATAACTAGCCATGCAAAAAAAATCAATAAACTTTTTTTTTTAAAAAAATTTTGGCCTCGATCTGTGTGCCCTAGGGCCATTTTTCAACTTTTTCCAAAATTGATGAAACGAAAGGCATTTCTAGGGTTTTTGGACGCTCTGTTCACGATGGCGATGTCCGTTTGGCCCAAAAATGCAAAAAAAAATTTGGCTACCCCCAAATCTACAAAAATTCAACCTAGCTTGACATCCTTGCACAGAAAAAGATGTTGTGAGAGAATATCTTCAAAACATGAATAGGCAACAACAGGTCTAAAGCTCTGATACCATGTAGAAGTTGAAAATCTAACTTCACAGTCCCGAAGAATCACCTGCAAGCAATCACCTATCATGTGCAACAAATATTCAGAACAAAATAGAAAAATGTTCTGTAAACCCTCAGAGCAAATTTTTGCAAGCAAAAAACTAGAATAATGATTATTGAAAGTAATTGTTTTACAAATAATATAAAATCCTTCAAAAAGGCAATCAAGCAATAAAGCAAGAAAAGACAAGCCTAATCTTATCTTGAGCAAAAAGATAGCTCAATAAGATAAAGATAAGAAGTAACCTAGGAAATAAAATATGCCTAAGTAAACTTATGCTAAAGTGTAATTAAATAATTAATTACACCAACATATAGTTTTCAACACCAACATATAGTTTTCAAATGGTATCACATTTTTTGAATTGAAAATATGCGTCACATTCTATGCTTTGCATAGAATAGGATTAAAAAGAGAAAAATTGAATTTCATGAAGTTTTGACCAAGTTAAGGTGGTCAGACATACAATATTTTTATATTTTTTAAAAGTTGTAATAAAAAATTCATAATTAATTATTTACTTCAAAAATATTCCAAAAAATATGCATCACATTGGGACATGAGTCTTCTACTTATATCTAAAATCTTATAAAAAATATTATCATTTTCTTGTGGTTAGGGTGGTTAGACAGACACCTACTTCTTATTTTTTCCCTGAAATTTAAGTACTACTACATTGAAATTTCAAATTTTCACCAAATAGATTTCTTTCTTTTTTTTAAAACAAACCTAGTATTTTAGAAACTACATTCATTTTTCTATAGGTTCTATTCTTACATATTTTTGAAATAATATAGATAACTTATTCAAATTTGTATGTCAAGTTGCCTAACTCTGATTTTTTTGCCACTTAAGGGCCTATTTTTTCCATGATGATCCTACACATACCCTTACATCCAGAAGATTTGAACTGAAATAATAGTATGTACTAATTCCTAATTATAGTTCTGGTTAAGAACAAAAGTCACATTCTTGACCTTCTATCTAATTTTTCTCTTCTACTCTATCTATTTTAATTCGGATCACAAATCCTTTTTTGCACGAGTGAAACAGTGCACAATCGCTCTACAATCCTTTTGAATTTTGCAACACACATCAACACACTTTGTACATGTCCCCAAATGATATGAATGATTGCTTATATATATCCACAACTAAATATTTAATCAACCACATGTCGGCTTCAACAAAACATAAAATATTTACAAATTGCCCGCTCAATCCACAAATAATTTTCAATGTGCACCAACCAAAGTCGGCCACAACATAGTGAGGACCCAAATAAACATGCTCAAACATGAAACACTTCAAAAAATTACTCCTCAAATATCCACAACACACTATAATCATCAAGTTGTCCTTTTTGCATTGTTAAACTGAAAAATAATCAACCGGATCTTCGAACTTGCACACCTATTGATATGAGCCTCCAAGATTTAGGGATAATAGAGTTCATACACCAAAAAACCTTCCCTGAGATCCACAACTCAAAATGATATCAGACAATTTCATATGAATCAATGAACAAAATTTTGTCGAATGCTCTGTTCTAACTTGACATTTAATCACAAAACTTCAATCTAACTTCTGATATAAGCAGCTGTTGAAGTGCAAATCAAATCACTGACTAGGGTTTCCATCAATGACAATACTATATGACTTGTGTAGTATCTCTTTCCAACACCTACCATTTTGGAAGACCTATTTGAACAAAAAATTTCAATCATTGGTAGCCATGAAACTACTAGTTATCCTTCTCTTGATGCCTCTCCTATGAGTGATGAAGCAAATTTACCAAATCCAACCATGAAATGTGATGAACCTATTGTTTGTCACTTTCCTAAACGCTCTCCTAATAGGATAGATACTATGGCACAAGAGAATGAGACCTTAGAGAAAAATAATGAAATCATCGACAATCTCAACAATCAAATTTCCCCTCTCCTAATATATCTCCTATTGGTGAAGAAGATATTATGGTGTTCAAGATCCCATTGATGAGAATAATGATGAAAACATTATTGAACAAAGAATCACCATCATTGAAATGAAATAAAATACAACCATGGATCATTCCCTTACTTGCGATGAAGTCCTTTTTGATGAACCAAACATTGAATGTAATGAACATCTAGTTTGTAGTTCTCCTAAAAAATTCTCCTAATAGGGAAGGTATCATAGTGCAAGCAAGCAACAACATTAACACAATTCTTTAAAATAATAGTAGTATGGATTCCTTAGATGAAGATGGTGAAGTGAAATTGAACTCCTCTTCACTGAGAGATAATGCAACTACTAACAAGAATTTTGACATTATGCACATTAGATATCCCTTCACACCAACACATATGTAGAACCCATAAAAAATAAAGAAAGAGAAAAGAAAATGGAACAAGCAACAATTTTATTGGAAGAGGCTTCAAAAAGCTTTGATTTCATTTCTACATACATGGTGGAATACATGATCATAACAAAAGAATCTAAAAAGGGAAGAGAAAAAGAGGTAATGTAAAAAACATTCACTTCAACCAATTTAGAATTAATGACAAAACACATGACAAACTCCAAATATGAATAGGCATCAAATTTGCAAAGGATGAAAAATCTTTATGGAAGAGATCATGAGATTATGAAACAAATCAAGCATAGTGAAAAAGGATTTGGTGCTAGAGGACAAGGTATCCATGTCCCCATAGAGCCTAACATGCAAGAAACGACTAAAGCTCTTGGTTATTGTCCCTCAAAACAAAATCCTTCATTCAATCTCAACACTATCAAAAAAATTCTTCCAAGACAACTTTAACCTTGGTATATCTTGAACTGATAGATATCTCATTAAATATGTATCAAGTAGAAACTTTGTTTACTTATCAAAATAAATAAAATTAGTTTTTTCTCCTTTCCATGTAATAGTTTTAGGATCATAGCATACTCACTATTTCAAGTTTTACATCCATGACAAAGAGCAGCTTATCATCATCCATTCCAATCTCACCTTTTTCCTGCATTAAGTGGCGGCAAGGGGGTAAGAAAGCACCATCCTCATATATCACTTGTTGTCTCTTTTGTCTCATTGGTCACCTTTCATGTACATATATAAGAGCAAGCTTAGGATGTGGACGATATGCCTTAAGTTGGGTCACATGTGACATGCTTATTCATGATGTGGCTCAATTTAGAAACATATGAATTGGCATAGGGTTTTCCAAGTTGGCTCTCATATCTTCTCTAATTTATCATTAGCTATTTTAAAGCAATTGCTCACAATGAGGGTGTAGCAACCATTTTAAAGTGGGGGCATACAATGATGACATCTTTTGGAAAAATATTATGGTGTGATTTTTCTTTTTTCTTGTGATGTGTCGTCTTCTTGGTGGTGTCATTGGGTTTGACATCGTCCAAGGGTTTATGATCTACTAACATGGCATAATACGAATGAGGCATTCCATGGGCGATGATCTAATACTTTGACTTGTCCTCTCTTGGAGAAATTAGGCACAATGCTCCCTAACAAGAAGACCTTACATGAACAAATCAAAATCCCCTTTAAAAAAATATTTACATGACATTCAGAAGTATTAACAAAAGCATTTTCATTGTGGTACCATATCAAAGTCATCAAGAAGATAACTTTGGTATGATTAGTATAATTGGAAGTTGACACAATGACATGAATTTCGCATTATATGATGGGAAGGCAACACATTGGCATGAATTTCTCACTAAACCACTTTGTTGGGACAGTTCACCACATGAATGACCTAATGTTTTGTGGTCCCAGAGTGAGAAATTTTTTCTTCCACCTCATTTTTATTACTCACTTTTATTTTAGTTCTTGACATTGCGTGATTGTGTACCTTGTTTTTCTACAAATTATACATCTTGTGTGCGTCCTTTTGTGCTCATGTTGGTTTGACTTAGGATCTTGTATCTTGGGGCCTTGACTGCTTCCTTGATCTTGTTATGATATTTTTCCACATTAGTATGCTCAGACCCATCTTGAATGTCTACTTTAGTGTGAGTTTCAAGCAAGTTCATCCTCTCACTAAAGTGGGGGCTAAATGTAGTGTCAAAAAAAGTGTCCCTTTCTTGATATGGGAATAATTAATGATAAATTGGACTTAATGTCACCTTGATCTAGTGTTGTGAGGTGTTTTACACATCCACATTAGGTCTTGGGCCCTTTTAAAGCTAAATCAACTTAAACTTTCCTTAATTTAATGTTGTAAAATGTATTTATTTACAACTTCACATTAAATTTGGGAGGATTGTAAATCAAGTGGACCTAATCTAGTGTTTTAATGTGTTTTACAAATTCACATGGGATTTAGGAACCTTCTAAACTAAAAAGACCCAATTTGGCCTTAATTTAGTGTTGTAAAGTGTATCTATTTACACTTTCACATTGGATTTTGGGCCCTACTTCATTTATAACCTTATATCATCATTAATAGGACCCTATGACCCCATATTGTGCATCCCAAGGCATATTTTAATCAAATACCTAGCAAAATCAACATAAAAACTTAAACTCTTCACTCCCCGACACTTTAGCATGGAAAATAGCCCCTGTGGCACCCATTCTCCACCTTGGGAGAGTGAGTCCCATACAAGTAGGACTCATTCACCCAGGATAGTGAATGAGTCTCATTTGGCCTATTTGTAAGGCTTTGAGCAAGAAAAGTATTTTTTTAATTCAAATTTCTTCAATGTCGGCCTTGGGGATCAAATTAATAGTCATGTGAGTGGATTTCCTATATAAGAAAGTCTTCAAATTCTCATTTAAAATAAGAATAAAAAGCAATATCATACCTTCATGTTATCAAGTCAAGTGTTCAATAGTTCAACATTCCAAGTCTTCACAAGGTCATCAAGATAGCTTCCAAGATCATTTCTAAGAAATTCAAGAGGAAGATTCTTCATCAATTGTTGCAGCAATTAAAGATCCATTATCATGGAAAGGTTTTAAGTGCATTCATTCATGTTCATGCTCCATTATCTTATTTCATCAATTGGTTTAATTACCTACAAGGGGTTTGACCAAGGAAAACCTCCCATTCCCCAACAATCAACAAGTCACTTACAGTCTTGAAAAATCAAGGTTTTGGATTCAAACACTTGGACGTACAGAAAGAGTAGACTGAGAGTTGTAGATCAAAAATTAGAATTTCTAGAAAATACAAATTGGACTCACTCACCACAAGTAAAAAATGAGTCCCATTTTATGTCAATTTTGAGATTTTGGTATTTTAAGATACCCTTTTTTGAGAAACCTATTCTTGTGCGAAAACCCTAATCTGGGACTGATTCACCCAGATTGGTGAATGAGTTCCATTGGGATAAAATTTAAAAATTAGCAACATTTCTAGTCTTCATCCAAGTCTCTACAAGTTTTCAGGTACACACATTTGGTTTTATAACTTTTTGATTTGTTTCATTTGCATTTTCTAGATCATTTTGCATATCACACTATGTTTTCCAATTCATTTTCTTTTCCAAGTTTACACTTGGTGAACCCCTCATTACATATCATTCAATCCCTATAACCTTACATTTTCTAGATTTTAATCTCCTTTGCATTGAAATCTCAAGGGTTTGTTCTTGAGTGAAAGTTTGGAAATGGTCTCTCTCCTTTTAGGTCCAAAACCATAGAAGTGAAAGAGAGCACCCCCATTTTCATCTTTTCAATTCCTTTGGAGGCTGGTGCCTCCTAATTCATTACTAATGGTGGATATTAGTGTCTCTTGCTAATGCAAAACTTAGTTTCGGGAATTGGTGTCTCTAGTGTGTTCACTCTTATGAATATTTGTAAAGAGAAACTTACTATTAACTAGATCTAGATAGTAGATCCAAGCATCCTTTTATTTTCCTTTTTCTCTCAAAAGGTTTCCACATAAATATTTAGTGTCTTAGTTGGTAGATCTTTTTTTATTTCTATTTTCATGGTTGTTATTTTTTAAATAAGTAAAACTTTATATTATTCTAATTCACTCCCTCTTAGTATAATGTGTGTTTTCTCAGCAATTGGCGTCAAAGTAGGTTCATCATAGAATATTATAGGTGCTAGAAGGTAGATCTTGAAAGAACACATGGAAGTTCAAGAAGGTTTCTCTTCAAATAGAGCCCCATTGTCTAACAAAACAAGCTATGCATTCTAGAGCATAATGATGTGGATTTATCTAATGGCTCTCCGCTTTGACATTTTGGAATCTATGGTGAATGGCTATATAGATCCATCAACCCCAACAATGGTTCCTCCTATAAAGAAGGATATTCAAAATAATGAAGTGATTTGTTTCATTTTGTGTTGTCTATTTGAATTAGAGTTGACTCGATGAAGGAAATTTGAGAAAATTTAAGAAAATCTATGATGGTGATGACAAAGTTAAGAAGGGAAATCTCTAGACCTATAGAAGACAATTTGAGAGCTTGAATATGAACTACAAGGATAAAATTGTAGTGTATCTCCTTAATTTGGATTAAATCATCATCACCATCTATGAACTTGGTGAAAATATTGAAGACTTTATGAACATGCAAAAGGTCCTAAGGTCTAGTCCCTTTATATTTGATGCAAAAGTCACCACCATTGAAGAAATGAAGGATCTAGAAAAAATAACTATAGACAAGTTACATGGGATCCTAATGATATATGAAATGAGGACTGAAAAGGATAAGTCATCAAAGCATGAAACAACCTTCAAAGATTCAAACAATATGAAGAATAAAGATCCCAAACCAAATGATAGCTCAGAGATGAATTTGATGCAAAGGAAGCTTACTTTGTGAGAAAGCTCAAGAAAGGACACAATAAGTGCAAATGTAAGTTACCATTCAAATATTTTATTTCTTGTAAAAGATTCATTTTTTCTACCATGTTTACACACCTATAGAATATGATGATACCTTTAAAAGTTAAAAATCTTAATAAAAATCCTATTTTCCATTTCTAGAAGCCAATATTAGAGGACACCTTTCTCTATTAACTAAAATAATACCCCTATAGGTTATCAAAAAATTCAAACCATAATGATAGGATCATACATTAATCAATATTGTTAGAGTGAATAATTTTCTATTCACTATACTTAATTGTACTTTGGTTGACAAGGTTAGACAAAATGTTGTCTAACTAAATGTGTAACCTTTATAACTCTAGAGGTTACCAAGTTATTTGGTAAACCTCATGTGCTACCTTTTTGAGGTTTGAATATTTTCCATCTCACCTCAAAGGTCACTCAACACTTGGCACCAAGGTCGATGAATTGGCCAAATAGGTTGTCGGTTTGCACATTCCAAGTGATCCTAAGGTTGAAACCTATAGGACAATTGTCTACTCATTTGTGACACTTAATGAGGAGCTTTTCAATCCACATCATAGGTAGATTTCCTCTTCCTTTTTTATGTATGTGATGATAGAAAATTGGATACCTCAAGATATCACTCTTTCTCCATCAATCATTCACTAATTTCCTAGGATTCCTAAGTGGATTGACTAACAACCTCACAAGGTGATTCAATTCAAAATGAGGAGGACCTAGGAGGGGGTTCTTTAAGTTCTAAGGGGTTAACCACAAATCAAATGCTTGGAAAAGATAATTTTGGAAAACACAAAGTGATATGCAAAATGACCTAAAATTAAAAATATAAGCTAAATGAGAGATGCAAATAATAAAATTGTGCAATAGTAAGATATGATAAGTGTACTTGGGAAGTTCGGAGATGTGAGGATTCTTGAAATGTAAAGAGACTGCCAAAAAGTGTTGTGGAGGACTAAGATGTCTAGGATGGCATATTAGTCTTCCTGATGTTTTTTGGGGAAATTCAAAGTCTTTAGATGATGGAACAAGATTTGAAGGAATCTCTAAGAAATATTCCTAGGAGGACTAAGATGCCTAAGATGGCATATTAGTTCCATTATGAATTTTTGAAAACTCTAAATAGGATCCTGAGCTCCAAGTTCTCAACTTACTTATCTTTCGATCTTAGGTTTTGAAACTTCCAAATTTAGCCTGTAGGTGAGTTTTCGTGAAGATGATAAATTTGTAATGAAAATTTGCAAATTTTACAACTTTTCACTCCAAGTGATCTTCATGACTTTCAATCTAGATGTGCAATCACAAATATGCAAGAGGGAAAAAAAATTTGCATGTTAGTGAATTGGGGTTTTCCTTTCTCAAACCAATTGTTGGTAATTAAACCTTGAAATGAAATAGGAATAATGAAGGAAATGATGAATGGACAACATGCAATGCTACAACTCACCAAACCCTTATAAAGTCTACAAACTTGTGTGCAATGGCTGCAGTGAACATGGATCTTGAACCAAACATATGGACTTGAATTGCTTGCTTGAATCAAAACCCTGCATCACAAATGTTAACAAAACAACACACATGATGCAAGAAACTCTTTGATATGATACCTGAATATTGATGGTGGCCCAAATGCTCGATAAATATGCTCTTGAATGCTCTCACAAAAGGCTTGGATGCTTAGACTTCTTGATAGATTGCTTAGGATGAAAAAAGAGAGAAAGCACCTTGTATTTATACTTATCTATGTTGAATTTCCCAAAATTACATCACACCAAGCTGACATATGAATTCATTAAATAAAGGAGGCTGAATCTCGCTATAATTTGAAATTAAATATTGAAAATGACTCAAGGAGGACTAAGATGCACTAGGTGGAATCTTTGTCCCAAGTCCTTAAAACTTGGGAAAAAGAAACCAATTAGGACATCCCAAAATAAGGGTCTTGAGAGCCTTGGGGGACAAAGACACCCTAGGTGGCATTTTAGTCCTGACCCAAAAATTAGGGACACACTAATGGAGTCATTAAATTATCATTTATGCATTGGAGAATGTCAGGATTAACAAGAAAAATATGTAGTTCATAGGGCTTGTGAACACAAAATAGGAACAATTAAGCCATAAAGAAGCATAAATAAAGCAAGGCAGGTCCAAACAAGTGTGAAAATGTAAGGGTATGCATTTTACTACACTAAATTTAGCCCCCACTTTAGTGAGAGGATGAACTTGCTTCAAACTCACACTAAATTATCCAATCATGCAATCAAGAGGGGTTCAAACATGTACAAATGTTGGCAAGATAGGATGACAATAATCAAGAGGGTAGCCAAGCCCCTAGGATTAAGATCCTATGGAAAAACCAATGTAAGCACAAAGGAACATGCTTGCGGATGATATATGAAGCCATAAATAAATTGCAAACATACACCATCAAAGGTAGGAAAAAGGAAAAAGGAAAATTGCAATGGATCAAGCTTCGACTGGCCATCCAACGTAGTGGACCGGTTCTAGGCTATTTATCCAAAAAGAAGTTTACAAGTGGAATGCATTGTCCACTATGCAAACAAAATACACACTCACAAGGGCTAGTGGGAGCTAGTTGCCACTAGGTGAGCTACAAGGGACCATATTAAAGCCATACCTCCATGACTTTAATAAGGTACAAAAATGTATGCTCACATAGGCTAGTGAAGCTAGGTGTTCACTAGGTGAGCCCTAGGGGACCATATCAAAGACATACCTCCATGAGTTTAATAAGGTACAAAAAATGAAACAAGGAAGAGGGATGCTCAAAGGGATTTTTCTTAGTTCATGTGAGGTCTTACTTTTAGTGGATATCCTTCCTAATGTCTCTAAGAGAGGACTGATCAAAGGATAAAAGATTCACCACTTAAGGGATAACATGTCACATCACCACTAAGGGGAATATAATATGCTGAGATAGGTGACACTCTTGAAGGGAATTACTCCCAATGTCACCACAAAGAGGAAAAAACATCACATGAAATAAGAAAATTGCATCAAATAACATGAAAAGGAAAAAAAATGCAAGTGAAATCATGCTAAAATAATGCCAATGTATGCCCCCATTTTAAAGAAATTGCTAACACCATGCTATGAGAAATTGCTTGAAAGTAGCAAATGAAAATTCAAAAAAGAAGGAAGACATGAGAGCTAACTTAGAGAGCCCTATTCCAAGTCACATGTTTATGAGTAAATTTGTGTCGTGCAAGAGAAAAGAAAAAGCGAGGGATTGCCCCAAAAATGAAAACACCAAACACATAAGGGATTTATGGATTTGGGGTTAGTATGTTCTTTGCTACAATATTTTTAGAGAGCTCAGAACTGTCATCATTCCCCGAATACACTTAGAACTAGAAGAATGACACAAAGAGAGTGGAAATAAAAAATAAATCCTTTTGGGTCAACATGGAAGAGACATAGGGTATCTTGACACCTTTCGTCATCCCTACAAGGAAAACACAAGACAAATGAAAAGGAAAATGAAACAAAAAGAAAATATAATGAAAAAGCTTTTGGTTCAACATGAAGGAGACATGAATGTCTCGATGCCTTGTGTCATCCCCAAAGGGAAAAAAAAAGAAATGAAAATGAAATTCAAAGAGAAAAGATAAATTAAAACTCAAAAAGTATACGATAGATAGAAGAATGAAGGTACAAATAGAGGAATGCACATAAAGAGAGAAACATCAAATAGAACATCATGGGGGATCACATTACACACATGCAAGAATGAAAAAAAAATCAAAAGGAAAGCAAAATAAAAAGAAGAAAAAAAATAAAAGACTAGTAAAGCACATGCGAGTCAACCATCCAGTAGGTCATCTACATCCCAGTCTTGTTCAATATATGAAAAATGTAGAAAACTAGTGAGAGGGACAACATCAAGAGTTGTACTAGGAGAATCATGAGGTTCAACACATGGTGAATCACTCAGTTTAGGAGGATCACCATGGTTGTTGTCATTTGAGCTCATGGATGAAGAAAATAACAAATTCAACTCATTATGCACTTCCTCATCAATTTTAGTTGTTTCCTCATCATCATCCAAGTTAACCACACTAGGAGGATGAATGATAATATCCATAGAAGTTGTTGGTCCTTGTTGTGATGGAGATATACCTTCTATTTTTTCTGGTAAGAGAGGAGGGTCATCATTTATTGCTTCTGTCAAGTTCAATTTTTGATTTTCAATATTGTTATCATTATTCATATTGCAAGCAATAGCACAACATCTACACCTACGCTCTCTAGCATTACAATTTATTTTATTATGATTTTCAAGTTGTTTTTGTGTAGGAATGGGGTTTTCAACCATAGGTTCCTTTTCTTCTTGTGAGGGAAGAATGGAAGAAACCATGGAAAGTTGGTCAACCACTTTCTCTTTGGATTTTTAAATTTTCTTAGGAGGCAGATTAGGACTTCTTTGGTTTTCTCTAGGTCTCTTGTAGGATATAGGCAAGGGATTATTCACGGATGGGTCTTGGTTTGTTGGAAGGGTTTTAGACTCAATATTTTTTCCTTTAGGTGGCAGAGATTCAAGCATGGGTGGAGGTTCGATCATAGGTGGATGCAATTTTTCAAGAGATAGTTTGGCTATGCATTTTTCTTTGAATTTTTGATAGGATAGGAGAAGAAAGTCTTCACAAAGTCTTATAGGTTCCATAGGTTCAAGCCAAGAATAATATAAGGAGAAATTTCCATAGGAAGATGAGCGTCTAAAGCCACTATGGTTCACTATGAATATTTCATTTCTGACTAGAAACTTTAAGCACCAATGGACAATGAGTGGGACCACATTCATGGACCAAAGGTATTTTTAGCCTAACTTCAGATGAAATTGGTCCAAATCAGATATGATAGAGAATGACACATTTTATTTCTTCAGTCCTACTTATAAAGGGAGTGTGATCGATCCCATCATAGCACAAGAAAAACCATCATGCATTTTAATCCATGCTTTTTTTTTATCATATCTATATCTTGAGTAAGTTCATGCACATATAAAAGTTTTTATGTGATCACATTCTCTCTATAGATGAGATCAACTAAAATCCCAGGAGTGGGCTTCTTATTGATTATGTTGGCTATGTAAAGAGGAACATTAGATGCATGTTTGATTGCTTGTTGTGAAGAGAAAGTAATGTCAATGGTTTGTTGTTTATGATGCTCGATGTCAACCACTCCTATAATTGAATAAATAGGAAAATGTTCATGTTAGTATCCATAAGACTCTATTGATCATCATCCATAGGACTTTGTTGATAATTGCTTAGATTCTCATCACCTATGTCAACACTTATCACATCAGGCTTAGTCTCACTAGCCTTAACAAATGGAATATTATGGTTGGGAGGAGCCATAGACTTATTACGTTTGTCATTTACACCTCCATTTTGGATATGATTGGAATCAATGAGGTCTTGCATAAGATGTTTAAGATGCTTGCAATGTTCTGTATCATGTATTTTTTGTTGGTGATAAGCACAATAGGTATTGTGTCTAAAGCTCAGAGGTAATGGCTTGCTAGGGCCAAGGGGTTGAACGAGAGGTATTAATGTAAGCATGGTTTTTTTTAAGAGTTGGGTCATAATCTTGTGAAGTGTGTTAGGTAAGGGAGTAAATTGTCTTAATGGATCTCCAAATATATAAGGATTACTCTTCTTTATAAAAGCTACCTGGGTATCAACTGGTTGGGTAGATTGAGAGATGGAACTCAGTTGAAGGAAATTTTTATTTTGTCTTCTAAAAGATTTGTAAGTCTTTTTGTTTGAGGCTTCGGTCTTTTTAGGATGGGTAGGGGTGGTTTTTGGTTCACTAATGGTTAGGGAATTTTGATAGCCTCGAAGAGCAGTGCATAAATGCATGAAGGAGGGGAATTTAATCATGGTGAGCTTATCCCTTATCTTTCTTTATAATTTTTCTATGAACATATTTTGAAGTTGGGAATTGGGAATCTTCACACTGATTTGGGAATAAAGCAATTGGTAGCATGAAATAAGGTCAGTGATTTTTTCACCCTCAATTTTCTCGAATCTCATCAAATTAGCCAATGTCATTTTAGAGACCATGCACACTTGGAAATGGTTAATAAAGGCCTCAACAAGTTCATTGAATGAATGGATTGAGTTATTCATTAATGTAGAAAACCAATCCAAGGAAATTTCTTTCAAGGATCAGGGAAAAAGTTTAGCCAAAATTTTTTCTTCAAGGATAAAGTCACTTCACAAACTAGTAAAGGAATTAACATGATTAGTAGGATCTCCCATTCCTCCATATTTCTCAAATCTAGGGATCTCTATACCTTGTGGCACTATAGTTCTCAATATCATTGAGGACCATGGATTTATCTTGACAAAGTATGAAGGTGGACCGTTTTGATTTTGATTTATGGTGGAAACTTGACATTGGATGGATGAAAGGCTTTGTAAGAGGTGGTTAATGATAGGGTAATTGCTTGTAGTGTGTGATGGAGATGAATATGGTGGTGGTATGTATGTGTTGGAAGTACTAATAAATTGATTGCTTATAGGAGGAGATATAAGATTAGATGCCACATAGGTATAAGAAGCACTAGTGGAAATGTTTGAGGTAGGAAGGATGCTACTAGTCAGTTGGATTGTTCTAGTCATTTGAGGATTGGTATAAGTGAGAATTGAGTTTATGGTTGAAGAGGGAGTATTTTGACTTCCTCCTTGGTTTTGTATATTATTTGAAGCTTGAGCACCATTAGTGGTGGAAGTAATATGTTTTCCAAATATTTGAGCTATGTTACACACAACTTCTAATACCTCATCACTTTCCATCATGCAGTGAAGGTTCTCTATGGAAGGTATAATAGTGTTTGAAACATTTTTAATACTTATGCTATCTTGTAGATGAGTTAAGTCTTTGTGCATTTTCATTATGTTTTATTGAGGAATATAATCAACCATTGTTTGGAAACTTGACATAGCACTTGTAGGTAAGGTAAGCATAGAAAAAGAGGTTTCAAAGGTATGGTCCATACTTGGTGAACTAGTTCCAACACCAAAAATAAGAGAGCTTGATAACCCAAGATCCACAATGAGTGTCTTATCATGGGATGCCATGAGTCTCACACTTCGTCTAACCATAGTATTAGCAGTAGGACACTAAGTACTACAAATCATGCAAGGGATAAACCACAAAAGTGTAATGAACACTATATCTTATGATTTTAATTACACTTGAAATGAAATAAATTGGAATAACAACAAATCTAAAAATAGAAGGAAGCCCACAGAAACACCAAAAAGCAATTTAAGACCCTAAAAATTGGAGAGTCAAATTCAATAGGGACTAAGACACTAGGAAGTGCATCTTGGTCCTCCTGGTTAGATTCTAAAGTTCCAGAGGTTGAAACAAATAGAAAACAACAAAGAGAGACTTTTGAAGCAAAAATCCTGAGAGGGACTAAGATGCCAGGAGGGCCATTTCAGATCTAGCAAGGTTTTTTTGTAGAAATACAGTGAATTTTGGAATGTCAACAGTGTTTATAGATTTCCTATACAAGATACTTATGCTCAGAAATAGAAAAATGTGCAAATAAGTGCAAGATAAAGTAACTAGTAACAAGCAATTGAATGCAATATGGAATGCAATTTTTTCACTTTTGAATGCAATAAGAATTTTTATAAATGAAAATAAGATGATGGACAATGCAATTTTCAATTTTTCAATGAAATGAAATGATGCAAGAAAGTAAAAATGCAACCTATATGGACTTTCACTAATGCAAATATAAGAAACCCTAAATGCAATTTCACTAATGAAAAATTAAGGATACCTTAGATGTACTTTCACTAATGCAAGATGCAATGCAAGAATGAATTCAATCTAGATCTAAGGAATTTAATGGACTCCAAATTAGAAATGAATGCTTAAAATTTAGGCTCACCAAAATGATGAGAAGAAAAATGAATACCTAAATATATCACTTTCTCGACCAATCATTCAATAATTTCCTAGGAGTCCTAATTGGATTGACTAACAACCTCACAAGGTGAGTCAATTCACAATTAGGGGGACCTAGGAGGGGGTTCTTTAAGTTCTAAGGGGTTCACTACCAAGAAAATGCTTGGAACATAGAATTTTGGAAAACACAATGTGATATGAAAAATAACCTAAAAGCTAAATGAGAGATGCAAATAATGAAATTTTGCAACAATAAGATATGATATGTGTACCTAAGAAGTCTAGAGATGTTAGGATTTTGGAAATGTAAAGAGGCTACCAAAAATTATTGTAGAGGACTAAGACACCTAGGATGGCATATTAGTCCCACTACTATTTTTTGGGGAAAATGTGAAGTCTTCAAATGTCAGAACCAGATGTAAAGGAATCTATGAGAAATATGCTTGTGAGGACTAAGATGCTCAAGATTGTTTATTAGTCATGTTCTGAATTTCTAAAAACTTTGAACAAGATCTTGAGATCCAAGGTTTGCACTTGCTTCTCTTCCAATATTAGTTTCTAAAACTTTTGGATTCATCCTATAGGTGATTTTCCATGAAGATGACAACTATGTAATGCAACTTTGCAACATTTATAACTTTTCACTCTAAGTGATCTTCAAGACTTCAACCTAGATCTGCAATCACAAATATGCAAGAGGGAAAAGCTTGTTGTTTTTTAGTGAATGGGGCTTTTCCTTAGTCAAGGCCCTTGTTGGTAATTAAACCTTGAAATGAAATAGAAATAATGAAGTAAATGATGAATGAACAACATGCAATGATACAACTCACCAAACCCTCATAAAGTCTGCAAACTTGTGTGCAATGGCTACAATGGATATAGATCTTGAACCAAAGATATGGACTTGAATTTCTTGCTTGAATCAATACCCTACATAACAAATGTTAGCACAACAACACACATTATGCAAGAAACTCTTTGATATGATGCTTGAATCTTGATGATGGCTCCAAATGCGTGATAAATTTTCTCTTAAATGCTCTCACAAAAGGCTTGGATGCTTAAATTGCTTGATAGATTGGTTAGGACGAAAAATTAGAGAAGGAACCTTGTATTCATACTTATCTATCCTTAATATCCCAAAATTACATCACACCAAGCCAACATATGAACTCATTAAATAGAGGAGGCTAAATCCCACCAAAATTTGAAATTAAATCTCAAAAATGACTCAAGGAGGACTAAGACTCCCTAGGTGGCATCTTAGTCCCAAGTCCTAAAATATTGGGGCACAAACACCAAAAAGGGGCCCAATCAAGACATCCCAAAATCAGGGTCCTGAGAGCCTTGGGGGACAAAGACACCCTAGGTGTCAGTTTATTCCCAACCCAAAAACCAGGGACACACTGATGCAATCATTAAATTATCATTTATGCATTGGATAATTTTAGGATTAAACAAAAAAATATGTAATTCAAAGGGATTGTGGACACAAAAATAGGACCAATTGAGTGATAAAGAAGCATAAATAAAAAAAGGCGGGCCCAAATAAGTGTGAAAATGCAAGGGTGTGCATTTTACTACACTACAATATGCAATCCTTTGTGCTCATTACAATTTGGATCATCCAAATACAATCTTTTGTATTGTTCACTTGTGCTTGTTTCTCATCTCCATAAATGTTTTTTTTCTAATTTTTATGTGGATGTTAATTTCTCAATGTAAGTGTATGTTTAACCATGTTATTTTTTATTAGAATATGTTTATTACTTAATGTCAATTTCCTAATGCTCCTATAATTGACATCAAATGTTTCTTATAAAATAAAGCATTTTAAGAGCTAAATATATTGGCAAGTGGTATAAGTATGTTGAATGCACAAGACAACTAATATGATGGGGGTGAATCAATTGTGTATTAAAAAATTAAAACTCTCTTTAACCTTAAGATCTACATTAGTCCTTAAACCCTTAATAATCACTTAAACCCTTATCATGCATTAGTAGAATGTAAACATGAGAAATATTAATGTAAACACATCCAAACATATGAGAATACCATATTTACATCGAAAACCCAGGAAGGGAAAAACCACAATGAGGGTTAGCTTACAATATAAAGTAATTGCAACACTAAATACAATTGGCTCACTACCAAAGGGTTCACTACTCAAAAGAAAGAAGGGCTCACTACTAGATTACGAAATAAGAATAAAGAATAATGTTACAATGAGAAATATATCTCAAAGTAACAAAAAGATCCACCACAACATCGTCAATATATTCACAACATTTCTAAAAATGTAGATACCTTCTGCTCACTTCTTTTAGTAGTCTAACATATTAAATCTTACACTACATTCCACAATTTTTCACTTCACAACCCTATAGTTCACATAACACACACCACTACCTAATTCTCCATCAACTCAACACTCATTTATACCATCCTCAACCTTGAAAATAATTGACAAGATCGAAAATGCACCTCAACTATGCAAAATCAAATTAGGTTGGAACTAAGCATTCTCAAAATGGAAAGGAATAAAATTGGACCACATCACACCTTAACTTAGAACTAAACAAATACATATACATCATGCCATGCTTCTAAAAAAATTGAAGTATTTTTTACAATTAGTGTAAACACCCAATATTGGTAAAACTTGTGTATGCTTCCTTAGATACAAAGATGACTTTTGAAAAAAATACATCACTTGAACATAATTTGGAATATTCCATAACACCCTAAAATCCTACAGATTCCTTCATAAAAACTTTCACCTCAAGAACACACTCATCCATACACCTAGTTAACTTTCCACATATTGTAACAAAATAATTAACCTTGTGGACCACCAAGCTTCGAACAAATAATATTGAAGATAGATATGAACAATATATACAAACTTCCAAAACCAGAAGACATAAAATTAGATTATGGAGAAATGTCGAGAAAAACCATTTCTCCTAAACACCACTGTAATACATAGTTCACACATTAGTGAAAAAAAATGTCTCTACACAGTGATTTGGAACAAGAAATTTTGGATATAACATCTCTAAACACCTTTGATGTGCATATTTGAACTACACAAGTGCAAGGAAAGCTAAGTGTAGAAACAACTCTCCAAACGTCAAAACCTCCAGGAAGAATGCAGAGATACTTTTAAATTTGCAATTACAATCCAATTAAGATGCACTTGAAAGAGATAACAAAAACAAATAATTAAACATACACATATGAACACTAGATTTATGTGGGAAAACCCTTACGGGAGAAAAACCCACCACACCAAGAGAAGTCACTTTGTATTATAGCAATAGAGATTACATATAGAGACCAGACTTATCTTTCTAATGTCAAATTACAACAGTTTTCAAAATGACTAACCTTGTACAAAACATTCATATTACAAGTGCTCTCAGAATTGAATTTATACATTAATCACTCATCGAACCATCCAACAATCCACCAAACCAGACTACATCTGGAATCTCTGAGTATATCCATGACACCCCTATCTGTCAAACTTCCTCTCAGTAATGACCGCAACAATCTAGCTGCTAGTGGTTCCCATTTGGCTTCTCTGATTGGTCATAGACTCACCACGTAGGATAGTCATCACTTAGTCAAACGTGTTCAACCTATGTTCACATGTCGGTGAGACACTAATCGTGTCTCCCCGATGCCACAAAGCCAGATCATCATTATCACCAAGAGTCTTCACTATCAGCAAGATGTTATACCAAGTTCACAAGTCATATCGACTTCAGTATTCTCATCAGCGAGACAATTGCTATTCGATGAGACATCATACTGAAGTCCTCAAGTCACTTAGACATCAGTATTCCATTCAGTGAGACTATCGCTACTTGCTAAGATATCACACCAATGTTCACAAGTTATTCCGAAGTGTCCAATAGTTGGCAAGACTTACCACTATCGCCAAGAGATCATAGCAAACCTTCAAGTCATACCGAAATGAAATGTCATCAGCAAGACTTATCGCTATCATTGAGAGTTCTTACCAAAGTCTCCAAGTTACCCCAAGACCACCTTTCACCAGGAGTCATACTAGTAACAAACTATAAAATCACTAAGATAAACACCCATCGCTAAGACTTCATACTGAGACTTCCATGTTACCCTGATGAGCATCGGTGAGATAAACGTATGTCGCCAAGAGTTCATAGCGAAGCCTCCATATTACCCTGAAGACTCCAAGTGAATACCTATTAGTGAGACTTCTCTTATTGGTATGAGACATACCGAATGTCCAAGACTCTTCTCGAAGACTTCGAGTGAAACGCTGTTGGCAAGACAATCCTCCATCAGTGAGAGTTCTTATTGAAGTGTTCAAGTCACCCCAAAAAATTCTTTCGCCACAAGTCTCCCCGACACCGCTTGTCGCCCAAAGTCTCCCCAATATTCGATAAGAATGGCTTGTTGTCCAGAGATCTCCACTTGGCAGAGGGTTACAGTGAATGCCACAAGTCATAGTGATAACACCAGTCGGCAAGACATCAACAATGTCTCGGCAACATGAATAATCAACAAGATTACTAAACTACCAGTTGGCCAAACAATAGGAATGTCAGATCGACTTTGCTATTCCAGAGGTTTTAGCCTATGAGATTGAGGCACATATTTCCAACAAACTCCCACTTGATCAAGATCACACAGGAACCTCCAGAGCACAACAGAACTACTAAAATTCATGGGCACTAAGGCCCATCGAATTGGCACACCACCTGAACTTGTTTGTGCTCACTGGCTTTGTCAGTGCATCTACAACATTCTCCAGAGTATCCACTTTTTCTAATGATACCTTTCCATTCTCCACCATATCTCATACAGAATGATACTATACATCTATATGTTTCGTCCTAGCATGGAAAGTACGATTCTTTGCCAAACAGATAGAACTCTGACTGTCACAATAAATTGTTATTTTCCCTACATAAAAACCAATGTTAGAACACAAACATTTTAACTAGATTGCTTCTTTACAAGTGTGTGTAGCTGCCATTTATTCTGCCTCTGTAGTGGACAAAGTGACTACAACCTTCTGCTTACTCATCCAACTCACTGCACCACCATTCAACATGAAAGTATATCCACTAGTGAATCTTCTACTATCAATGTCCCCTACCCAATCAAAATCCACATAGCCTTGAATACTGAGAGTCCTATGTGATTCAACCAAGTTCCCTTGAAAACACAAAGCATATTCTGAAGTGCCCAAGTTCAAATATTTGAATACTATTTTCACAGCATCCCAATGTTTCCTTCTAGGATTAGCCATAAACCGACTAAGTACTCCCACTGCTTAGGAAATGTTTGGCCTTGTACACACCATTGCATACATAATACTACCAACCGCACTAGCATAGGGTACACTGGTCATGTCCTCCATCTCAGTAGGAGATTTTGGACAGTCTTCAATAGATAGCTTTGTTCCCTACAAAATTGGAACAACTAGTTGCTTGCAATCATTCATACAAAATCTCTATAGAACATTCTTAACATACTCTTATTGAGCCAAATTTTTCTATTCTTCCTATCCCTAGTTATTTCCATTCCCAGAATATACCTCGCTGCACCAAGATCTTTCATTTTGAACTTTGTAGACAACTGAGACTTAAGATCAGAAATCATTAACTTACTATTGCCTATGAACAACATATCATCAGCATAGAGAGAAATAATAAGGAATTGATCACTTTCAACTTTTTAATACACACAATGATCAGATTTTGATCTTACAAATCCCAAAGACAATACAAAAGTATCAAACTTCTGGTATCACATTCTAGGAGACTGCTTTAACCCATATAGAGACTTTTTCAAGTTGCATACCAGTTTCTCTTTACCTTTCTCCACAAAGTGCTTAGGCTGAGACATATAAATTTCTTCTTCAAGATCACCATGAAGAAATGATGTCTGCACATCCATTTGTTCGACCTCTAAGTCATACGTTACTGCAAGTGACAAAATAAATCTAATGGACATCAGTGTAGCTACATGAGAAAAAAATTCTCCATAATCAATTCCCTCTACCTGGGAATAACCCTTCGCAACCAACCTCACCTTGTATTTTTCCACACTGCCATCCAGACCTATTTTCTTTTTAAATACCAATTTGTAGCCAACAACTTTTCTACCTTTAGGCAAGGACACCAAACTCCAAGTATCATTCTTTTCTAATGATGCCATTACTTCATTCATGGCTTCCAACAAAGAGTTTGAATCAGACATTCTAAATGCCTCTTTCATAGTCCTAGGCTCATCAGTGCTAGAAATTAAAGCATAGGCACAAGTAGAATCTATCAAAGAAAACCCATACCTATCAGGTTGCTTTCTTTCACGAGTTCACCTCCTCACTTGTTGACGCTGAGGTCGTTCTTCTTATTCAGAACTTTCGGAACTACTTTAGCTCTCCTCAGTTTCAGGTACATTTTGAATTTTCAATTCCTCTTTATCTGGTGTCAGAGGAATTTCAACTACATCCTTTTTTTTTCTGATTTTGTCTCTAACTGTAGATCCAAGGTAGAAGGCTTCAGCTCACGAAAGATTACACTTTTACTATATAGAACCTTCTCCGTATTAGGATTCCAAAGCTTGTATCCTTTTATGCTAGCACTATAGCAAATAAAAATACATTTGACAGCCTTGTTCTCCAATTTAGATCTTTTCTCATATGACACATAAGCATATGCCTCACAACCAAAAACTCGAATGTGTCTTAGAGAGGGCTTCTTACCAGACCATGCTTCCAAAGGTTTTTTTTCAATAAGAGCAGAATTTGGAGAATGATTTATCAAGTAACATGCAGTAGCAACAGCCTCAGCGTAGAACTTATCCTCCAAACCAGCACTACTCAGCATACTTCGTGCTCTCTCAATCACTGTCCTATTGAACCTTTCTACAACTCCATTTTGTTGTGGAGTATAAGGTGTAGTCTTATGTCTTTTAATCCTATGGTCTTTACAGTACCTCTTGAATTCATCAAAACAAAATTCACTGCCATTATCAGTCTTTAAACATTTTATTTTTCTTCTAGTCTAATTTTCTACAAGGTTCTTAAAATCCTTAAACTGACTGAACACTCCTGATTTACTTTTCAAAAAAATACAAATTCTCTTCTTGAATAATCATCAATAAATGATAAATAGTACCTTGACTTAGACAAAGAAGGAACATTCACTAGACCAAATACATCAGAGTGAATATAATCTAGCAAACCAGAAGATTTATGAGGATTGGAATAAAAACAAACACGGTGTTGTTTTCCATATATACAATGTTCATAGAATTCAAATTCGAGATTACAATCTTCGAGCCCCTCAACTAGGTTTTTATTCTTCAAGGTTTGTAAACCTTTCTCACCAATGTGGCCTAGCATATGATGCCAAAGCATAGTCTTTTCTGTTGGAAGTTTAACTTCCATAGAGTTTACAGAATCAGGAACATTTCCCTCTTTTCCTCCATGAGTAGCTTTTTGTGACTTTACAGTGACACTGTTGCATTGAACAACATGTGCATCCAGCTTGTACAAGGTACCAATATGAGCACCCCTTACTAGCACCATAGAGCCTCTAGTCATCTTGCAGCCATTTCCAGAGAACGTGACTTGCACTCCAATATCATTTAGCATACTAACAGAAATTAGATTTCGAGCCAGACCTAGTATATGCATTACATCCTTGATTCCCTTCACTCTTCCAATAGGGAATTGAATTTTGACTCTTCCACGACCAATAATTTCCAAAGATGACTCACTTGCCAAATACACCTTTCCACCATTGTATTCTTCATACTTTGTGAACCAATCTCTATGAGATGCCATGTGGAAAGATGCTTCAAAATCAATCAGCTAGACATCATCTGATGCCTGCATATCCAAGGCTGTGATGAAGACATCTGAATCACTCTGAGAAGAATCATTATTGGAGGAATTCTTCTTCTTCTTCTTTTTCTCCTCTTTACAATCCCTTCGGACATGACTAGGTTGCCCACAATTCCAACACTTCACCTTGGACTTCTTTCCAGGAGACTTTGATCTCCCCTCTGATTTTGATTTGGACTTCTTGTCCTTCTTCTTGCCTTTATCTTTCGATTTGCCTCTAAAAGCAAGAGCCTCCTTTGCCATCTCAAAAGATTTCTTTCTCATCTCTTATGATAACAAAGAAGCAACAACATCTTCCATTTTGAAATTGGATGTTGTACTCCCAATAGCCATCACCAGGTGATCCCAAGAGTCTAGCAAAGAACACAATAAAAGCATACAATGATCCTCTTCATCAATCTTCACACCAATAGATATTAACTATCTAATGAGCATGTTGAATGTGTTTAAATGATTAGCTACAAACCCTCCTTCCTGCATTCTCAAAGTTTACAGCTTCTTCCTCAAGAACAATTTATTCACCAAGGACTTCCCCTAATAAATAGATGCCAGTCTCTTCCACAAGGAAGATGCAGTCTTCTCTTCATGCACATTCAGAAGAATGGAGTCTGCCAAACAGAGCCTTATCAGCCCCTTAGAATTTCTATCTACAAGGTCCCAATCCTCTTGCTTCATGCCTGTAGGCTTCGTTCTAGACACAACAATCCAAAGATCATGATCAACCAATAGATCTTCCATTTTAAGTTTCCACAACTCAAAATTGCTGCCACTAAATTTCTCTATTTCAATCTTTCCTGATGTGCTCGCCATCTTAATTTGTAATTCAAATTACCAAAATTTCTACAAGACTCCCACTAAATAGAAATTGACACAAAAAACCCAATGTACCCACAAGGATAACACAACTAGCCAGGCTCTGATACCACTTGTAAGGAAAGATAAGTGTGGAAAAAATTCTCCAAATGTCAGAACCTCAGGGAAGAATGCAGAGATACTTTTAAATTTTCAATTATAGTCCAATTAAGATGCACTTGAAATAGATAACAGAAATAGAGAATTAAACATACACATATGAACACTAGATTTACGTGGGAAAACCCTTATGAGAGAAAAACCCACCACACCAAGAGAAGTCACTTTGTATTACAGCAATAGAGATTACATACAGAGACTAGACTTATCTTTCTGATGTCAAATTACAACAGGGTTCACAATGACTAACCTTGTACAAAACATTCATATTATAGTGCTCTCATAATTGAATTCATACACTGATCACTTGCCGAACCATCCAACAATCCATCGAACTAGACCACATCTACAATCTCTAAGTATATCCATGACACCCCTGTCTATCAAACTTCCTCTCAATAATGGCCGCAATAGTCCAACTGCTAGCGATTCCCATTTGGCTTCTCTGATTGGTCATAGAATCACCACGTAGGATATTCATCACTCGGTTAAAGGTGTTCAACCTATGTTCGCATGTCGGTGAGACACTAACCGTGTCTCCCCAATGCCACAAAGCTAGATTGTCATTATCACCAAGAGTCTTCACTATCGGCAAGATGTTATACCAAGTTCACAAGTCATATCAACCTTAGCATTCTCATTGGCAAGACAATCGCCATTCGATGAGACATCATACCGAAGTCCTCAAGTCACTTAGACATCAATATTCCATTCGGTGAGACTATTGCTACTCACCAAGACATCACACTGATGTTCACAAGTTATTATGAAGTGCCCAATAGTCAGCAAGACTTACCACTATCGCCAAGAGATCATAGCAAACCTTCAAGTCATACCGAAATGAACTTCTGTCAGCAAGACTTATCGCTATCACTAAGATTTCTTAGCGAAGTCTCCAAGTTACCCCGAGACCACCTTTTGCCAGGAGTCATACTGATAACAAACTATAACATCATTGAGACAAACACCCATCATTAAGAATTCATACTGAGACTTGCATGCTAGCTGGATGAGCATTAGTGAGACAAACGTATGTCGCCAAGAGTTCATACCGAAGCCTCCGTGTTACCCCGAAGACTCAAAGTGAATACCTATCGGTGAGAATTCTCTTGTCGGTATGAGACATATTGAACGTCCAAGACTCTTCCCAATGACTTCAAGTGAAACGTTGTCGGAAAGACAATCCTCCATCGCTGAGAGTTCTTATTGAAGTGTTCAATTCACCTTGAAAACTTCTTTCACCACAAGTCTCCCTGACACTGCTTGTCACCCAGAGTCTCCCCAATATTTGATAAGAATGGCATGTCAGCCAGAGATCTCCACTTGGCAGAGGGTTACAATGAATGCCACAAGTCACATCGATAACACCAATCGGCAAGACATTAGCAATGTCTCGGTGACATGAACAATCAACAGGAATGTCACACTAACTTTTCTCTTCCATAGGTTTCAACCTGTGAGATTAAGGCACATATTTCCAACAACAAGCAGATATTTAAACATGAAGAAATCAAGAGAAAAACACTAAATACCACTCTTCTATACTGAACACCTCTCAACTATAGTGTTTTTTATTTTATTCAAGTTTTTGAAAAAGAACCTGGGAACCAAGCACCACAAAAACATTCTCATCACCTAGAATACTTCCTCATCACAACCAAACCAAATGCAACATATTAGCTCAACCATACACATTCTTACTAAGGCAACACTAGAGGATGACACCAATGATACTACTAATGAAAACATAATGCAACTAAACAAAGCATCACCAAGGTTGACACCAATTAAACAAAAATCTAGATATGTTGACATCAATGAAAATGCAAACTACATATACTTGGAAAAATCTCCCCTTTTTTCATTAATGGCAACACATGATGTGGAAAACCATCAACAACAAACACAACAACTCTGATCACAAACACACCGCTCCATACTAACACTTTCTCTTGTCTCCCTCTTATCATATGGCTTTTTTTAGTTAACTCTCTCCTTAGCTATTTTTCTTCCTTTTATCTTACTCTCTCCTTCTTCACGTTACTCTCCCCCCTTTGACAATAATGGAAAAGGTAGCACACTTATAACTCTCTCCCTTTGACATACATGTATTTTTTTTCCACTATTATTATACCTCTACAACTTCCTTTTCTTTTTACTGCATTTTTTTCTTATAACCTTCTCTACACCAACTAACAACTACTACACATATCCCTTGAAATAGATGATAAATGAAAGACACTTATATATCATAAAATGACAACACTTACTACCCCTGACTGTAAGAACAAATAATTCCACTACCTATAGTTCCCCTTGAGAGGTAGGCACCAACATTAGTCCAAGAAAATGAATGAATCTTGAAAGACATTGGACTGATGCATATCCTTATGCATCTAATTCAAAGAAGGAGGGGCAATAACCCATAGCTTCTCCTAAAGATACTCAAAATTATCCTTAGGAAGAACCTTTATGAAGATATGTGCAACTTGATCCTTTGTAGCAACATACTCCAACTTCACCTCATTCTCTACCAATTTCTCTCTCAAAAAGTAGTGATACTAGATTGAGATAGTTTTATTCTTGAATGCATTACCATATTCTTTGAAATCTTAATATCAATTGTATTATCATAGAATATAAAAATTGGTTCATAATATATCACTCTGATATCCTTCAAGGTTTGCTTCATCCATAACACTTGTTTCCAACATGATGCTACAACAATGTATTATGCATCTGCAATAGATAATGACACCTAATCCTACTTCTTGGTAAGCCAAGACACCAACCTATTTCCAAGAAATAATGCACCAACACTTGTACATTTTCTATTAACCACACAACCTACCCAATCTACATTTGTACAAGAACTTGAAGAGAAATAAATATCCTTTGGATACCACAAGCCATGTTTTGAAGTTCCCTTCAAGTATTTGAATATTATCTTTAATCCTGCAACATGTAGCTTTTTGGGATCTTATTGAAATCTAGCAACAAGAAAAACTACATGCATGATATCCAATCTAGTAATAGTTAGATATAACAATCCTCCAATCATTGATTTTCACTTTCTTTGATCCACCTTAGGAGATTCATCATTCTTACTCAACTTGCAAATAGTAACATGTTGAACACTATGAATACTGAGAGGGGGATGAATCGGTATTCCACTGAACCATTTAATTTCTATCCATTCAATAATTAAAACATATCTAACAAAAAATATAAAAAAAACATGAAAGGGATCATAGCATCACATAACACATGAACAAATATTTTTACATAGAAAACCTAGAATGGGAAAAACCACAATGAGGATTAGCTCACAATATATTATAATCGATCATAAGATATTACAGGAAACACTGCTAGGATGCACTATCCTTGAAAGGCTCACAACCTGAAATGATTACAAAAGAGTATGGCTCACTACCAAAAATATGAACTAATGAAATACACCTTTTGTGTACAAAGTTCAGTTCCAATTAAGCTCTAGAAAACCAAATTCCTGCACTAGTTTGCAGGTATACAAAAACTTTTAATAACTTCATACAATATCACATTGTCACACATTGCACTTCTCATCATCCTTCATCACAAAAGTGTTTCATACACACATTTATATACCATCTTACATCAACATACATCAATTAGGTCCACCTAATTGGATGTAAACATACTTGATTAAAAATAGCTTGTTGGATCACAACAAAACTTCTTTTGCGCTCAAAATAAAAAGTGCAAAACATAAATTAGGTTGGCCAAGACCTAATAAATCACTCTCTATTCACCCACGAAGCAAACACCACATAACCATGTTTTCCAGAAGAAGAATATAAAATATCAATCTTTTTTCATTTAAATCTCTTAGCCTATTGAACCAAAATTGTTGAAAGCTCATCCATAGCTACACTTAATAGTCTTGACCTGCATATTAAAACCACATGGATAGATCTTATAACACAAACATTTTTGGACCAAATTATTGGATTAGAGTAGTAGAACCATAGTTTATCACAGTACCAAAACTGTCATAAACCAATGTTGGCATCAGTGACAACACATCAGAGCACTTCTTCTTCATTATTTCAACAATCTACCCCTTTGTCATTGATGGAAACACGTGCCAAAAATGAAAGAAAATAAATTCATACTCCAAAGCCCAAAATTGTGTGAACTTAACTCCCCCTTTCTGATATACATGAAACACATAAAAACAAAAAACCATTATTCACACATAACCTTCTCCACAGAATCTTCTCCCCCTTTGAAATCAAGGACAAAGGGTAAAAAAATTTAATCAAGAACTAGGGGAACCTTGGAGTTCCTTGAGAATAGCTTCCCAAGTAGGTCTTCATCCCAGATACCCTTTGCTCTAACAAGAGTCTGATGCAATGATTCTAGTTCAACTAGGCATGCTTCTCCTTCTTTCAGAATAGGTGGATTAAGATTCACTTTGTCTAGTTTTTCTACATCTACTAAGGCACTTGATATAGGAATGTGTCTGGAAATTACCATATCTCCAAGTTCTACAAATATTCTCATAACATCTTCTTTCTTCCTCTATAAAATGAAGAACCTACTCTACAAATCTACAATAGAAGTCCGGGCAATATAATTTCTATCTTCTATAATCCTATAGGTTTCAGAGGCTTTAGAAGGATGAGACTCTATTGAGTCCATTAAGTCCTTAATTCCTTGAGTGACAACATGCCACCACATGCAATATAAAAATAATATATAAGCTTCTTCATCACAATCCTTTACCTCTTTCAAACTTTGTAACACCTTGCTATGTGTAATTACACACTTGTTCTATAGAACTAGCAACCTTTTCTCCAACAACCTTGAATCTGCTTCTTTCGCAGTCTTTATCTTAAGGTTGGAGGTATATTATTTGATATAATCAATGAAAAAAATTAGGTTTTAAGTAGGCACTAAAGAACTATCAATTGTGGCACCGAGGGTTCTCTCTTGCAAATCCTTAATAGCTTCATTCACTAATTCAGTCCTGTTGGACTCAAGGAACACTGATAGGGGGGGTGAATCAATGTTCAATAAATATTTAAATTTCAATCTAGATGTTAAAACATTCACAAAATTTGAACAAAAGTAAAGATGCAAGAACATGAAAGAAACAATCAAAACACCATAACACCAAGATTTTTATGTGGAAACCCTGTTAGGGGAAAAACCATGGTGGAGATTAATCCACAATTTATACTTTGTTAAAAGTATGAAGAAAAAGGGAATGCACATGCATTCAGGCACACTACCTAGAGCTCACTACTCAAAATAAGGAACATTCACTACCTTACAAGATGTTTGGATTATAACAAAAGGTTGAACTAATAAATTAGCATCTGCAAATTCTTGGTATCAGTTCTGGTGAAGCTCATATAATAGATTTTGAACCTTTTGTCTGATTCTGCATTCTGTTCTACTCTACCTTAATTCACTTTCATAATAGTCCTTTTCTTCACAATAAAAATTCACTCAACTAATTTTTTGATATTCGCACATGCATTTGTCCTACTCTACACACACTCATCATCTTTAAAAATGAATTACCCAAACTTGCATATATACCAACTAGCAAGAATTCAATCACTACATGTTGGCTTCAAGTAAAATATGAAATATTCTCCATATGTTGGCTCAAATCATGAACAATTTATAATGTGCACCCATAAAATTTGGCTAATGCATAGCTAGGACCCAAAAAAAATGTCCAACACAAGAAAAAATTAAAAATATACTCCTAATACATCTGTGACATGCTACATTCACCAAGTCGGCCACCAAGAACAAATAAATAGAAATATCATCTTGTTGGATCTCCTAACTCATACACTGATCAAAGCAACATCAAAAAACTTAACTATAAGATGACATAGATGCTTAAAAATCTATCTTGGGGATCCACAACTCAAAATGATGATCCGGTGAGATATATAGATCAACATACTAACAAATAACCCTGTTCTTTCTGCTTTCTGTCGATAATACTATGTTCACAATTTTGTCTGTCAGTATGACCAAATCCTGATCTGTGGACCCAAAAAATGAGTTTGGTTACCATCAATGACAACACTAGAAGCCATATGCCAATAATCTCCCCCTTTGGCATTAATGGAAGCACTTAGTGAAAAATGACTAAGTGTCGAAATCAGAGATTATGTTGCCAAAATTCAAATTTTCAAAACACTTCTTTTCAAAATATTGCTCTCCCTTAGAATGACAAGGAATTTTTCACTGCACTCTCTCCCCCTTTGACATCAATGAAAAACATATTTGGGTTTCCCTTCTTGTAAAAAATTGATCAAAATTTTGAAGAAATACAACTATTGCACAAGTTAGAAAATTATTTTGTACTTATCTTTCATTTCCAGAAGAAATTTCTTCCAAGCTTCTACTACAATCCCAATGATTAAGATCAAGGTGTTGTTTTCTAATGTTCAGTTGATAATATGGATGAGGGATTCTGGAATTTTGATCGCTTCTTCTAACTTTTCTCCTTTCCTCAGAACCTCAATTAACTGCTCCAATCTACATTCAGTTAGATCCTTCACTTTCCAAAAAGTGTCCACAAGGGTGTTTCTGGAAAAGTGACTTTTGCATGCTCAGACTGCAACTCATGAATCCTTTTCTTGACTGCACCATCCTAGTCCTGAAACATGTTATAATCTTGACCAATTTTGTTTAACTTAGATTCGATCTACTCCACCTTATCTTTGTATTTCCCAACTCCATGAGGCCAACAAAGACAATAGTTGTAGATGTTATTTGCTAAGTTTATGCATTGCCTCAACACATTCATTTTCCTTTTTAATTTGGTAAGAGATAGCCTGAACTACTCCTTCAGATGAAGAATAATTTCTTCCTCTTTCTTATCCTGAGACTCAGAGGCCATAGTTTCCCTAATACATTCAATCATTTCTTCAGGTAACACATTATGGAAACTTTCCAATCTAATGTTACTGTGTGCAAAATAACTACCTAGAGTGCTCTCAATCAAGTCCTGCTCATATGAGGGTCTATCTAACCAAATGTCAGTAATATTTTGCATCCCACCTTTTTCCTAAACAAGTTGCAGTATCTTTGTTTTGAATAAAGCACCTTCTGCCATTATTACATCTGGTTCAACTATTTTTGGTTCATCCCTTGGAGTGTACTCATCAGAATCTTCTTCTGCTATATCCACAATTACCTGTTCTTTACGTTTTCCTTCAAATTTTGGAGACTTGTGAGTGGGAGGAGTATCATCAACAAACTCTGTTGCTCTTTTTTGCTTCCTCTCCATTTCACTGGAAGAGGACCCAACTTCAAGTGCTTTTACCAGAATGGAAATGCTAGTTTCTCCAAACTTTCCTAGAAACTCTTTAAAGAAATTTACATACTCTTGCTCATAATTTTCTAGGGTATTAGAGTGTTCAAAAATTTGCTTACAAACCAGTTCATTCTTCTTCCATACCGCATTATCAATCTGAGGCAAGCAATTCAAAAAATACATCATGATACATATGACCAAAGTACCAAACCTAAAGTGGTAATCTGCTTCTATTTCTAGTTGCGCATTTTCCATCAATTGATCTTTTAGCAAACTGAAAAGGTCAAAGTCTTGATCCTCCATTATCATTTTATGAAAAATGTAAACTGCACTTGCCGAGGTTGTGCCTTCCCTATTTCTAAAGAAGATTTTGTCTGAAATTCCATGTTCAATGTATCTTGTTATTGGATCTTTTATTGTCAAAATTATCAATGCCCTTTGATCTCCTATTACTCTGGTTAGGGTTTTGACTTCCTTGTTTTGAATCATCTTCTTTTTTAGAATATCCCTAACATTACATAATCCAGTTAAATTTCTAATCACCTCTTTCAAAATGAGATAGGGTCTATCTAGAGTTAGAATGTCATCATTTAATAGTTTGTTCAAGATAAACCTAACAACTTCTGCGTTGTCAAAATAAGGAAACTCATTCCAAATGTCTAAACTTTTCTGTTTTACTCCTTCAAGCCACTTCAATTCAGCAGCCAACAACAAATTTCTCACATCTCTAATATTTTTTTTGCTATATTCCTACAAATTCACAATTCCTTTGATTTGCTTCATTTTACTTTCTGTACCTAGCAAGTTTTCTATTGAGCACAAAGTTTACTAAGAATGCTACAAGCAATTGAAATACCTGATGGATTCACCACCGAATTGACTTGAATCCCTTGAAATTATGTTGTTGAGGCTCTCCTTCTATTCTTCTTCAATGCAAGATGACACATGAGGGTTCCAAATACCCTTTTATAACTCACACACCTAACCTTTTTACTGCATTAAATATTTTTCCCTAGGAGTTCTATTTACTTTGTTTTCTTAGACAATAGGAGAAGAATCCATCTATAGACCTTCTAGATCACAAATTTTTGTACAAGTGATCATAGGTACATTTGTAGACTGATAGCACAACTACTGACTATTTTTTGCATTCTGGCATCGACTACCGACTGGGGAACAAAGGATTTTTCTTTAAAAACTCCCCCTAGGCCAATTTCCTAAGATTAATTTCTAGAGCAATTACCGAAGGCTGCTTCCGATATGTGCTGATTTCCTTCATCATATTCACTCTTCTTTACCCATGTTTTCTTCATCTGATCTCTTATTTCTTCCACAATCACTTTTCCTTTTCCTTTATCATCTTTCTGTGAAATTATTCCTTTGTATACTAGACCTGTCATATCCATGTTTATTTTCTTGCATAATCTTGCAATGGGTATGTACAGGATCATGATGGGCCAAAAAGTGGCAATATGATGGGTATATATAGGGTATGTGACTGACAGCTTTTTTTTACCCAAAATTGATGAAACAAAAAGAGTTTTTAAAGGAGATTCTCATCTTTCCACTAATATAAATTATGCTTTACTTTGAATTTAATAAATAATTATTATTCATTTTCTATTTGAATTATGACTAAAGTCCTGATTGATAGGGTGATTGAAAAACATCTATAGGTTTCAAATGGTATCACATTTTTTGAATCCAAAACATGCATCGTATTCTATTCTTTGTATACTATAGGATTAAAAAAAATTGAATTTCATGAAGTTTTGACCAAGTTAAGGTGGTCAGACATACAAGTTTTTATATTTTTTAAAAATTGTAATAAGAAATTCATAATTAATTATTTACTTGGAAAAAAATTAGAAAAAAAGATGCATCACATCGTGACATGAGTCCTCTACTTCTATCTAAAATCTTATAAAAAAAATATTATCATTTTATTGTGGTTAGGGTGGTTAGACAGACATCTACTTCTTATTTTTTCCTTGAAATTTAAGTACTACTGCATTGAAATTTCAAATTTTCACCAAATAGATTTTTAAAAAATAAAAATAAACCTAGTAGTTTCAAAACTACATTCAATTTTCTACAAATTCTTTTCTCACATATTTTTGAAATAATATCGATAAATTATTCAAATTTTTACGTCAAATTGCCTAACTCTTTTTTTTCTAAATTTTTCACCACTTAAGGGCTTATTTTTTCCATGATGATCTTGCACATACCCCAATGTGACCAAAATTGTTACAAGTGTAACATGAGATTTGTTTGTATAGATCATTTATTCCATTGATTCCCCTTTGATATGCATTGATTAGCAACATGCCCAAATATTCCATAGGTGTAGCATTTAACATTCCTTACACTGATAGACATACTTCTACATTCAATTGACTTATGACCAAACTTATTGCAACTAAAACACTGATTGAGAAATGATAGACTTATTGAATTTATTTTTCTACACTGGGAAGCCATATGACCAAATTTATTGCAAGCAAGGAAATAACCATTAAACTTTTGAGCATTGGATTGTCTTACCGGATATCTTTTGTCTTTGTTCATCTGAATTTTTTGTCTGGAATCCTTATGTTTAGATCTAGAGCTTTCTCCTTTCTCATAGCCAAGATCTCACTTATCATTTTCATCCTTCTATCCTTTAGTCAGCTCATCAACCTTAGTAGAACTTATCCTAAACTTCTCCTTGTATTCATTTGCAGTATTGAGTTCATCTCTGAAAATAACAATCTATCTTTCAAGCTCTTGTTCATTATTTCTAGATTCTTGTAGTTCAATATCCAACTAAATGAATCCACTATTAACTCTATTGTATTCTTCAAATTTTTCTTTTAAGGACTAGGCCAGATTCTCCTCATTCTTCGTCCTTTCTTCAATCTCCCTAGTTAGCTTCATTTCCACAGATTCCATCTCAAGCTTTAGAGTAGCATTGTTCTTAGCAATATTTTCACATTCTTCAATTATTTCTTTTAGGGTTTGATACAGGTTAACATCTTCCAAACTTTTATTTTCTTTCTACTTCAACTAATCACAAATTTCCTTCCTCTTTTCTCTTTACTCATTGATTTTATCCTTTAGTGATTGAATGAATTTTTCAACATCCACAAGATTTTCTTTTAATTCTATATCTTCTACTTTAGACTAATCAAGATCATCAAGTGTCACCATAAGCTACTATTGAAGACCACTAGAGTGCATTGTATTCCAAGATCCACCTCAAGTTGTTAAAATTTTGTTGAAGAACCTTGCTTTGATACCAATTGTTGGACTCAAGGAACACTGAGAGGGGTGTGAATCAAAGTTCAAAAATATTTAAATTTTAATCCATATTTTAAACCATTGATAACATTTGAACAAAAGTAAAGATGCAAGAACATGAAAGAAACAATCAGAACACCATAACACCAAGATTTTTACATGGAAACCTTGTTAGGGGAAAAACCACAGTGGAGATTAATCCATAATTTATACTTTGTTAAAAGTATGAAGAAAAAGGGAATGCACATGCATTCAGGCACACTGCCTAGAGCTTACTACTCAAAATAAGGAAGGCTCACTTCCTTACAAGATGTTTGGATTACAAAAAAATGTTGAGCTAAGAAAGTAGCATCTGCAAATGCCCGGTATCAGTTTTGGTGAAGCTCATATAACAAATTTTGAGCCTTTTGTTTGATTTTGTACTCTACTCTGCTCTACCTTAATTCACTTTCACAACATTCCTTTTCTTCACAAGAAAAATTCACTCAACTAATCTTCTAATATTCTCACACGCATGTATCTTTCTCTACACACTCTCATCATCCTTCAAAATGAATTACCTGAACTCGCATATACATCAACTAGTAAGAATTCAATTGCTACATGCCAGCTTCAAGTAAAATACAAAGTATTCTCATATGTCGGCTCAAATGATGAACAATTTATAATGTGCACCCATCAAATCAGCTAATACATATCTAGGACCCAAAACAAAATTTCCAACACAAGAAACAATTAAATATTTACTCCTAATACATCCACGACATGCTACATTCACCAAGTTAGCTACCAAGAACAAATAAACAAAAAAATCATCTTGCCAGATCTCCTAACTCATACACTAATTAGAGAAACAACACAAGAATTAAAAATAAGATAACATATATGATTAACAATCTATCCCAGGGATCCACAACTCAAAATGATGATCGAGTGAGGCATACAGATTGACATACTAACGAATACCCTATTCTTTCTGCTTTCTACCGGTATGACCAAATCTTGATCTACGAACTCGAAAAATGGCTTCAACAGCCATCAATGACAACTATAGAAGAAATATGCCAACAAGTCCCTCTCTAATAGGTATGTTCAATTTCTTATGTTTCGGATTCAAGAAAAGTACCACAAACCTTTATTCTTTCTACAGGTAACATCTTTCTTACATCAACATAGTCCGGATGAGATGGAAGTTCAATCAACTGAAGTGGTAGCACAGGTTGAATCCTTATTTCCATTGGCAGTATACCCTTAAGAGTACTTCTGGATGATTCTTGAGATGGATTTGATGGCTCAGTGGTCTTGGGGAATTCTTCTTCACCTCTTCCAATCATTGTTTCTTTATTATTCTCTTCTTTCTTTTCCTCTTTTGCTTCCTTTTCTTCTTTTTCTTCTTTGGAGGGTTTTTCTTATGGTTTTTATTTCTTTTCTTCCTCCTTCTTGTCTTTGACATCTTTACCATCATTTTTCTTTTCACTTTTGTTTCCTTCCTCTTCATTCTTGTCTTCATTGCTTCTAGTATTTTCATGGTGATCTTATGGATTGGTACCAATATCATTCTTATGATAATATTCAATGTTTTTTTTTGTTTTTTCCTTTGTATCATTCAAAGGAAATGATGTCTCTGAAGCAACATGTGTTTCACCAACATTTTCCACATTAGGATGTTCCTCTACTTTTGTACCATTAAAAAGCTCATGTGTTTGAGTTGTATGAGATCGAAAGATAGTTCTCATCCCATAGACCTTTTCCATTTACCTTATTTCATCATGAGTTTCTTTCCTTAACTTTTTGGTATTGTCTTTCTCCCTAGTCATCATAATAGTGACTCCCTGTTTAACTCTGAAAAAATGGGAACACTCTTTTAGCATGGTAGCAACATATTCCTCAAATAAAGAGGATACATATGTGTTTAAGGCATTAGATTTTATTTTATCCTAAAAAATTATAGCTTCATGCCTTCTATGTACTAATGCTTCCCATACATTGGACCAGTCACCTTCTTCCTTATAGATTCCATAGTCTCATTAAAAATAACCATTTACTAAACAAAATAATCTATAATTGTTTCCTTATCCTTTTTATCAACTTCATCAAATAACATAGCAATAGCTAGCACATCCTTTGTTTCTATCATATTATTAACTAAAGATGATATCTTTAGAGGTGGATGATCACTTACAGGAGGAGAGTTGGGTATGCCCCCCTTAGGTTCTGATGTACCTTCTTCTTTCTTCTTCTCATGCACATGAATTTTGAAAGCTTCCATTTCATCTTTTGTCTCTTCTTCATCAGATGAGATATCAATATTTTCTCAAGTTTTTTCTTCTTCATTACTAGTAGATGGACAACTTCTTCTATTCCTTTTCAACCATTTCTCTTCTTACAAACCAAGATCAAGTTATTCCTATACAACATCACTTAAGTTTATTTTGACATTTTCCTTTCACTGTATTCTTCTTTTGGGAGTGGAAGATGGAACAACAAGGGGTAAATATCTCTTTTTAGAAGCTCTAGTGTTGGGTCCAGACGAAGTAGTTATGTTAACTATAGTTGGGATGTCATGATCTACCTTATTTCCTTTTACTACTATCATTACACTAGTTGTTGATGGCACTATAGAGGAAAAGGAGGATTCTCTTCCTGATCTCCCAGGCCTAGAAGGCACTTCAACTGATCTAGTCCTTTTCTCTTCTCAATTTCCATTATCTTATCAACATTATCCTTTGATAGTGAATGCATTTCAAAGTATTCTTCAAATTTTTTAAACACCCTTTTAGCTCTTTGTGGTGTTGAAGTTTCTAAATGCACTTCAGTAGACTCCTCTTCATATGTGTCATGTCGAGGTAGAGTGTGGTCCTTAGGACTATTCAATAGCATCTCAATCAAAATCTTAGCTATTTGTTCATCAATCTCATATCCCAAAGGCTCTATCCATAGATTTGTAGCTTCTACTACCTCTATGATGCACTCATTAGTGGACACAAGAAAATTTATCTCCTTTGCATACTTCTTTACTAGGCTCCTTGGAACTTTGTCTCTTTCATACATGTTGTTTTGGAAAATTGAAAAGAATGTACATAAAGCATCATTCTGCACTCTGAAATCTCCAAGACTATGTAAATGTTCAAAAATTTGGTGTGCCACTAGTCTGTTGTGATCCCATATAATGTTCTTCTTTCTAGGTGACTCTCTCAGAATGTAAAATAGTAAACATACTACCAAAGTACCAAACTTGAATGGAAACTTCTTTGTCTTGGTTTGAGTTATGTTATCCATAGGGTACGTGCAGGATCATCATGGGAAAAACAGGCCCCTAAGTGGCAAAAAATTTTGAAAAATCAGAGTTAGGCAACTTGACTTAAAAATTTGAATAAGTTATCTATATTATTTCAAAATATGGAAGAATAGAATCTATAGCAAATTGAATTTAGTTTCTAAACTACTAGGTTTTTTTTTAAAAAAAAAAAAATCTATTTGGTGAAAATTTGAAATTTCAATGCAGTAGTACTTAAATTTCAGGGAAAAAATAGGTGTCTGTCTAACCACCCTAAGCACAATAAAATGATAATATTTTTTACAAGATTTTAGACATAAGTAGAGGACTCATGTCCAGATGTGATGCATATTTTTTGTAATTTGTTTCCAAGTAAATAATTAATCATTAATTTTTATTACAACTTTTAAAAATATAAAAATTGTATGTCTGACCACCTTAACTTGGTCAAAAATTCATGAAATTCATTTTTTCTTTTTTTAATCCTATAGTATGCGAAGTATAGAATGTGATGCATGTTTTGGATTCCAAAAATGTGATACTGTTTGAAAGCTACATATGTTTTTCAATTAGCCTATCAATCAGGACTTTAGTCATAATTCAAATAGAAAATGAATAATAATTGTTTATTAAATTCAAAGTAAAGCATAATTTATATTGGTGGAAAGCTGAGAATCTCCTTTAAAAACCCTTTTCATTTCATCAATTTTGGGTAAAAATTAAGTCCTCAACCACATACCCTACAAATACCCATCATATCGCCACTTTTTGGCCCATCATGATCCTGCACATACCCCATAAGTTACTTCTAAAGCAACTCACAAAAGTAATATCCCATTCCATTAACCACCATCTCATGTGCAACATAGATTGTAGTTGTAGAAACTAAATTGCCTCTATTGTTAAAGTAGATTTTCTAACCAATGAATATAGCAACATACCTCATAGTAGGGTTTGCAATGTTCTTTGTTGGCAGTTCTCTTCCATCATATGTAGCACCAATTAGTTTCGTGACCATATCATTCTTCATAGCCTTTAGTACCGGTATGGGTCCAGTGTTACAGAGACCGGTTAGAGATTTAATTACTTCCTTGGTGATTAATCCAGCTACACTTGTCCACACAAATTTTTCATGTACTATGCTAAGTTCCATCCTTACAAAATTTGTAGACATTTCACCACAAAAGTCTAGAAACCAATTCCATACATGGGTATGTGTAGGATCATGATGGGCCAAAAAGTGGCGATATGATGGGTATGTGTAGGGTATGTGGCTAATAACTTTTTTTTACCCAAAATTGATGAAACAAAAAGGGTTTTTAAAGGAAATTATCAACTTTCCACCAATATAAATTATTCTTTACTTTGAATTTAATAAATAAATATTATTCATTTTCTATTTGAATTACGACTAAAGTTCTGATTGATAGGCTGATTGAAAAACATATATAGCTTTCGAACAATATCACATTTTTTGAATCTGAAACATATATCACATTCTATGCTTTGCATACTATAGGATTAAAAAATATGAATTTCATGAAGTTTTGATCAAGTTAAGGTGGTCAGACATATGAGTTTTAATATTTTTTAAAAGTTGTAATAAAAATATCATAATTGATTATTTACTTGGAAAAAAATTACAAAAAAATATGCATCACATCAGGGCATGAGTCCTCTACTTATATCTAAAATATTATAAAAACCTATTATCATTTTATTGTGGTTAGGGTGGTCAGATAGACACCTACTTCTTATTTTTTCCCTAAAATTTAAGTGCTACTTCATTGAAATTTCAAATTTTCACCAAATAGATTTTTTTTAAAATAAACCTAGTAGATTAGAAAATACATTCAATTTGCTACATATTCTATTCTTACATATTTTTGAAATAATATAGATAAATTATTCAATTTTTTACGTCAAGTTGCCTAACTCTGATTTTTCTGAATTTTTGACCACTTAAGGGCCTATTTTTTCCATAATGATCTTGCACATACCCACATCTAGCTTCTTCCGTACTAGGTTTTTGTATTCTTTCTACATAGATAAATTATTTCCACTTAGCTCTTCTATCCTTTAATCCTTGAGAACCTGATGGTAAAACTCTTCCCTTTTTTGTGAATGTAGGTTCTTGTGTTCTCAATAGGAAAGACATTACTTAGAATTTGTGAAAACACACCCATGGGGTCCATTTTGTAAACCTTCCAAGAAAATCTTTTGAATTTTGGTCCAGGTCTCTTAGAGGTATCAACCACTATGGAAGTTTTCATTTTTCTCTCAATTACTTGTATATAATTAAGACAATTACTTCTAATTAAATTCCACAAAGTACAGATAGTTTTAAATACATTTTTCAAGCTTTGAATGAAACTAGGGTTTGATGCCAAATACTCTCAATCACCTGCAAATCACTTTAACCTCATTCTTCTTTCTTCTAAATGTGAAAAATTGATTTAACTCGACTTCAATTTCTACTTTATATTTTATTGATTTACCCTAATTTTTCATTTAATGCATTTCACCTTCAAAAGTTGATAAACACCTTATGAATACACTATAAACCCTAAAATGCTCCACAATTCTCCAAAATTGCATATTTTATACTAGAAACATTTTCAACACCTTTAGAGTGACGTCTTGCATAAGATATCTTTGTGTCACTACTTGAAACCTCTTATATGGAGGGTTTATAAGATTTCTCTTTAAAATCTCCCCCTAAATCCAACATTGGGTTTAGTTTATAGAAGAAGTATCTGCACCAAATTCAAGTACAAATGCATTTTGATTCATCATTATTCTTAGACTCTTCCTTTTTCTTCCAAATATTTTCCATTTCCTTTTTGACTTTAGTGGGATATACTTTTTTCATAGATTTATTCCTTTGTTCTAGATTAGAATTCTTCCCATTCTTGCTTTTGCAAAATTTTGAAATATGTCCAGGATTTTTGTAGGAGTAGCCCACAACATTCTCCTGACCAAACTGATTTGTATTCAACATTGATTTGCATTGGTTAGCTTTATTTCCAGATGCATTACATGTGTAGCATTAGCCTTGAAATTATTGAATCATTCTACTAGCTAGCTTTGAAAACCATTCTACCAATATTAAATCTATTTATCATCATTATCTGATCTCTACACTTAGTAGCTCTATGTCAAAATTTATTGCAAGGAAAACATTGTCCAACAAAGAATCCAACATTCTAATTCATTATACTTCTATATTTTGTTTCCCTATGACCAAATTTATTGGATGAAAAAAAAGTACCATTAAAAGATGGGTACCTTTGAGCATTTTGTTGTCTGATGGGAGTTCTTCCAGTGTTGCTTCTTTGGTTCTTAATTTGTCTATTATTTCCTTGAGTCTTCTTTTGATTGTCAATCTTGTTAGGAGTCTAATTTTCCTTTGAGCTTTTTCCTTCTTCAAGTCCCAAAACACCTTTATCTTTAGCTAGTTTCTAAAATGCAATCAAATCATCAAGCATTATAGAACTTGTTTTGAATTTTTCCTCGCGAGCTCTTACTTTCTCCAAGTTAATTCTTAGGATTACCACTTCTTGTTCAAGCTTTGTACATTCATCAATCTTGTTCTAGATTTTTTCTTTTTAACATTCTTCAACTCTTTTCTTTTCTTCCACTTCTACCTTTAGTCCAATGATTTCCTCATTTTATTTCTTCAACTGGTCACTCACTTCTTTGTGCCTTTCTTAGAATTTCTTAATTTGTTCTCTCAATTTCTTGATCTATTCATTTTCTTCTTTTATGTTCTCCCTTAGATATTCTTTCTCATTTTCACTTTTTTCTAGGTCTTCAAGAGCAATATGGAGTTCTTCAGGTGTAGAATTCTCTTCTAGAGTAACAAGATATTTTTTATTAGCCATATGTTCAAGCTTCAAGATCTTCCTTAAGCTGTTAAAATTTTCCAAAGGAACCAAGCTCTAATACAAATTGTTGAACACTTCGAATACTGAGAGGGGGGTGAATCAGTATTCTACTAAACCATTTAACTACTAACCATTCAATAATTAAAACACATCTAACTGTAGTTGTAAACATAAACATGAAAGGAATCATAACATCACATAACAAGGTATGCACAGGATCATGATGGGCTAAAAAGTGGCAATATGATGGGTATGTGGCTGACGACTTTTTTTTACCCAAAAATTGATAAAATGAAAAGGGTTTTTAAAGGAGATTCTCAGATTTCCACCAATATAAATTATGCTTTACTTTGAATTTAATAAATAATTATTATTCATTTTATATTCAAATTATGAATAAAGTCCTCATTGATAGACTGATTGAAAAATATCTATAGCTTTCAAATCATATCACATTTTTTGAATCCAAAATATTCATCACATTCTATGCTTTGCATAATATAGGATTAAAAAAAGAAAAATTGAACTTCATGAAGTTGTGACCAAGTTAAGGTGGTCAGACATACGAGTTTTTTATATTTTTTAAAAGTTGTAATTAAAAATTTGTAATTAAATATTTACTTGGAAAAAAATTACAAAAAAATATGCATCACATCAGGACATGAGTCCTCTACTTATATCTAAAATCTTATAAAACAATATTATCATTTTATTGTGGTGAAGGTGGTCAGACAAACAACTACTTCTTATTTTTTCCTTGAAATTGAAGTACTACTACATTGAAATTTCAAATTTTCACCAAATAGATTTTTTTTTAAACAAACCTAGTAGTTTAGAAACTACATTCAATTTTCTACAACTTATATTGTTACATATTTTTGAAATAATATAGATAACTTATTCAAATTTTTACATCAATTTGCCTAACTCTAATTTTTCTATTTTTTTTGCCACTTAAGGGCCTATTTTTTCCATGATGATCCTGTACATACCCAACACATGAACACCAATATTTTTACGTGGAAAATCTAGAATGGAAAAAATCATAGTGAGGATTAGCTCACAATATATTAAAACCAGTCATAAGATATTGCATGGCACATTACTAGGACACACTGTCCTAGAAATTCACACAACCTAAAATGATTACAAAAGAGTATGGCTCACTGCCGAAAAGAAGAATTGATGAACTACACCTTTTGTGTGTAGAGTTTATTTCTAACTAAGCTCTAGAAAGAAAAAGTCTTGCACTGGTTTGTAGGTATACAACAACTTTCAATAACTTTGCACAGTATCACATTGTCACAAATCACACTTCTCATTATCCTTCATCACAAAAATGTTTCATACACACACTTATATACCAACTTACATCAATATACATCAATTAGGTTGGACTAATTGGATGTAAACATACTCGATTCAAAATATCTTGTTAGCTCAAAACAAAACTTCTTTGGTGCAAAAAAAAATGTGCAAGACATAAATTAGGTCAGTCCAGACCTAATACATCACTCTCTATTCACCTACAAAGTGAACACCGCATAGCCATGTCAGCCAAAATAATGTACAATACCAAACTTCTAGCAATTAAATCTCTCAGCCTATTAAACCAAAATTCTTGAAAGCTTGTCCATAGTTGCACTTAATAGTCCTAACCAACATATTATAACCACATGAATAAATCTTCTAACACAAGAAATTTTGGACCAAATTACTAGATTATAGTAGCAAAATGATAGGTTATCGTATGACCAAAATTGTCATAAAGCAATGTTGGCATCAATGACAACACACCAAAGGGCTTCTTCTTCATTCTTCCAACATAACCATAGGGGTAATACTAGTTCGGAGTCTTCCATTCCATACTTCTTCAACATTTTCTTGGCATACTTTGATTGTGAAATGAATATACCTTTCTTTATTTGACTAATTTGTAGTCCAAGGAATAAATTTATCTCCCCAAACATATACATTTCAAAGTCTTTTTGCATCTCTTCTATAAATCTCTTGCACATTGCTTCATTAACTCCAAATACTATGTCATCAACCTACACAATTACAATCAATATTTGATCTTTCTCCACCTTAAAGTAAAGATTACTATCTCTGGTAACTTTATTGAATCCATGCTGCAATAAGTACCTATCTAATCTATGCACCATATTAGGATTATCTAATAACTAAAATCATTTTGGTTGCTCAATATAAACTTCTTTGAAATTACCATTCAGGAATGCAAACTTCACATCCATATAATACACATTGAAATCTTTGTATGATACAAAATAAAAAGACATCCTAATAGCTTCAATCCTTGCCATCGAAGAAAATGTCTCCTCAAATTCAATTCCTTCCACTTATGAGTAACCCTTACACACAAGCCTTTCCTTATTCCTAAAAACCTCTCTATTTTCATTTAGTTTATTCCTGAATACCCACTTAGTTCCAATCACATTCTTGTTTATTGGTCTTAGGAAAAGTTCTCAAGTCTAGTTCTTCTCAATCTACATTAGTTCTTCTTCCATAGCCTTGATCCAATAATCATCTTTGCTTGCCTTAATCAATGTTTAATGTTCAACTTTAGAAAGTAAACATAAGTTTACTTGTTCTTCTATCATAGCATCCTTACTTCTTGTCAATACACCTTTGATTTTGTTACCAATGACCTGATCTTTAGAATGATTCTTCTCCAAATACTTAGGATTCTTAGGGATCCTTACCAAATATTCTTCGTCTTCAATTCGTACTTCATTTTCCTTACCTTTATCCTTTTCTTCTTCTTTGTAAGAAGACCGATTTGATTCATATCCATCTATCATCACTAAAATTTTATGTAGATATTCATCCACTTTGACACTTGCACTTTCAAAAATCCTTCTCAGCCTCTTGTTGTAGCACTAGTAAGCTCTTTTTTTTATAGAATATCCAAGGAAGGTTCCTTAATTAGATCTTGAATCAAAATTTAATGAGTTTTCTTCATCTCTCTTGATATAAAATTTTCTTCCAAACACTCTAAAATATTTGACAATAGGATTACTTCCATGCCATAACTCATAGGTAGTCATTAAACTATTTTATTTTTCTTGTACTTTGTTAAATATGTAGACTTTACTATGAATTTTGTTCTCTCTAGTATACTTTCAATAGTTTTTCTTCTTTCACCATAGTTCTTGTTGCTTCCTGAACAACCCTATTCTTCCTTTCAACCACTCCATTTTGCTAAGGAGTCTTGAAGGCTGAAAAATACTTCTTTATTCCTTGATCTTCACAAAATGTGTTAAACTCATAGGAGGTAAACTATCCACCTCTATCAGATCTCAAATATTTTATCTTCATATCCATGTCATTCTCAACCATAGCTTTGAATTCCTTAAACTTATCTAGAGCTTTTTATTTTTCTTTTAGAAAAGTAACCTATCAATTATAGAATAATCATCAATTAAAAACATGAAATATCTATTACCTTGAAAACTTCTTGTTCTTATAGGTCCACAAAGGTCTATATGTACCAACTCTAGAGGACTGGTAGAGGATTTTTTGATGAATTTGAAACTTAATATTCTAGCTTGCTTTCCAATCTAACATTCATTACAAACAACATTTATAGGCTTTCCAATCTTTGGAAAATCTCTCACAACTTAAATTGAACTTATCCTCACTAGGCTATCAAAATTAATGTGACACATTCTTCTATGTCATAGCCAAATTTCATTAATCTAATTCATAAAACACATACCATTAGCACCATTAAGCTAATAAAAATTTCCATATGTCCTTCTTCCTTCTGCAACCAGAGCTAGGGAGATTTTTCTGATCTCAAAACCATCATCCTAAAACATAAGATTATATCATTTTATACACATCTATTCTACACTCAAATGGTTATGTCATAGACCCTTAACATCTGGAAAACATCATTTTTATTATGCTTTCCATCAAAACTTTCCCACATATCTTAATAGATGTATCATCGCCAAACTTTACTAAACCACCTTCAAAATTTTCAATCTTAACAAACTTACTCTTATCACATGTCATATGATTTGAGCATACACTATCAATCATCCATTTTTCTTTTCTTCTCTAGAACAAAGAGAATTCGCAATTTCTCCCTCAATATTATGATCTATTCTCAAAGTACTTTCCTTCATACATCTCTCAAAGTTAGTAGATTTATTTCCATCATTTAGAGCCTTGAAAAAAAATTCATTATCCTCATCATCAAGGTAATTAGATTCATCATCAATTATAATAGAATCTTCTTTAACATAATATATTTTCTTAACTGATTTACCTTTGATCTCCTTAGGTCTATCTTTTGAAGATTTGACAGGACATCTTGAAGCATAGTGATCAATATTTTCATAGTTAAAGCATTTGAAAGGTAACTTACCTTTGTATTTTCTAGTTCCCTTTTCAATTTTCTCACAAATTTTGCTTCCAACTAATCAAATTCATTAGGATCAGGGAATGTGTGGGATCATGATGGGCCAAAAAATGGTGATATGATGGGTATGTGTAGAGTATGTCATTGACGAATTTTTTTTACCCAAAATTGATGGAACAAAAATGGTTTTTAAAGGATATTCTTATCTTTCCACTAATATAAATTATACTTTACTTTTAATTTAATAAATAATTATTATTTATTTTCTATTTGAATTACAACTAAAGTCCAGATTGATAAGTTGATTGAAAAACATCTATAGATTTCAAATGATATAAAATTTTTTGAATAAAAAACATGCATCCCATTCTATTCTTTGCATACTATAGGATTAAAAAAAAGAAAAATTGAATTTCATGAAGTTTTGACCAAGTTAAGGTGGTCAGACATACGAGTTTTTATATATATATATTTTTGTAATAAAAAATTTATAATTAATTATTTAATTGGGAAAATATTACAAAAATTATGCATCACATCTGGACATGAGCCCTCTACTTATATCTAAAATATTAAAAAAAACTATTATCATTTTTTTGTGCTTAGGGTGGTCAGACCGACACCTACTTCTTATTTTTTCCCTGAAATTTAAGTACTACTGCATTGAAATTTAAAAATTTCACCAAATATATTTAAAAAAAATAAAAATAAACCTATTAGTTTAGAAACTACATTCAATTTGCTACAAATTCTATTCTTACATATTTTGAAAATAATATAGATAACTTATTCAAATTTTTACATCAAGTTTCCTAACTCTGACTTTTCTTATTTTTTTGCCACTTAAGGCCTTGTTTTTTCCATGATGATCCTGCACATACCCATCAGATTCCTCATTTTTCTATACTTTTCCAACTTTGAAAGTAGTCTATTTATTTGAATCACTTGAACCAAACTCTATTAATTCAAAATTAGTTAAAATACCGAGTAACTAATCTCTAGAATAATTATTTAGATTCTAAAATTCCTCAAAAGCAAAAACCTTATGACTATAGGATTTAGGCAAAGTTCTTAGTACCTTCTCTACCTCCTCATCATCTTCAAGATTTCCACTAAGTCCTCTAATGGAATGGACAACTTCATCTACTTTTTGTATGTAGCTAGTAATATATTCATCCTCTAACATTCATAGGGTTTCAAAATTTATCTTTAGGTTCCTCATCTTAGCTTGCTTAACCTTATCATCTCCTTCATAAATACTTGCCAACTTTTTCTAAATTTCCTTAGTAGTTTTAAGATTCATAACTTTCAAAAATTCAATATTAGAAATACCACTCAAAAGAGCATACCTTTCTTTACCATCTTTTTCATTGTCCTTGATCTCATCATCAATGCTCAAACCATTTGTAGGAACAGTATATTTAGATTCAACAAACTTCTAAACTTCAAACCCTAGTGAAACAAGGAAACCTTCCATCCTGGCCTCCTTCTTGTACACCATCCTAGATCTACCTAAAGCAATTAAGATTTCTTCCAAGGAACATTTCTCTAATATCAATTGTTTAATGCAAAATAAACTGAGGGAGGGTTGAATTAGTTGTACATTAAAACATTGAAACCCTCTTTATTAGATCTACAATAGTTCTTAAACCCTTAACAATCACTTAAACCCTTATCATGCATTAGCACAATGTAAGGATGAGAAAAAATAATGCAAACACATCCAAACACATGAAAGCACTATATTTACATGGAAAAACTAAGAAGGGAGAAAAAACAATGAGGATTAGCTCACAATATAAAGTAATTGAAACACCGAATGCAATAGGATCACTTTTGGAGGGATCACTTCCCAAAAGAAAGAAGGGATCACTGCCAAATTAGAGAAACAAAAAATAAGAATGTTACAATGAGTAATCCATCTCAAAGCAACAAAAAGATCCACCACAACTTCAACAACGCGTTCTTATCCTTTCTAAAGAATGTTGACACCCTTTTCTCACTACTTCCAGTAGTCTAACACATAAAATATCACACTTTTGCACTTCACAACTCTATAGCTCACATCACAAACACTACTACCTAATTCTCCACCAACTCAACACTTATTTATACTATCCCCTATTGGAACACAACTATCTACTAAGAGGGGAGTGAATCAGCAGAAAAATTAAACCTTACTTTTTATTTTTTTTAATACAGATTAAACAAGCATATAGAGATCACACAAAAATACTCATAACACTAGATATATGTGGAAAACCTAATATGGGAAAAACCACATTGAGAATAATTTCTAGGATCTACTATCCCAATCCAACCTCACAATAAAACATCACTGGTTACAATGTTTAAGGGAAAAAACCCTAGGAGACACCAGTCCCATTGTTTAAGAGCACCAACTTTAAGGAAACACCCACTCCCTAACTAAGCACCAACCCAGTTATCTAATGGCACTAATCAATTAGATTTACAATGAAATATGGAGCAATGAATCTAAATTTTATATGATTCAAAAATGAATCCAATTCAATGTTGCAAACCTATTCTGCAACTACACATTGTTTACTGATGTCCACTAAGAAATTGATTTCTTTACTTTGCACTTCTCTTTCCCCTTTCTTTGTTGTATCTCACACACCTTTACAATTAAATGCATATCCTATATGATATTATTTGGGTTACATTATAGGTTTTTTCTTCATAGCATATGCATGATCAACTTACTCTCTCTCTCCACACTATACTTAGTCATTCAACTTCACTCAAACAGCTTCACCAACAAGCCATCTCTCCTTAATCCAAACACCACCAACCTTATTCAATGCAATTTTTTTTTTTTGGAATTTCTCAATCTTAAGATTTGATTTGAATTTAATGTCATATTCATGTATGCTCGATCTCATTCTAGATACATAACTACCTATACATTAATGGAATCAAGAATTCCTTCCAATTCTTCACCAAAATGTATATGGAGTGGATATATAATTTTTTGTGCAGTAATTCATTTTTCCTAACCATTTGAAAACATCCAATTTTTGAATATAGACCATTGATCTTGAATTTCATGCCATGATATAGTGTATCTTATTTACCCACCTTTTTTTAAATTGCAACCATCCAATTTCAATTGCTTTAAATGTGGCTATAGATTTTAAGTGATTCACAACAACAATGTGAATCAATTAAAACAATTAATTTCTTCCACATGTCTTATTCAAACAAAATAGCATTGGTCAACTTTGTTCAACATAAGCATCCTATGGAATGATGAAATTACTCATTCATTCATGCTTGTCGGGGGTCAAGGATTGCTAATCCCTCTTACCTCATACTTGAGGTGCATTGCAAAGCTTAACAAGAAAGCTAAAACACTAAAGTCTAAATATTCTCCATACTTGTCAGGGTTTGGCCATCGACCTTACCCTTTACCTTCCCTTACACCATCAAAAACCATCACACTAAGCTTTGAACACAAAAGTGTGAAACTGTGAAATATGCATGAGGTTGTTGGATGTTGGGGTTCACCCTTTCATCTTATCACTTACTAGCATTTCAATAAGCAATAAGCCTTTCTACCAAGCTATGATGCCTGAACAAATCCTTTTTTGGAAGCCTTGCAATGTGAGCATGAAGTATGGAAGTTTGTGTTGTTTATGTTTTCATTGATATCAACATGGTAATAACTACATGGTGATGACTATATGGGAAGTTGGTTTGGTTTACCAGAAGTTTTTCTCTGCCACTAACACTCCTTTGTGATGGATCAATATGTTGGTATTTGAGTTGATCAAAACTCATTGCAAGATCTGATATGACTAATATCTAGTATGAATTATGGAAGGTTGTGTTGTTTATGTTGTCATTGTTGTCAACATGGTAATAACTACATGGTGATGACTAAAAATCCTTTGTGATGGATCAATATGTTGGTATTTGAGTCTAAAACTCATTGTAAGATATGATATGACTCTAATCTCCTAACCATGTTTTATTGACTCATTCAGAATACTTTTTCTTAGATCTTGAGACATTCTGTTGACTATGAACATAAAGTTATCTCTGAAAAAGTTCAACTCTATATCCTTCTATTGTTTTGTGTGTGGTGTAATATGCGGGAGACTCTACATTCTACTGAGTTGAACATTCTTATACTATGGTTGTTTTGATAGTATCTTTACTCATGGTATGATGGGAAATTAATGTGTTCTCCGATCTAGAAGGTGTTTGCTTTGAGAATTATTTGTTAGTTTAAATAATTATGTTTCTATTATTGGCCGAATTAGTGAATGCAATATATTATGTAGACTAATAGTCAACTTGGCATAGTGTACTACATGGATAAAATGTTTGAATCTTATATGTTTCTAACTTAATTGATGAATAAGTTATACTTGTGTATATATAAGGAAGTGGAAAGAGAAGAAAGTAAGGAAGAAGAGGAAGGAAGAGTTCAAGAAAGGAAAAGTGTTAGTGTGTGTGTGAGCAAGTGAATAGAGGAGAAAATTAGAGCTTCAATGGAACTGAACCCTGCACATTGAAGGTGTATTTCATCAATTCATTCTTTTGGAAATGAGCCACTATCATTGTATCTTGGCAATGAACCATATTTTTACTAAGGTTGTGGGCCTTTTTAAGGATAGTGAGTCTTGGTAGTGAGCCTCGTAATACTTTGTATCCAAATATAATATATTGTGAGTTAACCGTCACCATGGTTTTTCCCATTCTATATTTTCCACATAAAAATCCCAGTGTTCATGTGTGTGATTGCATTGACTTTCTTTTATGTTCTCTCTTGCTAATTCAGTCAAAATAGTAATAATGAGTAAGTGGATTTTATTATTAGTTTGTGGAATATTGATTCACCCAATCCCCTCTTAGTATTTTGTATGTTCAACATCCTTCATAAGATTTAACCCTTTTGACTTTTTTCCTTCAGGATTTACCCATTCTCCTTTCTTCATGCTTAACAAATTTTTAAGGCATAAGCCTTAACTCCAAAGTCCAATGTCTGATGCCTTTTCGGACTTACACATTTCTAACTCATTTTTATTTATGCATTCAGTATAAGGTATTTTTGATGCCCAATTTCTAATTACTGTTGGACTTTACACAATTTTTCTTTATTTCATTGAGGGATTCAATATAAGGTATGACCAAAGCCTGAACTCCAAAACCTTTTAGACTTAGTACATTATTTTCAACATTTCTTTGAGGCATGTGATATAGTGTATGACTAAATCCATATGTCTAATCATCTTTAGAATAGAATAAGCCACAAGCCCAAAGTCTGAAACTCAATTGCACTTAGCTAAAAATGACTAACTCCTTCATTCTCAAGCAAGCAATATAAGATAAGCTTGAGGCCTAAAGTGTGCAATTCTATAATTCTTTAGAACTTACTTCCTTAGCATCATAATGTTGATTAGTCTATCTTTTTTAAATCAATGAGTGAACTGTAGAGAAGGTGGATTCGCTACTCATGAGTCTCTTTATTCTCAAGATAATCCAAATGGGTGAACAACCATAAACTACCTCAAGAAACAAAGCAAGAGTTTTAGAGTTAGAAAGAGAAAATCATAAAGGTTTTCTAGACAAATTTTAACAAGCTCCCATCTAAAAGATAGCAACATGGAATAGGGATGATAGCGTAGTGCGCTAGAGTCCTAGAGACACACTAGTGTCTCGTACAGACTAGAGAATGAGAATATCATAGAAAAAAAAGTGACCTCTAATAATTTGATTACTGAGAACTTCTAGAATGTGAGAAAGTCACAAAATGTAACAAAATTGAAATGAAGTGAAGTATAAATGATAAAGTAAGAGAATAAGAGATAGAAAATTCTCACAAAAATTCAAGTAATGCAACCTCCAACAAATGATTTTCTTCAATACCTACATACATAAGATCTAGAGAAAATGTTGGGGTTGTATAGGAGTTTTCCTCAGTCAAACCCATGTTTTGGTGTTCCCACCTCCACAAATAGCCAAATAGATAGATAAAGATAATTGGAATGAAATGAATGCAAGATTGATAAAATCAATCCCCACCCAAGGAGAAGAACCCATATCATAAGGATGTGATAAATCCCAAGATTCCCACAAGGATAAGGTAAGAGAGATATCAACTGCAAGGTATAAGGAAGCCAAAGATAGCAAGGATGAAATAGAGGGATATGAGACCCAAGAGATCTACAAAGAACAATAGAAGGGCTTAAGAGTGCTTGAAGTTGTTGTAAAAAGAGAGATATTTGTGTAAGAAATAGAGTAAAGAGGGAAAGGAGAGTGTATACAAGAGAGAAAGTTACAAAGAGACAAAATGAATTGAAAGAATGGATTAAAAAGAGAGAATAAGAGGGAAAAGAAGCTTCCTAAGTGGTTACAACGAATCCCAAGCCATTACCATTGAAAAAACTTGTTGATAAGTGGAAAACATGGTTGGAAGTGGTCATTTGAATGCAAAAATGTCACATGATGCTAGTGTGGCATGTAGACATCCATACAATGCACTAGTGTCTAGACACATAACACTACAAAATGACACGAATGGGAAAAGGACAAGGTTTGACACAAAGCTAACATGTGAAGGTAGCTGCTAAAAAGGGGCCCTAAGCATCCTAAGAAGGGAAAAGGTTGATGCAGGGGCTAAAATGATCCTACACAAATGCTAAGGGAGTGGACACCAAAGTTGTTACAAGAATGTAAATGAAATTTCAAGGGTTGCAAATTTATGACATTACATTTTGTGCCCACTTTAGTGGGAATATGAATCTACACTAATATGCACACTAAAGGAAACCTACTAAACATAAATAATGTCATGATACCAAAAGGATACTATAGAGGAAGTAGATAACTCTTTGAACTGATGAAGTTTTCCCCTAGGATAAAGACCTAAAAAATAAACACATTAGATAAGAAAGACTTGCACAAGAAAACAATGTTAGAACATAAAAATTCATTACACCATTGGTTAGAACACACGCACAAAAGAACACAACAAACTCACAATATTTGAGTCAAAAAAGTGAAAGAGACATTGATGTAAAAGGTTATCTCAGTACTATGCATCATCCTCAAATTAAGAAATAACACATAGAAGAATTCTAAAATGAAGAGAATAATGCACCCAAAAGTTAGGGAAGCAACTGTTGGCAAAACAAGGAGAGACAATTGAGAGCAGGGGTTGAATCGGTTGTCACAGAATACTTAAATATTTTCAAACTTTATTTAACTCAATCTAAAATATGATGAATAAACAATAAACCATAAACATTCAACACATCAGGAACATAGAGAACACCAATATTTTTACATGGAAACCCTGTTAGGGGAAAAACCACGGTGGAGGTTAGTCCACAATATTATACCCTATTAAAATTATAAAGAGAATTAATGGGAATGCCCATGCATTCAGGCACACTACCTAGAGCTCACTACTCAAATACAAAAGAGGACTCACTATCCAAAGAAAATTTTGGATTAAAACCATCCAAATTGTGAACTGAGAAAATAGCTTCTACACAAGCCTGATTACAATTCTAGTTAAGCACAAAAAAACCTTCTTCACTCTTCACTCAAACTTCTTCACACTTCACTCAATCTTCTTCAAAATCTACTCTACAATCGAATGATATTCACACATACACATATGGGATCACACAGATCACACTTTACACTAATGAAACAATCGCTCTTATATATCTATAATATGAGATTACATCAACAACTTAGTTAGCTCGAGATATAAAACATATTTTCAATGTTGGACCAAATTTACAAATAAATTTTCAATGTGAATCCACCAAGGTTAGCCACAATATAGTGGAGACCCAAATTAAAAACTCCAAAAAATAAATTCTTCAATTAATTTCACCTTGAAGATCCACTACACGTTACACCCATCATGTTGGCCAAGAACACAAGAACCGAACATACAAAGAAAAATCTTTGACCATGAGCACATGTAGATCAATGTGGATGTACTAAAAAGATAGGGCATGATATAGAAACATCCAAGAACACCAAGAAAAAATAGAGAGACATCCACATCAACCAGAATTACCAAAATTATACCAACTTTACTCAAGAACACTAACAGAGACCACAAAAACACTATCAAAACACAAATATTCACAACATGATCAATTCTTCACACGGACCTCTAAAACTTTCAAAGGATGAACTAGATACACTCAATAATAAACCCTTTATTCTGTAGAAATTGATCTCTAATGTACAAAACAAGACACCTTCATGACCTTCACAGTTCCACTGGGAACCTACAACACTTTTTTTTATAATTTTCTCAATATCCTTGACATATACAGCCTTCAATACATCAAATTCTAATAGTGTTGACATCAATGACAACCACATATCAGCCAAACAACCACAACATCCAATAGCAACCAATATCGAAGAGAGAAAGAGAATATACTTAGGATGAAGAAGATGAAGATCTTCAATCCTGTATACATAATTGAGAAGAAAGAGAATTTAACAAAGAGATGGAGGAGTTATAGAGCAATGAAAATTCCAAGAGAGATGGGTCCATAGGTCCTCAAACCCAAGGAGAGTTGAAAATATGCACTGCAAATCCATAGACTTATGAAAGGTGAATAAAAGGCTTTGTGGGTACTCTCCTACAAAGCCGAACAAACTACACTGGAGGCCTACAGACTAACTGTAAACAAATTATGTTGGATGAAAGCACTTTACAAGTCCATAGACTTGCAAAGAAGGCACCCCAAGTACTCTCTCTTGACGCAAGCCTGATGTAGGGGACTCCGTAGAGTCAGATTAGGTCCTCACAATTTCTCACTCTTGCAATGTAAGCTTGAATTGATCTCGTTGGGTTTCCCCCAAGCTAGATGCTAGGATATGAAATAGGTCTATTCAGACTAGCCCAAGCTAGACACCATAGAATTCATTTGAGATAAAAAAAATTCAAAGGGCGTCCCTTGGGAACCCTTCAAGACAATAGGGGCCCACTCAAGGGGATGCTCCAATTAAAAGATAAAGAGGAGAGAGGGGGTCCTTAGAAGGGCACACATCTCCAAAACAAGTTATCACTGCCCCCAACATACAAGGGAGAAGAACCATGTAAGATACTTAGAACATACATGATATAGGTAGACCTCAATATCACTTTCCATTTAAAGAAGAGGCAAGTTTATCAACAAATAAATGAGTGATGGCACCTAAATCAAGAAGTTGTGGTATTTTATCTTTCAAGGCCTTAAATTCACTAGTGGAATGGCCTGACACTCGATGTTCATATGCATAGAAAGAATGTTTTTTCTTTATCATGCTTATGAAATTTCTTATGTGTAGGAGAAGGAAGAGTAATCAAGTGGGATTTTAGAATCTTGAAAAAAATACACTCTTGCTCAAATAAAGAATGAGTAGTAGGAATCAATCCTTTCTCTTGTGGAAAAAAAATTGACTACTCAAAAGAAGAAGGCACAAAGACAATGGATAATGGCTAATGAATCAATCCAAGAGAACAAGGTTGAGCAGAAATCATGTCGCCATCAAATCATGGTTTCCATTTAGATTGTTCATTCAAGCAACCAAGCCCCAAATTACGCTTACAAGGTGCACATTCTATAGGCACTTGAATTCCTTGTTCATTATTCCCAAAACCTTTATGCCCATAGCCATATTTAGAGACAAGCTTAAAGTCAGGGCCATAACATGCTTGTAAATATTGAGGAGGAGATCTTCATAGAGAACACTATTCCAACAATGGGGATTATACTGGATTCTATAGGATCACCATCAACCTTCTTGACATGACTACCAACATTAACTTCTTTAATAGAAGTGTGACCATCTTCCTCAAAAGGAGGAGGAGCAACATTAAGAATATTACAATTATTACTCAAATTATCCTATGATACAAAAGAATAATCATCTTTGATGTCAGGTTCGGATGATGTTATTGGAATCCTTAAGTGGATTGGATTGAATTTATCTTCCCCAATGAAGGAGTTTATATAGTCTAAGGAACCCCAATCATAACCAAGACATGCATTATTTTGAGAAGTAGAAAGAGTAGACTTAAGATTTCTTACTTTAACATGATCTTCTTCAAGGGCATCTATCTCAAGAGAATCCTTTATAATATGTACTACTAGAGTATACATCAATGCATGAGAAGAAACTAAAAGGATAAGAGTAGGTACAACCTAAACTTGATCAGTAGTTTCCATCTCACACAAGTGTATGGCCTCAAGTTCAGCCTTGAATGTGACTACTTGATTGTTCCAAATGAACTTAATAGATTTATGCAAGATAGACGAGATTGCACAGGCAAAGCATGAATCCATGGTCTACCAAGGAGAAGATTATATGGTGGATTTTTTGACATAACATATATGAGGGTGGGTACGGTAATGGGTCCCAACCTTAAAGGAAATACCATTGTTTCCAAAGGTTTCCAACCAACGTTATCAAACCCACAAATGACAACAAAAGAAGCATTAACAGAAGATGAATCAATATTAATCTTAGGCAATAGATCAATGCTACATACATTGAGCACTAAACCAATGTCAACAAGAGTATGTTTAATTTTGATATTATTAATGTTCACTATAATTATTAGAGGTTCCACTTGTTTTTGTACTTCTAGATGTGGGATTTCCTATGGATAAAACATAAAATTTGGTGAATCTGCATGAATATGAGCTATCAATGCATTGACATCCACCAACCTGGCAGAAGAAGGCAAGAGGATATTTTGCAAGGCTTCTTGAAGCACAAATTGGTAAACTATAAAAAACTGAAGCAAGTCCCATACTGATATGTTAGCTAGAGTAACTCAAAGTTGCTCAATAAGATTGTAATCACTAGGTGCTTTAGTTGTAGGTTCAGGAGCTTGAAGAAGGCTTGATTTCTTATTCATTCTATTCTTATAAGTATGGGCTACCATTCTATAAGATGAATCCATAGAAATATCAAGAGAATCGCTATCAAATGGGACACCATCAATAGAAAAAATCCTTTTAGGAGAAGGAATAGCTGGAGTCAAATAAATGATTGGTCTCTTAGGCCTTTCAGGGGTAGTAGATACATAGATTATATTTATAGATTCATTACAAGTAGTGGAATAATTATTTGAAGAAACATGCTCAACATCTATCCTTTGAGGATCTGATGTGAGTGGAGCTTCATCATTTACTAATGCATCATCTCTAAAAGAGAGTGTGTCAAAACAAATATGTGACTCATCATTCACAAATACGTCTCTATAAGAGAGTGAATTGGAATGAATATAGGGTAGAGTAGTATTAAGAAAAGTATTAATGATTTCATCCTCTTGTGCCAAAATATCCTTAGAAGGAATTTCAGGAGAGGGATCAACAAAGAATAATAAGAAAGTAGATAAGAACTCACTTTCACATGCTTGTCAGAGAACTTCTTGAAGCTTCTTAACAATGTTGGAAAGAGATAGAACAAAGAAAGATATAAAATACATTTTGAAATAGAGATATAGACAAATTGGTTGATCTAAAGCAATCTAGCGGTGATAGAACTAAGAAAAACCAAAAATTCTGATTTTCTAATTTTTTTGATATTTTCTAGGTTCTAGTAATTTGTATTTTCAGAGGTCTTTAAATCAAAATTTGGGCTCAAAACTTGCATTGGTCAATAAAATTCAGCTGCCAAAGGTATTGTATTTTAGAATGAATTAGTCCTCATGGAGACTTTCCAATGGTGTAGAAAGTTCTAAATTCCAAGCATTGAGTCAAAAGATATGACTACACCAAGTTGGGGTAAATAAATTCATAGTTTTTTGAAAAATACTATGGTTCATGTCAGGTTCACCAAAATGTAGAGAAGGGGGATTTGATACTCATGAGTCTCTTTATTCTCAAGAGAATCCCAAGAGGTGAATCAAAATTAGAAAGAAAAAATCATAGAGGTTTTCTAAACAAATTGATGAGCTCTCGACCAAAGAATGGTAGCACGGAATAGGGATGACAGTGTGGTGTGATGGAGTCCCATAGGCATTCTGGTGTCTCATATGGACCAGAGAATGAAAATATCATAGAAAAAAAAAAAAAAACCTTTAACAATATGATTACTAAGAACTTCCAAAATGCAAGAAAGTCATAGAATGTAATAGAATTTAAATGAAGTGAAGTATAAATGATTAAGAGAATAAGAGATATAAAATGCTCACAAAAACCTCAGTAATGGAGCCTCCAACAAATTAATGTCTTCAGTACTTGCATACATAAGATATAGAGAAACTTTTGGGACTTTAAAGGGGTTTTCCTTAGTGAAACCCCAATTTCGCCTCAATCAAACCCCCATTTTTCCTAAAAAAATCCCCTGTTTTGGTGTTCCCACCTCCATAGATAGCCAAATAGAGAGATAGAGATAATAGGAAAGAAATGAATGTAAGTTTGATAAAAGAAATCCCTACTCAAGGAGGAGAACCCATATCACAAGGATGTGATAAATCCCAAGATTCTCACAATCACAAGGTAAGAGAGATATTAGTTGCAAGGCTTAAGGAAGCCAAAGAGAGCAAGGATGAAAGAGAGGGTTGTGAGAGCCAAGAGATCTGCAAAGAATGTTGTAAGGTCTTAAGAGTGGTTAAAGTTGTTGTAACAAGTGAGATATGTGTGCAAGAAAGAAAGTAAAGAGGAAAAGGAGAGTGTATGCAAGAGAGAAATCTATAGAGAGACAAAATGAATTGAAAGAATAGATTAAAATGAGAGAATAGGAGGGAAAAGAAGCCTCTCGAGTAGAACACAAGGCATCCCAAGTTGTTACCATCAAAAAAACTTGCTAACAATTGGAAAACATGCTCAAAAGCGGTTGTTTCAATGTCAAAATGTCACAGGGCATTAGTGTGGCATGTAGACATCTACACATTGCACTAGTTTCCAGACACATCACACTACAAATGACACAAATGGGAAAAGTACAATGTTTGATGCAAAATTGGCATGTGAAGGTAGTTGTTGAAAAGGGGCCCTAAGCATCCTGAGAAGGGAAAAGGATGATGTAGGGGCTAAAATGAGCCTACACAAATGCTAAGGGAGTGGACAATAAAGTGGATGCAAGAATGTATGTGAAATTTCAAGGGTTACAATTTTATGACATTACACTAGCAATATCACTTATTGGATATCACTCAAATGTCCCCTTTTGACATCAATGACAATCAAATTGCCAACAAAATCCCCCTTTGTCATTGATGGGAAAACTAAATGCTTTGTACTAAATGAACCAATGTGAGTGCACATATATCAACATATACCATTCTACACAACAACCATTCACCTCCTTGGGCACACAACTATTTGTATTCAGAACTCACCCTTTGACATATCTCCACATCTTGCAGACATAAAGTATTTTTCTCAATTTATCCCCATTTGACATCAATGGAAAAGGGACTCTTCAAGACACCATGCTTCTACTAAAAATATTTTTATCTCTCCCCCTTTCAACAAAATTTTCTCCCCCTTTATCAAAATAAAGGAGTATGTCCATGACATTTGCAACCATTAATTCATTACAAATTTTTAAAATAAATCATACCTGACTTGAATTATTTATTTATTCTTTAGGGATGAATAAATTTTCTTGTAAATCTCCCCCTAGAATCATACCCTATCACTAGGATCTAGTGATATGATGTGGGAGTAATTACTCCCAACTTCTATCTCAAATACTCAAATTGCTCTTTGGAAAGAGGCTTAGTGAATATGTCTACAACTTGATGCTTGTTTGGCACATATTCTATATTGGCTTCTTGATATGCTACCTTTTCTCTCAAAAGTGATACTTGATAGATATATGCTTGGTCCGAATGTGCATCATTGGATTCCTTGACACATTTATGGAACTTGAATTTTCACAAAGAATAGAGACATGTTCTTTGTACTATACATTGATTATTTTAGTGTTTGCATCATACATAATACTTGAGTACAACATGCCACTACTTCAACATACTCCTCTTCAATTGTTGAAAGAGTAACTGACTCTTAATTTTCACTCATCCATGAAACAAGTTTGTTTCCCAAAAAAATGCACCACCACTAGTGTTTCTTCTATCATCCACACTTCTTTCCCAATTAGTATTTGTATATTCCATTAAAGTGAAATCTTCACCTTTGGGATACCACAATCCATAGTCAACATTGCTCTTAATATATCTGAAAAAAAAAAATTAACCACATTGACATGAGAATTTTTAAGAGCATCTTGAAATATTCTAACCATGCATACAACTTGCATAATATTTTTTCTTGATGTTGCTAGGTACAACAAGCTTCCTATCATTGATCTATACATGGTCTGGTTTGCATCTATGGAATCATCTATCTTTCTCAATTTATATCCAATTATCATGGGGGTACCAACTAGTCTAATGTCTTTCATTCCAAACTTCTTAAGGATCTCCTTAGCATACATAGTTTCAGATATGAATATTCCATCATTGATTTGTGCTATCTATAGACCAAAGTAGAAAGAAAGTTCTCCCAACAATGACATCTCAAATTCATTTTGCATTTGAATAGAAAATACATTGTATAACTTGTCATTGTTACAACCAAAAATTGTGTCATCTACATACACAAAAACAATTATCATATGCTCACCTTAATACTTGAAGTACATATTTCTATCTATACATCATTTCTTGAATCCTTTTTGTTGCAAGAACTTGTCTAATCTTGAATACCATGCCCTAGGTGCCTATTTTAGACCATACAGTGCTTTAGTCCATATTCAAACACAATCCTCTTCTTCTGACAACTATAAACCTTTTGGTTGTTATATGTAAAATTCCTCTTCTAAATTTCCATTTAGGAAAGTAGACTTAGCAACCATTTGATAGAATTTGAATCCTTTATAAAAAAAGAATGCTTGAAAAATTCTTATAGCTTCTAATCTAGCAACTAGAGCAAATGTTTCTTCAAATTTTATACCTTCAACTTGTGCATATCCCTTGCACACTAAACTTTCCTTATTTCAATACAACAACTCTATCTTCATTGAGCTTCTTTCTAAAGACCAATTTTGTACCTATTACATTCTTGCTTGGGGGTCTTGGAACTAATCACAATTTTTATTCTTGTCAATTTGGCTTAGTTCTTCTTCCCTTTCATTTATCTAGATTTCATATTTTATGGTTTCAACATAGCTCTTGGTATCTACTTGATACATGAGAGAAAAAATTACTTACTCTTTATTCTTTGTAGCTCTTCTTCTTGTTTGAACTCATTCATCTATATTGAAAATATTTTTTTCTAAAAGGTGGTCCTTTGAAACATATCTTGCAGGTACCTTTTCATTTTCTTCTTTGGATTCTTCATCAAAAACTTCATGTTTAGATTATGATTCAATGCCATGTTCGCCTAGCTATCAAGTTTAACATGTTTCAGATCTTTATCAACCTTTACATTGATACTTTCTACAACTTAAATTTCAACATTTTGTTGTAGCATTTATAGGAATTTCTTTGAGAGGAACATCCAAGAAATATTTCTTCATCACATCTTGAGTCAAACCTTCCCAAATTATCTTCTCTTATGATATAGCACTTGCTACCAAACACTTTGAAATACTTAATTGATGCAAGTTTTCCATACAATAGTTCATAAGGGGTTTTCTCACTTTTTACTCTCAACTATACTCTTTTCAAAGTATATACAATTGTATGTACCAACTATCTCCAATATGCATCAAGTAACTTGGCCTCATTAAGAATTATTTTGGCCATCTCCTTGACTACCCTATTTTTTCATCAATAACCCCATTTTGTTGTGGAGTCCTTGTTGCAGAATATTATCTTTTAATTCCATAGTTCTCACAATATTCCATAAGTTCATTTGATGTGAATTATCCACCTTTATCTGATCTTAAGAATTTGATCCTTTTACCAATCTCATTTTCAACCATGGCTTTGAAGATTTTGAATCTTTCAAATGCTTGTGGCTTATCCTTCAAAAAGGTTACCTATGTTATTCTTGAGTAATCATCAATCCACAACATGAATAACCTTTCACCTTTTAATCCTTTTGATCTTGCGGGGTCATAAAGATCAATATGAACCAATTCCAAGGGATTTTTAGTTGCATACACTTTTTTTTTAAATCCAACCCTTGGTTGCTTACCTCCTTGACATTCTTTGCAATTGGTGTTTGATAGTTTTATTATCTTAGGAATGTGTTTGACCAGCGCTTTTGAACTAAATTTAACCATAATATCAAACTTTTCTTTTTTTGTGAAGTGCAATCATTCATTGTGTATCCTTCTACTCTTTTTCTTTCCAAACCTTCTTAGGTTTCTTTTCTATCATTTCCTTCTCCTTTTTCATAGACTTTTAATTCTATTTTTTACTCTACGAGGAACACTTTTCTTTTTGTTTTGTGTTTTTGGTCTTACAAAATTTGTTCTACACTTCTTAGATATGTGACCAAAATTATTACAATTGTAGAAAATTGCATTCATTTATACCAAAGGAACAAATGGATTTTCACTCAAAAAGTCTATTCTCCTTGTAGGAACAACTCTATATTCACTAGCCCTATGACCAAATTGAATGCAAGTATAACAATACCCATAGAAATATGAGGAATACTTTGTCATAAAATTTCTTTCAGTAGGATGAGGAGGTCTTCCCTACTTTGACTTCTTCAAATCACTCAACTTGGTGAAACCATTTGCATCATCTCCTTTTGAGCTCTACTTATTCTTCAATTTATTAGGGACTATTTGGTTATTCTTATCTATTGCTGACTTATTTTCTCAATCAACTTTCTTCATCTGATATTTTTCATTATTTAATGTAAAATTGCACCCCTTTTAATTTCAAATACATTCTTCCATCTGCTTTAGTGTCCACTCCCTTAGCATATTTTTTAGGCTCATCTTAGCCCCTATATGAACCCTTTTCCATGTCAGGATGCTCAAAAACCCCCTTTTAGCAGCTACCCTCACACGTCAACTTTGCGTCAAACCTAGTACCTTTCTTGTTCCCATAGTTTTTGATGTGTTTTGACACTAGTGCACTCTGCAAATGTCTACATGTGCTAAAATCTCATGACATTTCAATGTTCAAATGAATTTTTTTGAGCATTTTTTCCACTTGTCACTTACCTTTGTCAGTGGTAACAGATTGGGATTCCTAGTAGTGGCTCGAGAAGCTTCTTTTCCCTCTCTAAAATTCATCTTTTCAATCCATTTGGCCTACCTCTCCTTCTTGGCTTCTATCTTGCAAATTATCCCATATTTTTCTTCCTATCTTGCTTGTATATATCTATACAATTCACTACAACACCACTCTCAAGCTCTTGCACCTATCTTGCTCTCCCTCTTTGGATTCCTTAAGCCTTGTAGCTAATATCTCCCTTATCTTGTGCTTGAGATTATTTCTTGTATTTTTCACATCCCTTATCCATTGCATCTTTATTTCATGATACAGGCTCTCATCGACTAGGGATTGACTTTATCACTCCTTTGTTCATTTCTCTCTATATATCTAGCTATCTATGGAGGTGGGAACACCAAAAAAGGGGTTTGATTGAGGCAAACCCATATACAACCCAAAAAATTTCTCCATATCTTATGCATGTAGGTATTGAAGATATTCACATTTTGGAGGCTTCGTTACTTGGGTTGTTGTGAGCAATTTCTATCTTACCTTCTCTTGCTTTATAATTTCTAATTTATCTTAATTTTATCATATTGTATCATTTTCCCACATTCTAAAAGTTCTTAGTAATCAAATTGTTAGAGGTTGCTTTTCTATTTTTTGAGATATTCTTATTCTCTAGTCCATACGAGACATCAATGCACCTTGAGGATGCTAGAGAACCATGTTATTGTCCCTATTTTGTGTTGCCTTCCTTTGGCCAAGAGATCATCAGTTTGTCCCGAAAGCCTTGGTGATATACTCCTTCGGATTCTATAACTCTCACTTTGTACCTTGAGGTATTTTAGGGTAGTTTGGCCCTTGGGAATCTCTTGAGAATAAAAAGACTCATAAGTAGCGAATCCACCTTCTCTACATTTTGGTAAACCAAACATGAATCATAACTTTTTTCAAAAAACTAGGAATTTATTTACCCCAACCAGGTGAGGTCATAACTTTTGACTCAGTGCTTAGAATTCAAAACCATTTACACCATTAGAAAGGTCTCCAATAATATGACCAATTCAATCCCCAAAATACTATGCCTTTAGTATTAAAATTTTAGGGATAGATGCAAATATCGACTCCAATTCTACTTTGAAGACCTCTAAAAATGTAAATTACTAGAACCTAGAAAATACCAAAAATCTAGGTTTTCAATTTTTCTTAGTTTTGTCACCCCTTGACTATTCTAGATCAACCAACTTGTTTATTTATGATTTAACTTACTATTTTCAAAATGAATTTAATATCTTTTTTTATCAGTTCAATATCCAATATATTCAAAGTGTTAATGATGTTCCATTTCATGCAAGTGATAGTAACTTGGCTTTTCCCATGTCAGTATGCATCTTTGATCCTTCTCATCATATTCCTCTTTCTTTGAAGGATATCTTGTTGCAAGAAGATGAAATAATTGATACCTTTCCTAACACTACTTTACCTTATCTTCATTCCAATGCACTGTATTCTAGAGATGATGCATTAGCAAATGACGAACCTCCTTCCAAATTAGATCCTCCCTAGATCAATGTTGAGAATATGTCTTCAAATAATTATTCCACTAGTTGTGATGAGTCTAAAAATATAATCTATGTATTTTCTACCCCTTAATGGCCTAAGAGACTGGTCATTTATCCAAATCCAACTAGTCCTTCTCCTAAAAGGATTTGTTCTATTAATGGTGTTCCATTTGACAATGATTCTCTTGATCTTTCTAAGTCTCCCTCTTATAGAGCAGTAGCTCATACTTGTAGTACTATGTAAAAAATAAAAAAAAATTAATGAACCTACTTCTTTACCACCTTCTCAACCAAGTATTCTTCAAGCTCCTAAACCTACAACTAAAGCACCCAGTGATCACGATCTTTTAGAGAAACTTCAAGTTATTTCGGCTAAGATCTCATTGTGAAACTTCTTTTAGTCTATTTTGGTTTATCAAGGTATGCTCCAAGAAGCCTTACAGAAGATCCTCTTGCTTGCCTCTACTAGGTAGATGGATGTTAATGCATTGATAGCTCATATTTGTGCAGATTCATCGAATATCATGTTCTATTCGTAAGAACTTCCACCCCTAGATGTGCAGTAACAAGAAGATCCTTTAATGATTATAGTTAATATTAATAATATTGATATTAGATGTATTCTCATTGATTTTGGTTCATTTCTCAATGTATGTAGCATTGATCTATTTCCTAAGATTAATATCGATTTATCTTCTCTTAATGCTTCTTTTGTTGTCATTCTTGGGTTTGATAATGTCGGTTGACAAGCCCTAGGCATAATAGTCTTTCCTTTGAGGTTTGGACCCATTACTATACCCACCCTTGTATATGTTATGTTAGAAAAACTACCATATAATCTTCTTCTTGTTAGAATGTGGATTCATGCTATGAGTGTAGTCGCATCTACCTTGCATAAATCTATTAAGTTCATTTGTAATAATCGAGTAGTCATAGTAAGGGCTAACCTTAAGGCTATGCACTTATGTGAGATAACAGCTACTAGTTAGGTTTTGGTTGTACCTACTCGTATCCCTTTAGTGCCTTCCAATGTATTGATGTTTTCTCCTACAATAACCACTACACAGGATACTCTTGAGATAGATGTCCCTAAAGAAGACCATTTTGAAGCAAGAAATACTAAGTTTGTTTCTTCTATCTCTTCTCAAGAGAATGCATTTCTTGGTGATGATTGGGGTTCTCTAGACTTTACAGAATCTTTCATTGGAGAATATAAAGTTGACCCAATCCACCATCAAAGCTGATGATTCTTCTATATCATGGGATAATGTGAGCGATAGTTGTAATGTCCTTAATATCGATCCTCCTCATTTTGAGGAAGATGATCATGCTTCTATTAAAGAGGTTAATGTTGGTAGTCCTATGAAGAAGGATGATAGCAATCCCATAAAAGAGTGTGATCCCTATTGCTAGAATCATGCACTCTATGAAGATACCCCTCCTCAAGATCTACCAACATGTTATGGCCCTGGCTTTAAGCTTGCCTCTAAATATGGTTATGGGAATAAAGGTTGTGGGAATAACGAACAATTCATTTAAGTCCATGTATAATGTGTGCCTTGTAAGCATAATTTGGGCCTTGTTTTCTTGAATGAACAATCTAAATGGAAACCATGGTTGAATGACATGAATTGTGCTCAACATCATTCTCTTGGAATGATTCATCCTCCATTGTCTTCTATCTACACGTTTTCTTCTTGTGAGCAATCAAGCCTTTCTCCATAAGAGAATGGTTTGCTTCCTGATCCTCATTCTTTATCTAAGAGAGTGTGTATTTTTTTGAGGCTTCTAAAATCCCACTTGATTACTTTTCTCCTCCATGTAAGAAATTTCATAAGCATGATAAAGAAAAATGTCTTTTTTGTGCATACCATCAAGTGCTTGGAAATTCCACTAGTGAATGTAAGGCTTTGAAGGATAAAATACAAAAACTTCATGATTCAGGTGCCATCACTCATTTATTTTTTGATGCACCTTCCTTTTCTTCAAATTTCAAGTGATATCGAGGTTTACCTCTATCCTATATGTTCTAAGTATCTTGCATGGTTCTCCTCCCTTGTATGTTGGGGGTAGTAATAACTTGTTCTAGAGATGTGTGTCCTTCTTAAGGACCCCCTCTCCTCTCTCTATATTTTAATTGGAGAATCCTCTTGAGTGGGCCCCTTGATGTCTTGAAGGTTTCTCAAGGGACACCCTTTGAAATTTTTTCTCAAACACATTTTATGGTGTCTAGCTTGGGGGCGGCCTGACTAGACCTATCTTTTTTGTGACTATATTGCAATGTAGCTTGTAGTAGCTAGAGGTTCATCTGATTAGTCTTACTTTGCAAGGATAAGAACCTAGAGATCTCATTTACATCAAGCTTTCCTAACATGTTTAGTCTGCAGATCAACATGTCGCTTTGTAGGTGCACCTATGAAGTTGATTTTCAATCAACCTTGCAGGACCAAGCCCTTGTAAGGCCCAATCTAACTCTACAGGGTCCCCTACATCAAGCTTCCCTCAAGAGAGAATACCTAGGGAACCTTCTTTGAAAGTTGGAGGACCTGTAAAGCACTTACATCTTGCAGGATCTGTTCACTATTGGTCTAGGAGCCTCTAATGTAGTTTTTTCAACTCTATAGGAGAGAGTACCTATAGAGCCTTTTGTTCACCTTTCATAGGTTTTCGGATCTCTAGTGCATTTATTTAACTCTCCTTGGGTCTAAGTACCTATGGATCTATCCCTCTTGGAATTTTCATTCCTTTCTAGCCCTTGAATTCTTTTCTCTCTTCTCTTCTTAAATTGTGTATATCAAATCAAAGATTTGTATCTTCTTCAACCCAAGTATATTCGAGCTTTCTCTCTTTGATATTGGTTGTTTCCCTGACTTTTGGGTACATTCTTCTCTTGAAGCGATCAATCCTTACATTCTTCTCTTCATTTTAGAATTATTCTATGTGTTATTGTTTCTAATTTAGGCATGATGCACAGTATTGGGACAACCTTTTACATCAATTCCTCTTTCACTTTGCTAACTCAAACCCTTTAGTTTTTTTTTGTGTGTGTGTTTTTTTATATTCTAACCCCATGATGTAGTGGCTTTTTATGTTCTAACATTCTTATCTTGTGTTGGTCTTTCTTGTCTAATGTATTTATTTTGTAGGTCTTCAACTTAGGGACATGCTTCCTCTATAGTATCCTTTTGGTATTATGATGTTATTTATTTTTAGCATATTTCCTTTAGCATGCATATTAGTGCAAATTCATATGCCCACTAAAGTGGGGGAAAAATGTAGTTTCCTAAAATTCCACCCCTTGTAATTTAACATACATTCTTGCATCTTATTTTGTCCACTTCCTTAGCATCTTATGTAGGCTCATCTTAGCCCAAGCTCCATCATCCTTTCTCCCTCTCAAGATGCTCAAAAACCCCTTTTAGTAGCTATCTTGATGCGTCAAATTTGCATCAAACTTGGTGCCTTTCCCATTCCCATCATTTTGTAGTGTGATGTGTTTGGACACTAGCATACCACATAGACATATGCATTTTGCGCTAGCATCCTGTGGCATTTCAACATTCAAATGACTTTTTTTTAGCATGTTTTCCACTTGTCACTTACCGTTGTCAGTGGTAATGACCCAAGATGCCTAGTAATGGCTCAAGTAACTTTTTTTCCCTCTTTAAAAGCCATATTTTCAATCCATTTGGCCTACCTCTCCTTATTGGCTTCTATCTTCAACATTCTCCCATCTTTCTCTTGCTATATTTCTTGCATAGCTCTCTAGAGCTCACTACAACATCACTCTCAAGCTCTTATAATACTCTTTGCAACACTTTTGGCTCTTGTAGCTATCTTTCCCTCCCTCTTTAACTTCCTTAAGCCTTGCAGTTGATAGCTCCCTTATCTCATGCTTCCGAGCATTCTTGATATTTATCACATCTCTTGTCCATTGAATCTTTATTTCATGATATGGGTTCTCCTCCTCGAACGAGGATTGATTTTATCACTCCTTTTTTCATTTCTCTCAATCTATTTGGCTTTCTATAGAGGTGGGGACAACAAAATGAGGGTTTGACTGAGGCAAACCCCTATACAGCCCCAAAAAAATTTCCAAATATTACACATGCAGGTATTGAAGATATTCACATGTTAAAGGCTTCATTACTTAGGTTGATATCAGTAGTTTCTATCTTTCCTTTTCTTGCTTTATCATTTCTACTTTATCTCAATTTTATCATATTCTATCATTTTCCCACATTGTGAAAGTTCTTAGTAAGTAGATTGTTAGAGGTTGATTTTTTGTGTTTTGTGATATTCTAATTCTTTGGTCCATATGAGACACCAGTGTTCCTCTGGGACACTAGCATTCTATGTTGTCATTCTTATTCCACACTACTATCCTTCAGTAAAGATCTTGTTAGTTTTTCCATAAATCCTTTGTGATTTACTCCTTTAGATTCTAGAAGTATCACTCTATTCCCTAAGGTGGTTTAGGAAAAATTTCCCCCTTGGGAATCTCTTGAGAATAAAGAGACTCATGAGTAGCGAATCCCCCTTCTCTACACATTCTAAAAGGAATTTTTCATATAGATTACGAAACTTTTCTTTTGGTTTAAATTTATCATACAACTTTGTAGATGCATTGGTAGTAGGACTCCATTTTTCAAACCCAAGGATTAATTTCTCTCTTGAAGGCTTTTGTGAGTTAATCAACTCATCAAGTATCTCAGAGCCTCCCTTTAGCTTTAAACCTTTATCAATCTATTCTTTAGCCTTTTCTAATTCTTTTCTCATGACCAATACTTCTTCTTCCAACTTCATGCATTCATTAGATTTATAATGTAGTTCAATTTTGACTACAACTTCTATTATCTTGGCTTCTTCCACTTGTGTCTTCAAGCTTACCACCATTTTTTTAGATTCTTCAAGATGTTTGATTAGATTTTCAACCTTTTTTTGTGCATGGTTCTTTAGCTTTTTGTTCTCTTTCCTCAAGCTTTTAACCTCACCTAAGGCACTAATTATTTTACCTTCAACATCTACTTCACCTTCTTCTTTTTCATCAAAAGCTTCAAATTCTCCATTTTCTTGATATGTAAAACCTCTTTCCATGAACAAGAATTCATTTTCTTCAACCACCAAGGCACAATCTTCTTCATCATCTGAGCTATCACTAACATTAAATGAATCACTTTACCCTTGAACATGCATACTCTTCTTCTTTTTAGGAAAATTATTTTTCTTGGGGAAGTAGGGTTTCTTATTTTTACTATCCACTACTTGCTCAAAGTTATCCTTTTCATCAAAAGGCCATTTAGAATAAAAATGTCTTTTTTTTCCATAGTTAAAGTATTTAAATGGTAACTCATCTCTATATTTTCTAGAGCCTCTTCTTAGTCTTTTGACAAAGTCGGTTTCTTCTTCATCGATCTCTTCAAATCTAGATGTAGATGCATCATTTTTTTCCTTTTTGGATGCTTTGAAAGTAGCTTCTCTCTTGGACATTTCTATATCTCCCATTCTAATATCATAGGTAGTAAAATTTTAATGCAACTCATCAACGATGGTTTTTTCCAAATCTCTTACTTCCTCTATTGGAAAAAATTTAGTCATACCTAGATGGAAAGGACCTTAAATCCTATTTGAAAATAATTGAATCCTTCATCTCTTCTCCATGGCCTCTGATAGTGTTCACTATTTCATCAACTCGATAAGAAGATAATCTACAATATTTTCTTATTCACTCATCTTGATACTTTCAAAATTTCCTTTGAAAGTTTGTATCTTTTCATGCTTTACTTTATCATCACCTTCATAGATGTTCTTCAACTTTTCCCAAACATCATGTGTAGTTTGACAATGCACAACTTTGACAAATTATAAATTTGACAACCCACATACAATAGCATTATTTTCATTAGCATTGTTCTCATATTATTTCTATCCAACTTCATCAGTCGAAGGAGTAGTAGTAATTATATATCCCTTAACAAATGACATCCATACATCAAACCCTAATGAGGATAGATACACTTCTATCTTGATGCTCCATAATGCATAGTTTGATCCATCAAAGAGAGGTTCTTTGTTTGAGGAGGAACCTATTGACATATTTTATTCCACCCTTGGATGCACATAATTTATGTATAATCAGAGAGATCCTATGTGTGCATCTTGTTGAAATCCATGATTATTTTTTATGAATCTGGGTCTTTAGGGTTTTGGAAACTCCTCAATTGTGTCTGATTAGGGTTCTAAATTGCATGTAGGATTTAAACCCTCCTAAAACCCTAGTAATTTTTCCTTGTCACTTTTATTCCATTCAATCATTAACCTTTTGTACCTAGTCTCCAATTTTCTAAGTTACAACTTATGTCTTAGGTGGTCATGTTTTTATCAGCCTCTTTACTCGTATCTTCCAATCACAACCTTAGTTTAAATATTTGATTAAAAATATTATGTTTGGGGACCTAGAAAATAATTTTTTCCCAAGTCTTATTTAAAGTAAGCACAAACCCCCTTTTTATGAAAAAATTTAATCATGTTCTAATTACCACTACTTAATTCTTTGCATCACTCATTGTTGAAACCTTAATGTTCATTGGATTCATTTTTGTGATGAGCAATTCATTTCCTTTGCATCACTTGTTGCTATAATCTTTTGGCCTTTGTATGTCACTTCTACAAAGCACGATGACCTATATTTCCATTTGCATTGTATGGAATCTTTGCATCACTATTTCATGCTGAAAGGCTCAAGTCAAATGTGTGATACGCAAAAAAAGACTCATTTTTAAAGACAGTGATCTCATAGTCGTTGCGGGTGTTCTATACATCACAGTTATGATTGAAAGTAATAAATCCTTTCCACAATGAGAAATGCCAAGGAGACATTACAATATTAGTGGGAGCTATTTTGTAGTCTCTTTGAATTTCCAATGGATGGTAGGATCCTTTTGCTAGAGCTAATGATCTAGATATTGGTGAAATGTTGATGATGGTTCCTTTGACATTCTCATGGGATGGTGATGATAGTAGTTAGGCAACAAGTGTATTTTTGGGCCCAAAGCCTTGGTTTTCCTTGTGTGTTTCAATGATTTAGATTTAGTGGAAAAATTCTAATGGTCATTACACACATCATTCAGATCACCATTGTGAATATTGGCACCTAGGTGCTTTCTGCAATAGTCTTGTTTGCTGCAATGAGAGCGTCAATGCTTCAAATTTGAAGAAAAAAATCCAACGGTCATTGTGAGGGTTCTTCACATCATGGTTTGGAAACATAAAGCATAAATCCTTTGCGTAACGAGTGATGAAGTTAATAATAAAGGAATATTCAAAGGATGGGTGGCATATTTTCATTGCATCAGTAGCCTCCAATGCATCATGGATTGATGTCTTGTTCTCTTGAAGGAATTTTTGATGTATTGAAGGTACGCGATAGCCATTGATCTTGATTTTTATGTGATCAACAATTGCATTTGAGGTCCATCTCCAATCCAATGACCAACATTAAAACTTCAACAACTAATTGATACTATTCATGGTAAATTTGTAGAAGTTATTGTTCAGTGACATCCTCAACTACCAAATAAAATTTGATCAACTTGGATTGATTAATTGCACCTTTTCAATACTTCTTTTCATTTTTGGATGGTTCCATTACACTTTGATGTGCTATAGAATCTTTATTCTCTGTCAAGGTGTATTGGTCAGAGATTTTTCCAATGGCTTTCATAGGAGCTTCATCCCTGTATTCATGATATTCATTGTCTAAGACTCATTCAAGATGTCAAATCCCTTATGGCTTGGTGGTTAGTCTATGTAAGTGTAATTCAGATCTTTTAATCTAATTAGAGTTCACCTTTCTACAACCCTAGTTAGGTTAGGATTAGGGATTTGAATTCAACCCTTAGTTATTCCTGAACTATAAAGGAAATTTTGGTATCTATTTGAAGGATTCTTCCTTTGGCCCCTTTAGGATTTTTATTTTGTAGACTTGCAACTCTTGCATTTTTCCAAAGGTTACTTCAAGCTTTATGTCTATAAAATTCCACTATTATCACCATTACCTCTTGCATGTTTGAATAAAATTTATTTACCTTCATATCCAAGTGGGTGTTTTGGTTGTTTCTTTGACATATTATGCTATTCTAAGGTAGGAAGGAACAAACTATAAATTTAGTGCATTACCTTCTTTCACATTTTGTCTCCTTCTATCCCCTTTCCCTTGTGATCTATTAGAGTAAGTTAGCATTAGCACTTTCATGTTCTAGGTTAGGCCAACAAATTTTCATTTAGTTTGGAAAAGGAAGTCTGACTTCTTTGGAGACTTGACCTCATCTTGAAAGGTCTCACACCTTTAGGTAATTTCCATTGTGTCATTAGAACACTAAACTCTTGTCCAATGGGGTGCACTTTTATGTGACAATAGAACCGTCTTGACTAGCCATATTGTGTTCACTTTCAAAGGTCTACCTAAGTTGATTAAGATTCTCCAAGGGAACTAGGGCTCTAATACCAATTATTGGAACAAAACTATGTACTAAGAGGGGGAGGTGAATAAATAAAAAAATTAAACCTTACTTTTTAATCCTTTTAATTCAAATTAAACAAACATGTAGAGATCACATATAAATACTCATAACAATAGATATACATGGAAAGGAAAAATAATGATGAGAATAGTTGCTAGCAGCTACCATCCTAATCCAACCTTAGAATAAAACCTCATTGGTTACAATGTTTAAGGGAACCAATTGTAAGAAGACACCAATCCCCTAGTTTAAGAGCACCCATTGCCTAATTGGGCACCAACCCAACAATTTGATGGCACCAACCAATCATATTTACAATGAAAATATGGAGTAACAACTCTAGATTACATATGATTCAAAAATGAATCTAGTTAAATGTTGAAAAATTATTCTACAACTACACATTCTTTGTTGCTATCCACTCAACAATTTATTTATTTACTATGCACTTATATTTCCCCTTTCTTTGTTGTATCTCACACACCTCTAAAATTAAATCCATATCCTAGATGATATTCTTTGTGTTATAGTCTAGGTATTTTCTTTACCACATATGCATTCTCAACTTACTCTCTCTCCACACTAAACTTATTCATTCAAATTCACTCACATAGCTTTACCAAAGAGCCATCTCTCCTCGATTCAAACACCACCAACCTTATTCAATAGAATTTCTATTTTTGGCTTCTCCCAATCTTAGGATTTGATTTGCATTTAATTTCATATTCTTGTATGCTCAATCTCATTCAAGATACATGGCTGCCTATACATTAATAGGGTCAACAATTCCTTCCAATCCTTTGCCATAATGTAGATGGAGTAGTTATATCATTTTCCATGCATTAATTCCATTTTCCTAATCATTTGACACAATCTAATATTTGAACATAGACCATCGATCTTGAAATTTGCACCATGATATACCATAGATTATTTACTTGCTTTTAAATCATAACCATATGATTTAACTTTCTTTAAATTTGGTTGTAGATTTTAAGTGATTCATAACAATGATGTGAATCAATTGAAACAATCAATTTCTGCCACATGTCTTATTCTAGCAAAATAGTGTTGGTCAATACAAGCATCCTAAAAAATGGAAATTTTACACCTTCATTCATGCTTGTCAAGGGTCGAGGATTTCTAATCCCTCTTACCTCATACTTGAGGTGTATTTTAGAGCTTAACAAGCAAGCCCGAACACTTAAGTTTGAAGCTTCTCCATACCTATCAGAGTTTGGGCATCATCCTTTCCCTTTATCATTTATCTTCCTCTACACCATCACAAACCATCACACTAACCTCTGAACATCAAAGTTTGAAACTCTTGAAACATGCATGCGGTTTTTTGATGTCAAGGTTCTCCCTTCCATCTTACCACTTACCAACATTTCGATAAGGCACAAGCCTTCCTACCAAATAGTGATGCCTTAAAAAATCCTTCACAAGACTTAACCCTTTTGGATGTCAACCTTTAGGCTTTCCTCATTCTCATTTCTTCATGCTTAACAAACTATTAGGCATAATCCTTACTTCCAAACCACAAACACCAAAGCTATTTTGGGTTTCGAGGTTTAGGGTTCCTTCATACCCCTTTCTCCACTTCCTATTCAAGCATAAGCCTTAACTCCAATTTATGATGCCCAATGCCTTTTTGGACTTACACCTTTATAACTCCTATTTCTTTGTGCATTTAGTATAAGGTATTTTAAATACTTGATTCCCAACTCCTTTCAAAATTTACACAAATTTTCTTCATTTGACTAAGGGATTTGGTATAAGGTATGACTGAAGCCTGAAGTTTTAAACCTTTCAAACTTAACACATTCTTTTCAACATTTCTTTGAGGCATGTGATATAGTGTATGACCAAAGCTCAATGTTTGATCATCTACATCATAGAGTAAGTTGCAAGCTTGAAGTTCAAATCTCGACTGTACTTAACTAAAAATTACTTGAACTCCTTCCTTCTCAAGCAAGCAATATAAGGTAAGTCTGAGGCCTGAAGCCCAAACTTCTATAGTTATTCAACACTTGCTTTGTTGGAACCATAATGCTGGTTATTCTCTCTTTTTGACATCAATGAGCCAACAATATCCCTTATTGGATATCACTTAGATATCCACTTTTGACATCAGTGACAATCAAATTTCCAACATCGTCAACCTTGAAAACAATTGGCAATGTTGGGAATGCACCTCAACTATGCAAACCCAAATTAGGTTGGCACTAACAATTCCCATGGTAGAATGAATGAAAGAGGACCACAAAAAACCTTAAATCAGGCCTAAAAACATGCATGTACATCATGCCATACTTCCACAAACACCAAAGCATTTATACAATTAGTGTAAACACCCAAGGTTGGCCGAACTTGTGTAAACACAATTAAGGATTTAAGTACACTCTTCCTTACATCCAAAGATAACTCACACACAACATACATCACTTGAAAATTATTTGGAATATTCCATAAACACCTTGAAATATAAGAAATTCCTCCACAACAACTTTCACCTAAAGAACACACTCATCCTATACACTTAGTTAAATTTCCACATACTCTAACACATGAATCCAACCTTGCAGAGAACCGAACTTTGAACAACTTAGATTGAAGATAGATATGATAAATATAAACACACTTCTAGAACCACACTAGAAACTAGACTATGAAGAAATATGAAGCAAAACCATTTCTCCTAGATGCCATTATAATACATAATTCACATGCTGGTGAACACAACTTTCTCTACACAATGGTCCTAAACAAGAAATTATAGATATAACACCTTTGATCAACTCTAATCAACATATCCAAACCACACAAGAAAATATTCAAACATGAACAAATGATGAGAAAGAAACTGAACACCACTCTGCTATACTAAACACCTCTCAACTACACTTTTTTCTCATTTATTCAAATTTTCTCAAAAGAACCTAGAAACCAAGCACCAAAAATGCATTCTCATCACTTACAACACTTCCTCATCATAACCAAACCAAGTGCAACATATCAACTCAACCATACACATGCTTATCAAAGTAACACTAGAGGTTGAGATGAGTGATACTACTAATGACAACATAATGCAACTAATCAAAGCATCACCAAGGTTGATATCAATGCAACAACAATGTATATCATTTGACAATAATGATAACACAAATTACACATACAAGTTACAACAAGTAGTTATGTAAAGCATAATAATAGCAACTATAAATAAAAAAATGACTTACATTTCATTATTCAAGTGCATCAATTTTGTGTATACAAAATAATACCTATATGAAAAGCATGACATGTGGAAGGTCAAGGGGCACTTTTCTATCAATCTACTCTAACTCATCTGTTGTTAAAAGAATAATACATTTATTTAAAGGAAGACAACTACTCAATTTCTCATTTACAAGAGTTTGGTGGAATAAATAATCATCATTATTTCTCTTGTTGTATATTATCCTCCCTATATTATTTTTTTCTTAGATTTATCTTTTTATATAAAATCATTCATGAACTAGCAAAAACTAGGTAATTGTATTCACTAGAAATATTTAAATTTGTGTCTATCATGTGTAATACTTAATTTATCAACATTTTTAGTTTCCATATGGTATTATATGTATATATATACATGTATACACACACACGCACATATATACATGTATATATATGTATACATGTATACACACACACACACACATATATATATGCATATATATACATACATATATATATGTATGTATACATGTATATATGTATATATACATTTATATATGTGTGTGTGTGTATACATGTGTATGTGTATATACATGTGGGTGATCCCACAATACTAGTTTATAATTTTTGGCCAAACTGGACACTAAATTGATTTTTTCTAACTAAATCTTCACTTTTGGACACCTATAGCAGCTAAACCATGAGGAATTTGACGATGATGCAAACTAGTGATTTGTGAAATTTTCTTTTAGATTCTAATATATTTTTTTCAAAAATTTTGGAATCAGATTGCATTTCTTTTTCCATCTCCTTCAAAAACTAGTTTGTTTTTAGTAAACATCATTTTTAAGGGTGACGCTCACCGTATAACACAAAAAATTTTCCATGAAGGATAAAATTCTATTTTTTTTCAAATTTAGCTTTGTAACTATGATATCTAGTGCTTCCAATTGGTTTCATAGTGTTTTATTGAATATTTTTTCCTTAATCAAGTTTCAAAGTCAAACCAATAACAATTTAGACATAGGCAAACCGTCTAACACATAATTTTTTTTGTATGTATCGAAATTCAATTTTTGTTTTGTTAGATCAAGAACTTCAATATCTAGTGCACTCATATTTTTCATTTTTTTTAATAATCTTCTATTTTTCCACATGTGTAGAACATAGAGCTTGATTTTTGGTGAAAAACCTACATTCACAAGAAATAAAAATAAACATAATAATCAAATTTAATTTAATTAAAATTATACTTTTTTCGAAGCTTATAATAAGGAATGAATACAATCAAAAAATAAATTTTAAATTAATTCATTTGATCCCCCAAAAGGTAAATCAAAACTGGTTTTTTATCAGCATTTTGATAGGTGTAAAGGAGACTTCGTTGTAGGTATGGTTTAAAACTAGCGGGGTTCTATCCAAGGAGGCTAGGTCTAAGGTGGTTTGATCAAGCCATTTTCAATTGTAATCCTTTCAATGGAACTTTTCAAGGCTTAAATCATTATATTTTATAAAAATATGTGATTTTAGAAAAAATTAGAATCTCTCAGAAAGTGTAAACCACTATTTTTGGCAGCACCCATGTATATATATATATGTGTGTGTGTGTATGTATATATATGCATATGTATGTATGTATATATATGTATATGTATATGTATGTATATATGTATATGTATATGTATGTGTATATATATGTATATATATATGTATGTATGTATATATATATGTATATATATGTATATATGTTTATATATGTATATATGTATGTATGTATATATATATATATATATATTGTAAGAAAAAATATCCCTTTTTCACACTTAATTAGGAATTAATATTAAAATGAACTTAATTATGCCTTAATTTAGTGTTGTAATATGTATTTAACGTATTCATGTTAATTTTAGGAACCTATTAATTAAAATGGACTCAAAGGGCATGTGCAGAATCATGATAGGCCAAAAAGTGGTGATATGATGGGTATGTGTAGGGTATGTGGCTAACGACTTTTTTCTACCCAAATTTGATGAAACAAAAAGACCTTTTAAAGCAGATTCTCAGCTTTCCACAATATAAATTATGCTTTACTTTGAATGTAATAAATAATTATTTTCATTTTCTATTTGAATTATGACTAAAGTCTTGATTGATAGGTCGATTGAAAAATATCTATAGCTTTCAAATGATATCACATATTTTGAATCCAAAAAATGTGTAACATTCTATAATTCACATATTATAGGATTTTTAAAAAAATTGAATTTCATGAAGTGTTGACCAAGTTAAGGTGGTCAGACATATGAGTTTTTTATTTTTTAAAAAGTTGTAACAAAAAATTGATAATTAATTAAATTTACTTGGAAAAAAATTACAAAAATATATGCATCACATTGGGACATAAGTCCTCTACTAATATATAAAATATTCTAAGAAAATATTATTATTTTATTGTGGTTAGGGTGGTCAAATAGACACCTACTTATTTTTTCCCTGAAATTTAAGTACTACTGCATTGAAATTTCCAATTTTCACCAAATAGTTTTTTTCTTTAAATAAGCCTAGTAGTTTAGAAACTACATTTAATTTGCTACATATTATATTCTTACATATTTTGAAATAATATAGATAACTTATTCAAATTTTTACATCAAGTAGCCTAACTTTGATTTTTCTAAATTTTTTGCCATTTAAGGGCCTATTTTTTGCATGATGATTCTACACATACCCTAAATGTTCCTTATTTTTAGTGTTGTAAAGAGTATCACTTTACAATTTCACACTTATTTAGGGATCCCTTAATTAATTGAGCTTCATTATGCCTTAATTAGGCCTATAATTCAAATCCAAGCCTAATTAATTACATTTTACAAAGTGAAAAACCTGACATTCATTAATGCCATATAACACTTATCATTGAGAAATGTGTGTCCTAGGAAAGTGACCCAGAACCCATTCACCCATAGGTGAATGGGTCCTCACTTACACTTGTTGATGTGTAGTTGTAGGCCATATTTCCAATGGCGATAAGCAATAAATTCATATAGTCATTGACTATTCATTTATTTATTGGAGAGTTGATGTGTACACTACACTAGTGCTAGAAAACCTACAGGGTCCCACAGCATGGCGATATAATGCACTACCGCCAGTCAATCACAAGGCTCTCATGATATGGTGATACACCGCACTACTACTAGGCAGTAAGAAGTCTCTCGTAGTATGGTGGTACACCGCACTACCGCCAGGCAGTAAGAAGTCTCTCACGGTATGGGGATGCACCATGCTACCGCCAAGTAGTAAGAAAGCTCTCTTGGTATGGTAGTACACCACTCTACCACCAGGAAGTAAGAAGTCTCTTGTAGTATGGCGGTATACCATGCTACCAAACCTCTCTCACAATCATCCAGTGGTACAAAAATACAAGCATTAAAGTATTTCAAGGCCAACATCATATTGCCATCTTTTGTTAAGTCACACCCCTTCATTTGAAGCTGACTTTGTATCTTGAAGGGTGATGAGGGTGCAAGCTGAGATTTAGAAAAATAACCCACAAACAAGAGAATAATTTTATTATTTAGAAAATGGAGCTTCTTACATGCAGAGGATTTCAAATCCCCAAGTTCTACAACACATGCAAGTTATAGAAAGCTACAGAATCACCCTTTCGCAATATGCGAGCTTGTCCCCAAAATGTTTCCCAAAAATTAGAAACCCGCCCATAAATAGAGCTCCTCTTTATTTTGGAGCCAATAACACATTCAAATTTGAGTTTAGGCGGTTTAGCACCGAAAATTTACAACATCAAGTTCAAATTTCAAAAGAGCATTTGCAATTGTATCTTCTAGAAAGTGTGCCAACTTCCCGGGGACATAACTTTTGATCCAGGACTCCGATTCGCAAACCGTTTGAACCGTTGGAAAGGTCTCAAAGTCAAGAACATGCTCAAAATTTGTTATGCCAATTTTAGCAAGTTTCGGGGCCAATTCAGGAACTCTAAGTGCCTCAAATCTAACTCAGGAGATTTTCAGGTGCAAATTTGGGAAACTAAAACTGCAATATCTTTCCACCCAAGAATAGAAAATAAAAACCGAAAATTGGGAATTTCATTATGATGAAAAGGGTATCCAAAAATGTAAAAGTAGCTAAAAACTGAGAAACTTGAAATTTAACTATTTTTGGGTGATGCAAGATTGCCCTTACACCACTGCATGCTCCTACATCAGACACCCAGGGTAATTTGAGAATTGACCCCGTCATGCCTCAGATGGTGGAGGAAAAACCCAAATAGTCAACCTCTGCCTTAGGCAACTAGGATGAATCTTCAAAAGGCCTTCCTTTCCATTTCACCAGATATTCTTCATACTGTCTGTTCCTGGTACTCCTTCCCACATGACTATCTAGGATTTCTTCAATCTCCTCCTTTTTTGAAGTAGGTGCAGGAATCCCATATTGTTCCATCATTGGTACTTCCTCTGCGCCACCTTCATGATACTATATCAAATCTGAAATGTTGAACATAGGGGAAATATTGAATCTGTCCGACAACTCTACCTCATATGCATTCCCTGAATCATGCCTCTTCAAAATTTTACAGGGACCAAACTTCTTCATCTTCAATTTATTATATGTTCCCACTGGAAACCTTTCTTTCCGCAAGTGGACCATCACTTCATCACCAATCTGAAACTCCTTATACCTCCTCTTCTAATCTTCCTTAGCCTTATACTGCATATTCATCTTGTTAATATGTTCTCTTACCTTTTCATGTATATCCTTGATGTGTTCTGCAAAATCTTTGGCTTCAACACTTATTTTCTTCTCTTGGTCCATCTTCCTCAATTTTGGAGTTGTTCTGGGGCTACCTCCATACACAATTTAGAATGGTGATCTATCAGTGCTTCTGTTGACAAAATTATTGTAAGAAAATTCTGCCTGGGGTAAGATCAAGTCCCATCCCTTGGGTTTATCTCCTACCAAACATCTCAGTAGGTTACCCATACTCCTGTTAACAACCTCTGTCTGCCCATCTGTTTGTGGATGGTGTGCAGAACTGAACTTCAACTCTGTCTTCAGCTTCTTCCACAAGGTCCTCCAAAAGTACCCCAAAAATTTGGTGTCACGATCTGAAACAATACTCTTTGGCAGACCATGTAGCCTCACCACCTCTTTGAAGAACAAGTCAACAATGTGGACTGCATCATGGGTCTTCTGACATGGAATGAAATGTGCCATCTTCGAAAAGCTATCAACCACCACAAAGACTGAATCATTCCCTCGTTGTGTCCTTGGCAAACCAAGAACAAAGTCCATACTTATATCCTCCCACGGCCTCTCTGGTACAGGTAAGGGCTTATATAAGCCTGTAGTCTGACTCACTCCTTTAGACATCTGACATACCCTCAAGCTTTGTACAAACTTCTTCACATCTTGTGACAACTGAGGCCAATAATAATGCTCACTGATAGAGGCAATGGTCTTATCCCGACCAAAATGTCCTGCCATTCCTCCACTATGCTTCTCCTTTATTAGGTTCTCTCTCATGGAACTCCTCAGGATACAAAATTGACTTCCCTTAAATAACATATCATCCTGGATTATGAAATCCAGCCACCTTGTCCTGTTCACTGTAATAGATTCCTTGCAAACTTTCGAAGCCTCTACAAAATCAGGATCTTCTGCGTATAGTGTCTTAAGTTCATTGAAGTCAACCACTTCAATCTACATCTTTATCATCAATGTATGCCTCCTACTTAAGGCATCTACAACCCTATTTGACTTCCCACTCCTATGTTTCAAAACAAAGGTATAACTCTGCAAAAACTCTACCCATTTCATATGCCTCTGATTTAATTTTTCATGACTATTTAGTTACTGCAAGGCCTGATGATCAGTATATAGAACAAATTCCTTCAGCAACAAATAATGTCTCCATTTCTTTAATGCTTGAACTATTGAATAAAATTCCTGATCATATATAGAATACTTTCTCTTTGAATCATTTAACTTTTCACTAAAATAGGCAATGGTCTTACCTTCTTGGCTCAACACTCCTCCAATGGCACAACCACTAGCATCACAATCCACCTGAAACACCTTGTTGAAATCTTGGAGGGCTATAACAGGTTGCTCTGTCACCTTCTACTTCAACAGTTCAAAAATTTTTGCCACTCCACTGCTCCACTTGAATTCTTTTCTATCCCCTCTCATTTTTTTAGTCAGGGGTCCACAAATACTACTAAAATTTCTAATGAACTTTCTATAAAAACTAGCAAAACCATGGAAAGATCTCACCTCGGTAGCAGTTCTTGGGGTAGGCCATTCCACAATAGCCTTCACCTTCTCTGGATCCATCTTGAGACCTTCTGATGAGACAACAAACCCGAAGTACACTAACTCCCTCTTCACAAAACTGCACTTCTTCAGATTAATCAACAGTTTATCTTCTCTTAACTTCTCAAAGGCTCTCCGAATATGCATTAGATGCTCATCCAACGTCTTACTAAAAATCAAAATATCATCTAAATACACAATAACAAAACTTCCCAAAAATTCTTTTAGTACCTCGTTCATGAGCTACATGAATGTGCTCGGTGCATTGGTTATCCCAAAAGGCATGACTAACCACTCATACAGGCCCTCTTTGGTCTTGAAGGTAGTCTTCCATTCATCTCCCTCTCGAATCCAGATCTGGTGATATCCACTCTTCAGATCAATCTTTGTGAAGTACTGAGCTCCACTCAAACAGTCCATAAGGTCATCCATCCTTGGCAGGGGAAATCTATACTTGATTGTTATCCTGTTTATGGCTCAGGAATCTGTACACATCCTCCACTCCCCATCCTTCTTTGGTGCTAGTATTGCAGGTGCTGCACATGGACTCAAACTCTCCCGTATCAAACCCTTTATCAACAACTCTTGAACTTGTTTGTTCAACTCCTCATTTTCTACTAGAATCATTCTATGAGCTGCCTTATTTGGCAAACTGGCTCTAGGAATCAAGTCAATCTGATAACTGATCTTTCTTATTTGTGGCAAACCCTCAAGTATATTATCAAAAACAATATCCTAAAACTCATCCAACATCCTAGAAACTTCTTCTGGAACCTTCTCACTATCCTCCTTACTCACTCTAGGAATCATAACACACAGGCTCATGCTTCATACCTTCTAAAAAAAATTTTCCATCTACATAACAAATTCTAGCACTACTGCATACCTTTTCTTCGGTCTCCTTTAGGGGTTTCAACTTGTGACGAACCCCATCCTTTGGAATAAGTGTTTGCATGGCCATCATGTATAGCTTGCCTATCAAACTGGCATGGCCTCCCAAACAACATGTGACATGCATCCATGGGGATGATATCATAGAGTACCTCATCATGGTAGCTCCCGATCTTGAACTCTACTAGGCACTACTCATTGACCAAAACTTTGTGGTCTTTCTGCGACCAAGCAATTCGATACGGATGTGGGTGCCTTTCCCTCTTCAGCTTCAACTTTGTGACCATCTTTTCTGACACAAGATTATTGGTGCTCCCACCATCAATAATGACATCACAATATTTTTCTTCACACTTGCACCTTGTGTGAAACAGATTCTTCCTCTGTTCTAGTTCTTTTTGCTCAGTCACTTGAGCTCTCCTAATCACTAGGGCTTCTCCCCTCTCAGCATCATCTGAATGTTCAGATTGGGCCTCCTCATCTGCATGCGCAACCCTTCCACAACCTTCTGGCCTTTTGTCTACCCTTCCTTGGTGTTGTGGACATTCATAGGCTAGACGCCCTTCTTCACCACACTGGAAACACGTCCCTTTGAAACCACCTCATCCAGATTCTTGTCCATATCTCCCTCGTCCTCTACCTCTTTTATCACCACTGTTTTGATCACAAGGGCGGTAAAAGTTATCATTCCTTTGGCTTTGGCTGGTACCCACATCTTAACTTTTCTTTTCATCATCATTTTGGCTTTCTGAAGGTCTTCCATTGCCCCTTCAACTTTGACTCCCTCATCCTTTTTGCTTTCCATCAAATCTTTTGTTCAGCTTCTCTTCCACCTTCAAAGCAAACTGATACACATCCTTAATGATAGTCATTCTAACTAGGCTTAACTCCTAAATGCTCGGTCGTAACCCATTAAGATATTGGGCTACCTTCTCCTTATTGGCCTCTGTGTGGCCCGTTTTGATGATTATCTTGTGAAAATATTTAGTATATTCTTTCATAGATCTGCTTCCTTGCTTCAACCCTTGCAATTTCTTCAATAGATCTAACTCGTAGTCCACTAGTATGAACTACTTCTTCAGTTTCTCTACCATGCAATCCAATCTGGTGGTATTTCCTTTTCCTCTTCAATTTCTTTCCAACTGACCTCTTTCTACCAAATACTAGCATGGCCCTTTAGCTTCATTTTAGCAAACTTAACCTGATCTGGATCCTCTATTTCCTCATACTCAAAATATTCTTCTAGCTTGTTCATCCAGTCGATCAACTCTTCCGGGTTCAGACTTTCAGAATAATTGGGGACTTCTGCTCTGGGTCTTTTCCCAATCTTTGAGATGGCCCTTATTAGCCGCATTTGGTCTTGATCAATTGCTTCTTCTTCCTATTCTACATTTGAACCTTCTTCCTCTCCTTCATCCTCACTTTCCTCCCTCAGGTTTAACCCTCTTCTCAACTACTCTTATAACGCATCAATCTGTCTTTGGAGGGCTGCCAGTACAACTCTTCCACTAGCATTTCTGCCACCTTGACCACCTCTGGCACCACCATGCCTACCAGGCATCACTCTTGGAGGCATCTTTCTTGACCTTGACCCACAACCATGATCCTGGTGCGAACTGCCTCACGATCGGCGATCTGTCCACATGCTCAAAAAAGCCTCGCTCTGATACCACTTGATGAGGGCGCAACCTGAGACTTAGAAAAATAACCCACAAACAAGAGAATAATTTTAATATTCAGAAAATGGAGTTTCTTACATGCAAAGGATCTCAAACCCCTAAGTTCTACAACACATGCATGTTACAGAAAGCTACAAAATCACCCTTTCACAATATGCGAGCTTGTCCCCAAATAGTTACCCAAGAATTAGAAACCAGCCCATAAATAGAGCTCCTCTTTAGTTTGGAGCCAAAACAACATTCAAATTTGAGTTTAGGCGGTTTGGCACCAAAAATTTACAACATGAAGTTCAAATTTCAAAAGAGCATTTGCAATTGTATCTTCTAGAAAGTGCGCCAACTTCCTGGGGCCATAACTTTTGATCCAGGACTCTGATTCATGAACAGTTTGAACCATTGGAAAGGTCTCTAATTCAAGAACACGCTTGAAATCCTCTACTCCAATTTTGATAGATTTTGGGGCCCATCCAGGAAATTTAAGTGCCTCAAATCTAACTCGAAAGATTTTCAGGTGCAAATTTGGGAAACTAAAACTACAATATCTTTCCACCCAGGAATAGAAAATAAAAACCATAAATTGGGAATTTCATTATGATGGAAAGTGTATCCAAAAATGTAAAAACATCTAAAAATTGAGAAACTTGAAATTTAACTATGTTTGGGTGATTCAAGATTGCCCTTACACCATTGAATGCTCCTGCATCAGACACCCAGGGTAATTTGAGAAGTGACCCCATCATGCCTCAGATGGTGGAGGAAAAACCCAAATGGTCAACCTCTACCTTAGGCAACCAGGATGAATCTTCAATAGGCCTTCCTTTCCATTTCACCAGATATTCTTCATACTGCCTATTCCTGGTACTCCTTCCCACACGACTGTCTAGGATTTCTTCAATCTCCTCCTTTTCTGAAGTAGGTGTAGGAATCCCACACTATTCCTTCGTTGGTACTTCCTCTATGCCACCTTCATGATACTCTATCAAATCTAAAATGTTGAACACATGGGAAATATTGAATCCGTCTGACAACTCTACCTCATATGCATTCCCTGAATCATGCCTCTTCAAAATTTTACAGTGACCAAACTTATTCATCTTCAATTTGTTATATGTTCCCACTGGAAACCTTTTTTTCCTCAAGTGGACCATCACTTCATCACCAATCTGAAACTCCTTATACTTCATCTTCTAATCTGCCTTAGCCTTATACTGCATATTCATCTTGTTAATATGTTTTGTTACTTTCTCATGTCTATCCTTGATGTGTTCTGCAAAATCTTTTGCTTCAGCACTTATTTTCTTCTCTTGGTCCATCTTCCTCAATTCTGGAGTTGTTCTAGGGCTACCTCTATACACGATTTGGAATGGTGATCTACCAGTGCTTTTGTTGACAGAATTGTTGTAAGAAAATTCTTCCTGGGGTAAGATCAAGTCCCATCGCTTGGGTTTATCTCCTACCAAACATCTCAGTAGATTACCCAGACTCCTATTAACAACCTCTGTCTGCCCATCTGTTTGTGGATGGTGTGCAAAACTAAACTTCAACTCTGTTTTCAGCTTCTTCCACAAGGTCCTCCAAAAGTAACCCACAAATTTGGTGTCACGATCTAAAACAATACTCTTTGGCAGACCATGTAGCCTCACCACCTCTTTGAAGAACAAGTCAACAATGTGGACTACATCATGGGTCTTCTGACATGGAATGAAATGTGCCATCTTCGAAAACCTATCAACCAACACAAAGACTGAATCATTCCCTCGTTGTGTAATATGTTGTTGGATGCTCATTAAAGCATCCCATTGTTCACCCCTGTCAGACATCCTCTTACCTCCACCTCCTATCCTAGATGATTCAACTTCCATTTTCTTCTTTTCCCTCTCAAGAGCTTGTTGATCCCTTTCAGTTAATTGCATCAACAAAGAAAAATACCCTTAGGCTTACAAGACAACCTGGCTCTGATACCACTGTAATATCCCTAATGGCATCTTCCCCTAAATTCTTATTTTTTATTTCTACTCAAACCCTAATTTTGATTTCTAATATTTATTTTTTGATTTCAAAAAAAATATCATAGTGAACATACAAGTGCCCAAACATGACAAATAAACATTTCAAATGATGCTACCAATTGATATTTGTATCAAACATGAAATCCACCATAAAAACACAAGATAGGGCATCCAACTACAACATACAAATCTGATTTTCTGTAGATAAATTCTACTATTACAAACTAACTATTTTGGACTGATTTTACAATGAATTCATGAGCTCAAACATGCCAAACTTATGCCCATATTTATGCTCTACAAGTTAGATCAAAAACTATGATTATACATACCAAATATATGCAAACAGTCCTCAAATATCAAACCCTAGATGGGTGAAATTCCTCCTTGGCAAGTGCTTAGGGTTTGCTGCTCTAAATATGCAAAATCGCCCTCCAAAGGTGGGCACTCAAGTCTACTCCAAGTGGCACTCCAAATTAGGGAAAAAACCAAATGCAATCTACTCACAAAATGCCACAATAATTCTATTCCAAATCTGATTATGTGATGATGCTCCATACCTCCAATTGTCTCCAATGAAGTGCAATTAGAACTTCGTCATGAGTTCTCCACAAGGTGAGCTCAAGTTTCATCCAACTCACCACATTCTGAGGGGTTTTCGTCCTCGGAATGAAGCCCAACCAAAGTAAAGGCTGATATAAGCCTGTATTCTGACTCACTCCTTTAGCCATCTGACATACCTTGCAGCTTTATACAAACATCTTCACATCCTATGACAACTGAGGCTAATAATAATGCTCACTGATAATGGCAATGGTCTTATCCTGACCAAAATGTCCTGCCATTCCTCCACTATGCTTATCCTTTATCAGGTTCTCTCTCATGGAACTCCTCGGGATACACAATTGACTTCTCTTAAATAACATGCCATCCTGGATTATGAAATCCAGCCACCTTGTTCTATCCACTGTAATAGGTTCTTTGCAAGATTTCCAAGCCTCTGCAAAATTAGGATCTTCTGCGTATAGTTTCTTAAGTTCATTGAACCCAACCACTTCAATCTGCATCTTTGTCATCAATGTATGCCTCCTACTCAAGGCATCTATAACCCTATTTGACTTCCCACTCATATGTTTCAAAACAAAGGTATAACTTTGCAAAAACTCTACCCATTTCATATGCCTTTGATTTAATTTTCCCTGACTCTTTAGGTAATGCAAGGCCTGATGATCAGTATATAGAACAAATTCCTTTGGCAATAAATAATGTCTTCATTTCTTTAATGCTTGAACTATTGCATAAAATTCCTGATCATATACATAATACTTTCTCTTGGCATCATTTAACTTTTCACTGAAATAGGCAATGGGCTTACCTTCTTGGCTCAACACTCCTCCAATGGCACAACCACTGGCATCACAATCCACCTGAAACACCTTGTTGAAATCTGGGAGGGCTAGAACAGGTTGCTCTGTCACCTTCTGCTTCAACAGTTCAAAACTTTTTGTCACTCCACTGCTCCACTTGAATTATTTTCTATCCCCTCTCATTGTTTCAATCAGGGGTCCACAAATACTACTAAAGTTTCTAATGAACTTTCTATAAAAACTAGCCAAACCATGGAAAGATCTCACCTCGGTAGCAGTTCTTGGGGTAGGCCATTCCAGAATAGCCTTCACCTTCTCTGGGTCCATCTTGAGACCTTCTACTGAGACAACAAACCCCAAGTACACTAACTCCCTCTTCACAAAACTGCACTTCTTCAGATTAATCAATAGTTTCTCTTCTCTTAACTTCTCAAAGGCTCTCCGAATATGCATCGATGCTCATCCAACATTTTACTGAAAATCAAAATATCATCTAAATACACACAATAACAAAACTTCCCAAAAATTTTTAGTACTGCCTGAGCTACATGAATGTGCTCGGTGCATTGGTTATCCCAAAAGGCATGACTAACCACTCGTACAGGCCCTCTTTGGTCTTGAAGGTAGTCTTCCATTCATCTCCCTCTCGAATCCAGAATTGGTGATATCCACTCTTCAGATCAATCTTTGTTAAGTACTGAGCTCCACTCAAATAGTCCATAAGGTCATCCATCCTTGGCAGGGGAAATCTGTACTTGATTGTTATCCTGTTTATGGCTCAGGAATCTGTACACATCCTCCACTCCCCATCCTTCTTTGGTGCTAGTACTGCAGGTGCTGCACATGGACTCAAACTCTCCCATATCAAACCCTTTATCAACAACTCTTGAACTTGTTTGTTCAACTCCTCATTTTCTACTAGAATCATTCTATGAGCTACCTTCTTTGGAAAACTGGCTCTAGGAATCAAGTCAATCTAATAACTGATCTTTCTTATTTGTGGCAAACCCTCAAGTATATTATCAAAAACAATATCCTGAAACTCATCCAACATCCTAGAAACTTCTTCTGGAACCTTCTCATTATCCTCCTTACTCACTCTAGGAATCATAACACACAGGCTCATGCTTCATACCTTCTAAAAAATTTCTTCCATCTACATAACAAATTCTAGCACTACTGCATACCTTTTCTTCGGTCTCCTTTAGGGGTTTCAACTTATGACAAACCCCATCCTTTGGAATAAGTGTTTGCATGGCCATCATGTATAGCTTGCCTATCGAACTATCATGGCCTCCCCAACAACATGTGACATGCATCCATGGGGATGATATCACAGAGTACCTCATCATGGTAGCTCCCGATCTTGAACTTTACTAGGCACTGCTCATTGACCAAAACTTTGTGGTCTTTCTGCGACCAAGCAATTCGATACGGATGCGGGTGCCTTTCCCTCTTCAGCTTCAACTTTGTGACCATCTTTTCTGACACAAGATTATTGGTGCTCCCATCGTCAATAATGGCATCACAACATTTTCCTTCACACTTGCACCTTGTGCGAAATAGATTCTTCCTTTGTTCTGGTTCCTTTTCCTCAGTCACCAGGGCTCTCCTAATCACTAGGGCTTCTCCCCTTTCAGCATCATCTGAATGTTCAGATTGGGCCTCCTCATCTACATGCACAACCCTTCCACAACCTTCTGGCCTTTTGTTTGCCCTTCCTTGGTGTTGTGGACATTCATAGGCTTGATGCCCTTCTTCACCACACTGGAAACACGTCCCTTTGAAACCACCTCTTCCAGATCCTTGTCCATATCTCCCTCATCCTCTACCTCTTTGATCACCACTATTTTGATCATGAGGACGGTAGAATTTGTCATTCCCTTGGCTTCGGCTGGTACGACATCTTCACTTTTCTTTTCATCATCATTTTTGCTTCCAGAAGGTCTTCCACTACATCTTCCACTTTTACCTCCTCATCCTTTTTGTTTGCCATGAAATCTTTTATTCAGCTTCTCTTCCACCTTCAAAGCAAACTGATACACATCCTCAATGGTCTTCATTCTGACTAGGCTTAACTCCTCCTAAATGCTCAGTCGTAACCCATTAAGATATCGGACTACCTTCTCCTTATTTCCCTCTGTGTGGCCCATTCTATTGATTATCTTGTGAAAATCTTCAGTATATTCTTTCACATAACTACTTCCTTTCTTCAACCCTTGCAATTTCTTCAATAGATCTAACTCGTAGTCCACTGGTATGAACTACTTCTTCAGTTTCTCTACCATGCGATCCCATCTAGTGATATTTCCTTTTCCTCTTCGATTTCTTTCCAACTGGACCTCTTTCCACCAAATATTGGCATGGCCCTTCAGCTTCCTTTTCAGAAACTTAACTCGATCTGGATCCTCTATTTGCTCATACTCAAAATATTCTTCTAGCTCATTGATCCAGTCGATCAACTCTTCCGGGTTCAAACTTTCAGAATAATTGGGGACTTCTACTGTGGGTCTTTTCCCAATCTTCGAGATGGACCTTATTAGCCGCATTTGGTCTTGATCAATTGCTTCTTCTTCCTCTTCTACATTTGAACCTTCTTCCTCTCCTTCATCCTCACTTTCCTCCCTCAGGTTTAACCCTCTTCTCAATTGCTCTCGTAACGCATCAATCTGTCTTTGGAGGGCTACCATTGCATCTCTTCCACCAGCAATTCTACCACCTTTGCCACCTCTTGCACCACCACACCTACTAGGCATCACTCTGGGAGGCATCTTTCTTGACCTCAACCCACAACCACAGTCCTGGTGTGAACTACCTCACGATCGGCGATATGCGAGCTTGTCCCTAGAAAGCTAAAGAATCACCCTTTCACAATATGTGAGCTTGTCCCCAAAAAGTTACCCAAAAATTAGAAACCCGCCCATAAATAGAGCTCCTCTTTAGTTTGGAGCCAAAACAACATTTAAATTTGAGTTTAGGCAGTTTGGCACCAAAAATTTACAACATTCAAGTTCAAATTTTAAAAGAGTATTTGCAATTGTATCTTCTAGAAAAGTGTGCCAACTTCCCGGGGCCATAACTTTTGATCCGGGACTCTGATTCAAGAACCATTTGAACCATTGGAAAGGTCTCAAAGTCAAGAACGCACTTGAAATCCACTACGCCAATTTTGGAAAGTTTGGGGGCTGATCCAAGAACTCTAAGTGCCTCAATCTAACTCAGAAGATTTTCAGGTGGAAATTTGGAAAACTAAAACTGCAATATCTTTCCACCCAAGAATAGAAAATAAAAACCATAAATTGGGAATTTCATTATGATAAAAAGGGTATCCAAAAATGTAAAAACATCAAAAAATTGAGAAACTTGAAATTTAACTATTTTTGGGTGATGCAAGATTGCCCTTACACCACTAGATGCTCCTGCATCAGACACCCAGGGTAATTTGAGAAGTGACCCCGTCACGCCTCAAGTGGTGGAGGAAAAAACCAAATGGTCAACCTCTCCCTTAGGTGACCAGGATGAATTTTCAACAGGCCTTCCTTTCCATTTCACCAAATATTCTTCATACTGCCTGTTACTGGTACTCCTCGCCACATGACTATCTAGGATTTCTTCAATCTCCTCCTTTTCTGAAGTAGGTGTAGGAATCCCACACTGTTCCATCATTGGTACTTCCTCTGTGCCACCTTCATGATACTCTGTCAAATCTGAAATGTTGAACACAGGGGAAATATTGAATCCGTCCGACAACTCTACCTCATATGCATTCCCTGAATCATGCCTCTTTAAAATTTTACAGGGATGAAACTTCTTCATCTTCAATTTGTTTTATGTTACTACTAGAAACCTTTCTTTCATCAAGTGGACCATCACTTCATCACCAATCTAAAACTCCTTAAACCTCCTCTTCTGATATGCCTTAGCCTTATGCTGCATATTCATCTTGTTAATATGTTCTGTTACCTTCTCATGTATATCCTTGATGTGTTCTGAAAAATCTTCTGCTTCAGCACTTATTTTCTTCTCTTGGTCCATCTTCCTCAATTTTGGAGTTGTTCTGGGGCTACCTTTATACACAATTTGGAATGGTCATCTACCAGTGCTTCTGTTGACAAAATTGTTGTAAGAAAATTATGCCTGGGGTAAGATCAAGTCCCATCCCTTGGGTTTATCTCCTACTAAACATCTCAGTAGGTTACCCAGACTCCTGTTAATGACCTCTATCTACCCATCTATTTGTGGATGGTGTGCAGAACTGAACTTCCACTCTATCTTCAGCTTCTTCCACAAGGTTCTCTAAAAGTACCCCACAAATTTGGTGTCACGATCTAAAACAATACTCTTTGGCAGACCATGTAGCCTCACCACCTCTTTGAAGAACAAGTCAACAATGTGGACTGCATCAGGGGTCTTCTGACATGGAATGAAATGTGCCATCTTCGAAAAGCTATCAACCACCACAAAGACTAAATCATTCCCTCATTGTGTCATTGGCAAACCAAGAACAAAGTCCATACTTATATCCTCCCACGGCCTCTTTGGTACAGGTAAGGGTTGATATAATCCTATATTTTGACTCACTCCTTTAGCCATCTGACATACCCTGCAACTTTGTAAAAAATTCTTCACATCCTATGACAACTCAGGCCAATAATAATGCTCACTGATAATGGCAATGGTCTTATCCCAACCAAAATGTCCTGCCATTCCTCCACTATGCTTCTCCTTTATCAGGTTCTCTCTCATGGAACTCCTCGGGATACACAATTGACTTCCCTTAAATAACATTCCATCCTAGATTATGAAATCTAGCCACCTTGTCATGTCCACTGTAACAGGTTCCTTGCAAGCTTTCCAAGCCTTTGCAAAATCAGGATCTTCTGCGTACAGTGTCTTAAGTTCATTGAACCCAACCACTTCAATCTGCATCTTTATCATCAATGTATGCCTCCTACTTAAGGCATCTGCAACCCTATTTGACTTCCCACTCCTATGTTTCAAAACAAAGATATAACTCTGCAAAAACTCTACCCATTTTATATGCCTCTAATATAATTTTCCCTGACTATTTAGGTACTACAAGGCCTGATGATCAGTATATAGAAAAAATTTCTTTGGCAACAAATAATGTCTCCATTTCTTTAATGCTTGAACTATTGCATAAAATTCTTTATCATATATAGAATACTTTCTCTTGACATCATTTAACTTTTCACTGAAATAGGCAATGGGCTTACCTTCTTGGCTCAACACTGCTCCAATGGCACAACCACTGGCATCACAATCCACCTGAAACACCTTTTTGAAATCTGAAAGGGCTAGAATAGGTTGTTCTATCACCTTCTGCTTAAACAGTTCAAAACTTTTTGCCACTCCACTGCTCCACTTGAATTCTTTTATATCCCCTCTCATTGTTTCAGTCAGGGGTCCACAAATACTACTGAAGTTTCTAATAAACTTTCTATAAAAACTAGCCAAACCATGGAAAGATCTCACCTCAGTAGTAGTTCTTGGGGAAGGCCATTTCAAAATAGCCTTCACCTTCTCTGGGTCCATCTTGAGACCTTCTGCTGAGACAACAAACCCCAAGTACACTAACTACCTCTTCACAAAACTGCACTTCTTCAGATATATTAACAGTTTCTCTTCTCTTAACTTCTCAAAGGCTCTCCGAATATGCATTAGATGCTCATCTAACATCTTACTGAAAATCAAAATATCATCTAAATACACAATAATAAAACTTCCCAAAAAAAAAATTATTACCTCATTCATGAGCCGCATGAATGTGCTCGGTGCATTAGTTAGCCCAAAAGGCATGACTAACCACTCGTACAGGTGCTCTTTGGTCTTGAAGGCAGCCTTCGATTTATCTCCCTCTCAAATCCGGATCTGGTGATATCCACTCTTCAGATCAATCTTTGTGAAGTACTGAGCTCCACTCAAACAGTCCATCAGGTCATCCATCCTTGGTAGGGGAAATCTGTACTTGATTGTTATCCTGTTTATGGCTTGGGAATCTGTACACATCCTCCACTCCCCATCCTTCTTTGGTGCTAGTACTGCAGGTACTGCACATTGACTCAAACTCTCCTGTATCAAACCCTTTCTCAACAACTCTTGAACTTGTTTTTTCAGCTCCTCATTTTCTGCTGGAGTCATTCTATGAGTTGCCTTATTTAGCAAACTAGCTCCAGGAATCAAGTTAATCTAATTACTGATTTTTCTTATTGGTGGCAAACCCTCAGGTACATTATCAGAAACAATATCCTGAAACTCATCCAACATCCCAGAAACTTCTTCTAGAACCTTTTCACTATCCTCCTTACTCACTCTAGGAATCAATGTATAACACACACGCTCATGCTTCATACCTTCTAAAAATTTTCTTCCATCTACATAACAAAATCTAGCACTACTACATACATTTTCTTCAGTCTCCTTCAGGGGTTTCAACTTGTGATGAACCCCATCCTTTGTCAAGGAATGAGTGTTTGCATGGCCATCATGTATAGCTCGCTTATCGAACTGCCATGGCCTCCCCAACATGTGACATGCATCCATGGGGATGATATCATAGAGTACCTCATCATGGTAGCTCCCGATCTTGAACTTTACTAGGCACTACTCATTGACCAAAACTTTGTGGTATTTCTGCAACCAGGAAATTCAATACAGATGCGGGTGCCTTTCCCTCTTCAGCTTCAACTTTGTGACCATCTCTTCTGACACCAGATTATTGGTGCTTCCACCATCAATAATGACATCACAACATTTTCCTTCACACTTGCACCTTGTGTGAAACAGATTCTTCCTCTGTTCTGGTTCCTTTTCCTTAGTCACCAGGGCTCCCCTAATCACTAGGGCTTCTCCCCTCTCAGCATCATCTGAATGTTCAGATTGGGCCTGCTCATCTTGCATGCGCAACCCTTCCATGACCTTCTGGCCTTTTGTCTGCCCTTCCTTGGTGTTGTGGACATTCATAGGCTCGATGCCCTTCTTCACCACACTGGAAACACATCCCTTTAAAACCACCTCTTGTAGATCCTTGTCCATATCTCCCTCGTCCTCTACTTCTTTGATCACCACTGTTTTCATCATGAGGGTGGTAGAAGTTGTCTTTCCTTTGGCTTCAGCTAGTACCCACATCTTCACTTTTCTTTTCATCATCATTTCGGCTTCCTGAAGGTCTTCCACTGCCCCTTCCACTTTGACCCCCTCTTCCTTTTTGCTTGCCATCAAATCTTTTGTTCAGCTTCTCATCCACCTTCAAAGCAAACTGATACACATCCTCAATGGTGGTCATTCTGACTAGGCTTAACTCCTCCTGAATGCTCGGTTGTAACCCATGAAGATATCGGGCTACCTTCTCCTTATTGGCCTCTATGTGGCTCATTCTGATGATTATCTTGTGAAAAATTTTAGTATATTATTTCATATATCTACTTCCTTTCTTCAACCCTTGCAATTTTCTTCAATAGATCTAACTCGTAGTCCACTGGTATGAACTGCTTCTTCAGTTTCTCTACCATGCGATCCCATCTGGTGCTATTTTCTTTTCCTCTTTGATTTCTTTCCAATTGGACATCTTTCCACCAAATACTGACATGGCCCTTCAGCTTCATTTTCACAAACTTAACCCAATCTAGATCCTCTATTTCCTCATACTGAAAATAGTCTTCTAGCTCGTTGATCCAGTCGATCAACTCTTCCAGGTTCAAACTTTTAGAATAATTGGGGACTTGTGCTCTGGGTCTTTTCGCAATCTTCGAGATGGCCCTTATTATTTGCATTTGGTCTTGATCAATTGTTTCTTCTTCCTCTTCTACATTTGAACCTTCTTCCTCTCCTTCATCCTCACTTTCCTCACTCAGGTTTAACCCTTTTCTCAACTGCTCTTGTAACACATCAATCTGTATGTGGAGGGCTGCTAGTGCATTTCTTCCACCAACATTTTTGCTACCTCGACCACCTTTGGCACCACCACGCCTACCAGGCATCACTCTTGGAGGAATCTTTCTTGACCTAGACCCACAACCACAGTCTTGGTGTGAACTGCCTCACTATCGGCAATCTGTCCTTACACTCAAGAAAACCTCGCTCTGATACCACTTGATGAGGGCGCAACCTGAGACTTAGAAAAATAACCCACAAACAAGAGAATAATTTTATTATTTAGAAAATGGAGCTTCTTACATGCAGAGGATCTCAAATCCCCTAGTTCTACAACACATGCAAGTTACAGAAAGCTACAGAATCACCCTTTCGTAATATGCAAGCTTGTCCCCAAAAAGTTACCCAAAAATTAGAAACCCGCCCATAAATAGAGCTCCTCTTTAGTTTGGAGCTAAAACAACATTCAAATTTGAGTTTAGGTGGTTTGGCACCAAAAATTTACAACATGAAGTTCAAATTTCAAAAGAGCATTTGCAATTGTATCTTCTAGAAAGTGCGGCAACTTCCCGGGGCCATAACTTTTGATCTGGGATTCTGATTCATGAACCGTTTGGACCATTGGAAAGGTCTTGAAGTCAAGAACATGATCAAAATTTTCTATGCCAATTTCAGCATGTTTCAGGGCCGATCTAGGAACTCTAAGTGCCTCAAATCTATCTCAAAAGATTTTTAGGTGCAAATTTGGGAAACTAAAACTGTAATATCTTTTCACCTAGGAATAGAAAATAGAAACCGTAAATTGAGAATTTCATTATGATGAAAAAGGTATCCAAAAATGTAAAAACATCTAAAAACTGAGAAACTTGAAATTTAACTATTTTTGGGTGATGCAAGATTGCCCTTACACCACTGGATACTCCTGCATCAAAGGGACACCATTATTGCATACCTCCTCTTCAATTTGTATATAATAGAGGTGTTGTTCAATTCATTCCATTATTGAAGAGACAAGTGTGAATTCATCTATAGTAGGAGTTTGAGATTGGAGTTCAATATTATAGAGATCAATATCATTCAAGAAGTTTGATATTATTGTTTGGTACTACATCAAGTGTGGCACTGATTGATTCA
>VDFB02353493.1:406637498-406753552 GCA_007258455.2 Sequoia sempervirens | reverse complement strand
TATTTATTTTAATTATCATATCATTCTAAAGTTTGAATATTTGAATATTCAAATAATGGAATATTCTCTTCATCCTATAATTAAATTAAATATTAAATATTTAATTTAATATTTTTCCTCTCACTCTAAATTCATTTCTAAAACATAATTAAATATAATTTATTTAATTATGCGAGTTTCTATATCCATCTTCACTTCCAAATTAAATAAATTTATTTTATTTAATTCTAACTCATTCTAAACTCATTCTTCGAAATGGCAATTTCCCTTCGGATCTCAATGACATAAATTGAAGGAAAAGGGAAACCTTCTATCTCCCTCTCCACTTTCAAAAATCTTCCACCGTCCATTCGAACAAGCTTAATTTGGGCCATTAATCAAATCAGCCAATCGAATCCTTTCTAAAACTCTATGAATACCGATACAAATCCAAGCTTTGGTTACCTACGCATACATACAAAGATGCACGATTATACATGCAATCAGCTTATGCAATCATAGCCTTTTAGCATCACAGCAATACTTTCATCTTAGCATAGCCTTGCATTTAGCATAGTGTGCATTTTAAAATCTCGTTCTTCAGCTGTTCATTTTGTTGAGCTTGATCTGCTGATCTGAGAGCCATTGGAAACAACAAAATGCTGGAGTTAGAGAGAGATAAGACGATTTCAGAGAAGCCGCAGTAACAGTTTCCTTATTTTGTTTTCTTTTTCAGTTTTTCTGATTTAATGTCTTATTGATATGTGTTTGAATTTCATTTAGATTGATACACTTTTCACACACACAGGTGGCAAATCAATATATATATATATGCCACTTTTTTTCTTAACTATTTATCCAAAAATAAAATAAAAAATAATACATCTCAATATAGAATCTCTTCTATAATACGTCATATATATTTTTTTAAATGAGGGTAAAAATTTATTGAATCAAAGAAGATTTATAAAGAAATAGGAAAAATATCATAAAAGCAACCAACAACCCCACAAAAAAACCAAGTAACCAAATACATATGAAGGTCTTCCATGATCATCTTTTTGAGGGACACAAAGAATTATGAGGATAAAATTCCCCAGTCATCAACATTCCACCGCTCCACATGCTTAGAAGCCCACTTTTCTAGAAGATCAGTCACTCTATTTCATTCCCAAGGAATATGATAGAAGGAAACAAATTCCAAAGAGTTGAACATATTCATAATCTATTTGATCACCATAGCCAGTTTCTAGTTAACACCATCAAATATCTACTCATTTAGGATATCAACTCCAATATGTGAATCAAATTCACAAATAATCATCTTCCATCCCAGAGAGCAACCTCTTTCAATAGCATGAAAAATAGCCAGAGCCTCCATGAAATTATTAGAATGGTGACCCTTACAAATAGAGAAGAAAAATACCTCACCTCCATTACTATCTCTACCAATTCCATCGATGCCAGCATGCCCAAGATTCCCCCTAGAAGATCCACTAGTATTTATCTTCATAACTCCTTGAGGGGGTGGTCACCATCTACCCTCTTGATGCACCTTCTTCTTGACCTGTTGAGGGCCAATACCAGTAGAGAAATCAACCAAATTTATTAGTTTTGATGACCTACTTTTAGTAAAAACAAAAAAAAAATATAGGAAATAATTAAACTATTAAAAATCATATTTTTGAAAACTACACTTATAGATCCATAAAATGATAATTTTATGGATTTAGAAAAAATGTTTACATGACTAGAACTTGTGAGAACATCACATTTTTTGAATAATTATAATTTTTTTGGTAAATTATCCTTAAAATGAAGTTACATGTGTATTTACATGTGTTGAATTCTTTCTCCCTTTTTGTTCAATGAAATTTTTTGTTCCATGAACTTACTTAGAGATCCCACTACTTAGGTATTGTTTGGTCTTGTACAAACCACTACATACATGAGACTTCCTTCCACACTTACATAAGGAAATTTTTTCATGTCTTGTAGATCCTCTATAGATTTGGAACATTGTTCCACAATCAACTATGCACGAACTAGTAGAGTTTATTTTTTTTTGTTTTTTAAGCCTACATTCCAAACTTCTACAAGACTCCCTTACAATATTACATATAATTTAGCCATTTTTTGGTTTACTCCTATTCCTACATATCTCCATTCTAAGAATGTGTCTAGTGTCCTCTAAGTCTTTCATTTCAAAGTTAATATACAATTAAATTTCATATCGATCATAAACATATAAAATAATAGTCAAGATGTGATCATTTACCTTTTCTAAAGCATACATAATGATCATCAATTCTTCCTCCAGGATCTATTTCTAATCTATACATCTAAAAAAAAATTCTCCACATATATGAGGACTACTTTAATCAATATAGAGAAATATTCAACTTACAAACTAGCTTCTCTTTACCCTTCACCTTATATCATTTTGGTTTTTCCATCAAAAAATATCTCTATGCTGTAATTTAAGGATATTTCCTTGATATCCATGCACTAAATATCATAATGAAGTATGGTAACTATACACAATGACATTCTAATGGGTCTCCATTTATCAACAGGGGAAAATATCTCACCAAATTTTATTACTTCAACCTAGGAATAATCTTTTTCCACCAACTGCATGATCATGAACCACTTAAGTGACCCATCTACTTTGAACTTATTCTTGAATACCCATTTTTAGCCAATAGATTCCCTATCCTTAGTAAGATCAACTCGATTGCACATTTTAGACTTTTTTAATCTTATCATCTCTTCATCCATGAAATTATTTCAAGACCTCTTCTCTTTAGAATAGAGAGCCACCTCAATATAAATTCATTCATTTTTAGTAAAAGTTAGACAAAATAAATAATATAAATATAGCAAACCATAAAAATCAAGTTATCTTTTTTACCTTGCAAATCTTCTCATAGTTTTTTGTGAATATCTTTCTACTATATATACTATCTCATCCTTTTCAAAGCTATAAAAATATATTCTTTCTCAATTCTCCTCTAAATTTCCTTCTCCAACATTTTTTAACTTCTATTACATTCTACTACACTATTTTTTCTTGAAAATGTAGCTTCTCAAATATATTAGTCTCCTTTCACTATTTGAGTTTTGGATTGACACCAAGTTCCTTGAACACATCATTCCTTCAGTACGTAGGTTTCATGATTTTTTAATTCCAAAGCTTCTAGCCTTTAAAATTTTCTATATAGCTAATAGCAATCCATATTTATCCTTCAAAATCACACTTTTATGACTTCTCCTTAAGAATTTAAACATATATCAAATAGCTAGATACCTACAAGTCTGTCACCATTAGTTTTATCCAATCCACACTTCCTATGGCATCTTTCATTTAGTGCAAGTGTAGGAGACATTTTTGTCAAGTATAGTACAATGAAAATCACCTCCATCCAAAATTCATATCATAGCCTTGGAATATTCAACATACTCCTACACTTATCAACGAAATTCCTTTAACCCTTTTTCAACCCTATTTTACTATGGTGTGTAGGAGTTAGTTCTCTACCTCAAAATTATAGAATTATTATAGAATTCATAAAAATATTTAAAGTAGAATTCACTAGCATTATCTATCCTAAACACCCTTATTTTCTCATTAGGCTCATTCTCAACTAGAACTTTGAACTCCATAAATTTTATAAATACCTCTATTTTAAGCCTAATAAAGTGTATCAAGATATAATTAGATTATTTTTTAGTGAATGAAAATTAGTATAGGGACTTACCCTTGGATGGGATATCCTCAAGGCCAAACACATCATCATGTACCACCTCAATAATCTCTTTTTCTCTAGTGAGTTTAATCATATTGTATTCTACTTTCCAGGTACACAATTTAAAACTATTTAGTACCAACAAACAATCATCAAGAACTTTGACTGTGTATTTACTTGTAGTGCCTACCTATTCCTAATATATGATGTTAGTGGAAGAATGGTATTCCATATTGAAATATTAAAAAATGGCAGATCCTAAGTCCCAAATACAAATAACCTAGTATCAAATCCACTTATCCAAGGGTTTCATTACGATGCAAATCAACAAGGTGCATAGATTAACTTTCAACCTCAAAGGTGAGCCAGTCAGACCTAGATCTAATCCTTTTGAGTCCTATAAATGAATTGGAAATGATTTGGAATGATTAACTTAATTGAACTATATGACCTAATATGAAAAATGTAATATATCAAAGATGAACTGACTAAAATAGTAAGTTTTTGCAAGTGGATCTGGTAAGTGCCAAACAATGTGTACCTGTGACCAAAAGTTGGATCTAGAATGTGCATAGATACTATTTTCCCATGGGGGAATGGGTCTTTGATGAGGGGTCCTAAAATTGATTTTGCAATCCTCTGATGTTGGATTTGAGCTTTTGATGACCCAATTGCAAAATTGTCAGAATAACATCAATAAATTCAATTCATGAGTTTCCATAGCTTGACAACTTTTAGGGCTTTAAATGCAACAATGGAGAATTTTCCTTCAAGATTTCCTCAATCCTCTTCAAACCTATAACCTACACTTTCACAAAGAGAAGAGATGTTGGGCCATTTTAGGGGCTTTCTTCATTCAAATCATATGTAATTGTTTTCAATTCCACAATGGAAAAATGTCAATGATAGGAATGATAATTGAAAGGAAGGAATGATGAAATCACAAAGTTTTGGAACTCACCAATCTTCAATGGCTTCCTTGAAGGATTGAGGCCATGCACATCACCTCAAGAATTTGGATCTTGCTTGTTTAAATTCTTGAAAGATTTAGAGACCTACAACAAAGGTTAGCCTTCACAAAATAACAATAATATGACAACATGAACTCACATACACTTTAACATGATGTTGGATCTTGAATTTCTACTATAATTATTTGAAATGTTGTTGTTGACTTTCTCAATAGTTCTCTTGATCATATTTTTTCCAATAAATTTTTTCCTAATGCCTGTTAGATTTTAAATGATAAAATAATGAGGTATTTATATGCAAATTTTCTAATTTCTAGAAAATTAGATTCTAAAATCTGACACTTGATATTTTAATTTTGGATGTTAAAATGTCGCCAACAACATATTTGAAATTGGGTCCTAGCTAAGAAGGGGGGCCCATTTTCCCATGGGAAAATGGGTCTTGGCCCAAATTTCCAAGACATGCTTAGTCTAGAGAAAAATAACAATTGGATGCATTTATTCAATGCTTGTAATCCTTTAGAAAATGGTAAAAATATGGCCAAGTGGAATGCATAATTTTTAAAATTAGGAGATTAACTAAGTCCAATAAATTAGGGGGACAAAACATAATGTGAAATTGTTAAGGGTGACAATTTTGGACACTACATTTAGCCCCCACTTTAGTGAGAGTATGACCTTATGCTCAAACTCACACTAAACAAGAGAAATATGTGTCAAGATGGGTTTGAATGCACAAATGTTGAAGAGATAGGATGACTAAGGATGAAGGGAGGTTGATCAAACCCCCAAGATCAAAGATCCCATGGCAATCAAACATAAGAAAAAAGGAACACAAACATGTATGATATGTAGCAAGACAACATACACAAACATACATGTCAAAAAAATGAAGCATACATGATAAAAACACATGGCACAATGGAACATAAAGATGATAATGAAATGAAAACAAAAAATGATGTACAAATATGTTGTAGACACATAGAAGACACATAAAAGGATACACATAAAAACACAATGTTAGTACTAAACAATTTGAGTCAGTAAGACAAAGAGATCTAATTCTTAAATTGTCTCAAATACCAAACATCATCCATTGAATAAAATAAAAAAATGCTCCATGAGGACATAAGTCATATACATCACTCATAAAACACATGGCTTCACTAGAAATCAAGTTGTATTATGCTAGGTGGCCATGTTAAAATATGTGAATGACTCATACAATAGAAAATTATTCTATTTATTAGACAAGTCACAAATTGAGAGACACACGGGCTAGTGAAGTCTGATATTTGCTAAGTCAACCCCTAAGACAAGGTAAAATGAGAGACACACACTAGGTCTATAAGGTGTGCCCATAACAAGGTGGAAAAAATGGAAAAAACACACTAGGTCTACAAGGTGTGCTCATAATAGCCATACCAAGATTTATGTACCTTGATAACCTTGATAAAGTGCCACAAGATGCTAGGTGAACACTACCCTAGGTTCAACTCTTATGAAAAGAGTGGAGGAAAAGTGCTAAGGTTTAACATCATGGGGGACATATATGCCAAGGTTTAACGTCACAGGGGATAAATATGCCAAGGTTTAATGTCACTGGGGATGAATATTGCAAGGTTGAAACCTCATGGGATATCACCATAACATCACCACAAAAGGTAACGATCAAAGGGGCTATAATTAAAAATATGAAGGTCACACCTAAGCGAACATCATACATGACATCACCACCAAGAGAGGACTACTTGGGGAATATCATGCCTTAGGGAACACCAACCATAGCATCACCACTAAGGGGAATATCATATGCCAAGAAAGGTCACAGTTTTATTAGATATCAAGTCCAATACCACCAAAAAGGAGACCAATCACATGGATTAATAAGGCCACACTTTGATTTACAAGGTCACACTTCATAGGAGATGTATGTTATCATCACTAAGAAGGGGCCATTTCTTATGCAAAAAAAAATGAGCGAGGGACTGTATGCCCCCCTTAAAAGGTTAGTGTACTTTCTAAACTAATGTTTTAAGGAGATAAAAAGGGATCCCTTGCTAGAATGAATACCCCTAGGATATGGATAATTCACCGCTTTCCCCCCAAGCATAGGGACATAGGTGAGATGATATGGTGCTCCTTGAAAAATGAAAGATGATTGCATAAATATATGTTTAGACCTCCATGAATGGTAGTGAGTATGTTATGATACCACAATTACCACATTACAAGGATCACAACAAATGAATGTTAAGCTATGACACATTCAAATTGATATGTGGAGAAGTAAAATTCTCTCAATTTCCTCTTTAAAGTACACCATTCATCAGTAAGTTGTCCAAGTGTTTTGAGATATGTATAATAAGACATGCTTGTACTCTTTCCTTTCTTATATTCTCACTCATGGATAAGTAGTGAAGTGATAAGTCCTAATTTGACAAGTGTGTCTAGGGTATTTTCAATCTTATAAGAGGATGTAAAAAGGGTAACATTTTAATCTTGTATTTCTTGGATAATTGTTTAGATGTTTTTTGTCAACGAGGAGGGTCTTCGTAACCTAAGCCTTTAGTATCTTTAAGTGACCAGTGTTAGCTCTAAAAGAAAATGTACTTCATGCTCGTTCTTAATGTCACATCCTTGTTCTCTCAAAATCCTATAGCCTTATCCCTAAGTCTATTCAAAATTGATGGGTGTGTTTGTAACTTTATGCCCATATGATGGAGGGTTGGTTGATGTGCTTTCCTTGTGATTGTTTTTGATAGGTGCTTCCATATGCATTAGTTATTTATTAGATAAATAGGGAAGGGCCCTAACCCTTACAAAATGGAAAAATAGATCCAAACAACTTAGCAAAACAAACTAACCCAACATAGCCAAACAGAGAGAAACAACTACTAGCAAAGGACTAGTCAGAAACAACAAACTACGAGAAATTGTTCAAGGAACAAAGATTAAACCAAGTAAATCCTCAGAGGGAGAGATAAACAACACCATAACCTTCTTAGAAACATGCTTCTTCTTTTTGTGAACCATTGTCCAAGGAGAATCAGAAAATAAAATTGAGAAATTTTGATCAGACAAAGAAGACTCCCCTCCAAAGTAGCACACAAGAGGAACGACTGATACTTCAAGTGAAGCATCTAAAACCATAGGATTTATAGCATCATTTTCCAAAATAGGGTCAATGGGAGAAGTAGTACTAACAACATTAGGAATAGCCATAACTAGAGATTGCACCGTAGTATCCACAAGAGGAGTAGCTTCCACCTAAAACCAATTCATGTGAAGCAGAAAGAACTTACTAAGGAGAGTTTACAAGGGAATGAAGTATTGTTCATATTATTTTTCCTCATAAAAGGAGGAGGCCTTGAGTCTTCATCAGAAGAAGCAAAATCAATAGCAGGGTGAACTGTTAAGTGCTCACAAAGTGAGTTCTTCCACCAGGTAGAAGAGGAAATAGTGTGGGAGCCACAAGAACAGTCACGGGCCAAGTGACCAACAACAAAACAATATTTGATGTGAAATGGAAGACCCTCGTAATCCACCATCTGAGACCATGACCAATCATTAACCCAAAAAACTACCTCACTAGGTAGAGCCTTTGAAAGATCAACCTCCACCAAGATCCTACCAAAGGAAATAATATGAGTAAAATTCTTGGAAGGCTTGTCCACTCACAAGAATCTACCAATACCATTACTAATGCCCACATAGGTAGAGGAGCACTAGAACTATAAGGGAAGATAAGGCAATCTTACCCACACAAACATAACATCTAAGGGTTCATTTAAAGGATTAAAAGAATAAACCCAAGGTCTAATGGAGAGGCAATGAGAGTCCCAAACATACAAACCATAGTCTAAAATAGCCTGTCTATCTTTAGGAGAGCTAAAACCCACAAAAAAAAAACCCCTTGCAGAATAGTAAATCTCCATCGAACCATCAACTAGAGGAGACCAATGGTTGGTGATCCAAAGGTGAAAATTAGGGAGGGAAGGCCACAAACAAAAAAATCTACAAATAAGAGCATTCTTAGAGTAAAAAGCAATATTTTTACCAACTTCCTTGCCAAGAGAGATAACATGAGCACTATTTGTACACCACAAAGGATGCACATAGAGCCCTCCCTTAGCTTCTTAGACTTCACAACATCAATAAAAGAAGGTTGAGGATGAATACCCATCCCTCCAATAGTGTTTAAGGAAGCCTAAACCACTCCCATAGCTGCATTCGCATTAGGGAAAGGGGCAATCATGTTCCTTGCAGCCACCATAGAACCAACTGTAATCTTTGCCTCATAAATGAAGGCACAGAGTTAAATGGAGGTCCTCACCAATAGGAAGTAACTTTGAATCCCCATCCACAAACACCAAGGAGAAAATCATAGGAGTAGGAGAGTTGAGGTCAATAACCAAGTTGCAGACAAGAGGCAGGGGCTGCACCACTGAGTTGGACACTCCCAAAATAGAGTTGTTTAAAATCTAGGTAAAGCAAAAGGTACCCAGAATAGGGAAATTCAAATTATGGGCAAGGCGGGATAGTTCCATTGGAAGAAATCACATTGGGCAGCACTCTGTTGCAAAAATTCCATGTGCATTAGTTGAGGTATGCTTTATGACTTACTTTCGAGATGTAAAAGAGTGAACATTTCAAGTGGTGATATGGTAAGGTTATGGTAGTAGGGAATTTTATTGAAGGATAAAAGGCTACATTATTCTCAAGGTTGGATAAGGAATTAAATATGTGAATTATTAATGCATGCTCTCTTCATATTGAACTATGACATAAAAAATACTTGAAATAGGAGATGGATTATCATGATTGTAATTATCAAAATTAGAGCCATCACCAAACACACAACCTGAAACATCAACCAAAGATTTCAAGGACATCCAAATTTTACCGAAACACATTCATTTTGCAATGAGGTTCATATTGTTAAAAGAAAAGTGAAGAATATCAACTTCAAACAAGGAATCCTAAGAGTATTCTATCACAAAAAGTTGGCTTGTGTCTAGATAACATGATAGAGTCACCTAGGGGTGGGGTATGTGTAGGATCATGATGGGCCAAAAAGTTGTGATATGATGAGTATGTGTAGGGTATGTGGCTAATGACGTTTTTTTACTCAAAATTGATGAAATGAAAATGGTTTTTAAAGGACTTTCCACCAATATAAATTATGCTTTAGTTTGAATTTAATAAATAATTATTATTCATTTTTTATTTGAATTATGAATAAAGTCCTGATTCATAGGTTGATTGAAAAAAATCTATAGCTTTCAAACAATATCACATTTTTTGAATCCGAAACATGCATCACATTCTATGCTTTGAATACTATAGGATTAAAAAAAAAATCATGAAGTTTTGACCAAGTTAAGGTGGTCAGACATATGAGTTTTTTATATTTTTTAAAAGTTATAATAAAAAATTCATAATTAATTATTTACTTGGAAAAAAATATAAAAAAATATGCATCACATCAGGACATGAGTCCTCTACTTATATCTAATGTATTATAAAAAAAATATTATCATTTTATTGTGGCTAGAGTGGTTGGATAGACACCTACTTAGTTTTTCCCTGAAATTGAAGTACTACTGCATTGAAATTTCAAATTTTCACCAAATACATTTAAAAAATAAATAAATCTAGTAGTTTAGAAACTACATTCAATTTTCTATAGATTCTATTCTTACATATTTTTGAAATAATATAGATGACTTATTCAAATTTTTATGTCAAGTTGCCTAACTCTGACTTTTAAAAAAAATTCACCACTTAAGGGCCTATTTTTCCATGATGATCCTACACATACCTGGTGCCTAGACCTTTATTAGGGATTCTAAAAGTTTAAAATTTGACTATGTACTATACTATTTCATAATTTTACATAGTAAATTTAAATATAAACTTCCTTATTTGGAAATTTTCCTAGTTATAAACTTTTTCTTTTTGTTCAAAAAGTACTAAATACTGATAATGGAGATCACAATCCTTATAATTGAAAAATTATTGGACTCCCTATAAATAGAAAAAGAGTTGCAATGGTATAGAAATTTCTCTTCAAATCTTAAAAATTTCCATCTAAATATCAAAGCACTAAAAGATTGTTCAAGGAGACACATTTTTTTATATATCTTTTTTCTTTATATAAATTTTTGACATAAATCAAGTTTTTCATAGGATTATTAAATCTACTTCAAAATTAACATAAATATTTTCAATAACATATAATAATAAATATTTGATCTCATAATCTTAAGAGAATAGCTAAATTTAAAACTCGAAAGAATAGTTGAATGGAAAATTATTTGAAACAACACTAGATTTTTTTAAAATGTAATAATTATAATAATTAAAAAATAAAGCAAGATAACTCTTAAGTTCATAAAATACTAATTCATTTTTCCTTTTTACCTAAATACAAATATTAAAAGATGCAAAGAGATATAGATAAATAGATATATCATAGAAATATCCGTAAATCAATTTAAAATTAATATTTATTTCTAAATATAGAAATAAAATAAAATAAAACACATATTTATTTTCTTTTTTTGGACATAAAATACATATTATTAATTATTTAAAAGTATTATATAAATATGCAATATTTGCATCACACTTGAAATATGTATTTATTTTATTTACTTATGAATTTTAAAAAAAAAATTATTATTATTATTATTATTATTATTATTATTATTATTATTATTATTATTATTATTATTATTATTATTATTATTATTATTATTATTATTATTATGTGGAAGGGGTGTCCCCACGACTTAGCCCAGTGGTCTAGTGGCCCAACAACCCATACCTATGAGACTAGCCCCTTGTAGGTGGAACCGTGAGAGTGGGGGTTGAACCCGAGACCTATGGAGAGCAAAGACACAATCCAAGCCAACTCCACGACCCAACGGGCTTATTTTTTATTATTTTTGTTTGTTAAGAATTATTTTATTTATGTTGTTTACTTTACTTTTATTCCAGAAGAGATATGTTTATTTACTTAAGCGATATTTAATTCGAGAGGCTTCTTACACTCACATTATGGATTGCAAAACCTGTGTACATTTTTATTCTTTACATTTAAGTTGACGTCCAAATGATATGCAATATTACATTAAAAAAAAATTGTACATAAAAGCAAAAAGCATGGATAGAAGCAAAGAGGAAAAAGCAACTCCTATCTATCATTTTTTTGCTTTAAAGTTGTGAATGGAATCCTTTTGGTTTTCATAAAGTTGATTTTTGGAGAGTTTTTGTGGTTAAATGGGTGAAATCATCTTACTAAGTGATTTGGAGCTCATTGAGACAAATTTTGTAGTATATCTTGTTGGTTTCATTAAATTTTTGGTTTTACATAAATTTTCACTTTCTCTAAAGTTTCCATTGGAGGATGCTTAGTCAATTGATGCAACTCTTTTTTGTGGTATTAGTGGGGAAATATGTGGTTTGAGTGGTCAACAATGGTCTATGGGCAACCTTTTTCTGATTGTGATCATTTTACTCAAAAAAATCAACCTTGCATGGTTTGATTTTTTACTGTGATGATGAAATATTTGAAATTTTAGGGAAGATACTTTTGAGCCAGATCAAGGGACTTTGCATACAAGCAACCTATTCAAACTCCATTTTATTTGTATTTCAAAGTTTCGTATTGTATTTCAAAAGGCTAAGAATGTTCCTTTTTCTCTTCGGAGCCTCACAGTTAGAAAATATGGCATTTGTTTTGTTGATTTTGACCTCCAAATTATTGGTTCATTTCCCTTTACCTAGAAATTTTTTCAGCTCTTGACCAAGTGGATGATAATAAAGATCATTTTTTCTTATGTTGATACGTTGCTTCTTGTTCATTTTAGGCTTGACTACTTTTGATTATATCTATTCACATGTGGAAGACTATAGACCTTTCCTAGCACCTGTTTCTCATTTAGACATCTTAGAATAAAGTTGTTCCAGTGGGTGAAGTATGATACGGGGTGTTATGTGCTATTTTAGAATCAATTATCAGGCAAAAAGTTGATAGTTTATTTTATCTTTTCTGTAGATCTTAGTTTATTTTATCTTTTCCATAGATCTTGATAGCATTATTGCCATTATTTCAAAGGGAGAGTATCTTTTGCCTCACTGTACACATCCTTGGTGGCTTCTTTTGTTGTAGTAGCAAATCTACATATATTTTTATGCTAAGAAGTTGCTTACACTCACATTATGGATTGTAAAACCTGTGTACATTTTAATTCTTTGCATTTAAGTTGACGTTCAAATGACATGCAATATTACATTTAAAAATATTTGTACATAAAAGAAAAAAGAATGGATAGAAGCAAAGATGAAAATGCAACTCTTTTCTTTCTTTTTTCTTGCTTTAAAGCTACGATTGGAATCCTTTTGGTTTTTCTAAAGTTGATTTTTGGATAGTTTTTATGGTTAGATGGTGTGAAATTGCCTTATTGAGTGAGTTGGATCTCATTGATACAAATTTTGTAGTATATCTTGTTGATTTCATTAAATTTTTTGTTTTGCATAAATTTTCGCTCTCTTTTGCATTGGAGGATATTTAGTCAATTTATGTAGCTTTTCTTTTGTGGTATTAGTGGGGAAATCTATGCTTTGAGAGGTCAGCAATGGTCTTTGGGTGACCTTTTTTTATTGCAAGGATTTTCCTCAAAAGATTGACCTTGCATAGTTTCATTTTTTATTGTGATGATGAAATCTTTGAAATTTGAGGGAAGATACTTTTGAGCTAGATCAAGGGACTTTGCATATAGGAAACCTATTGAAACTATGTTTTATTTGTATTTAAAATTTTTCTGTTGTATTTCAAAAGGCTAAGAACATTCCTTTTTCTCTTCGGAGCATCAGATTTAGAATAGATAGTGGTTATTTTGCTGATTTTGACCTCCAAATTATTTTTTCATTTTCCTCTACTTGGAAATTTTTTCAGCTCCTAACCACATGGAAGATAATTAAGATCATTTTTTCTTATGTTGATGCACTAATTCCTATTTGTTTTAGGGATGACTACTTTTGGTTGTGTCTATTCGCAAGTGGAAGACTATGGAGCTTTCCTAGCACATGTTTCTCTTGTAGAAATATTAAAATAAAGTTGTGCCAACAAGTAAAGTATGATAGGGGGTGTTATGAGCTACTTTAGAATCAATTATCAGGCAAAAAATTGATAGTTTATTTTATCTTTTCCCTAGATCTTGATAGCATTGTTTCCATTATTTCGAAGGGAGAGTATCTTTTGGCTCACTGTACACTTCCTTGATGCCTTCTCTTGCTACAGTAGCAGCTCCATAGGTATGTTTTAAGATGAGAGGCTTCTTACACTTACATTATGGATTGCAAAAACCTTTGTACATTTTTATTCTTTGCATTTAAGTTGATGTTCAAATTACATGGAATATTATGTTTAGAAATGTTTGCACATAAAAGAAAAAAGAATGGATAGAAGCAAAGATGAAAATGCAACTCTTTTCTTTCTCTTTTTTTCTTTAAACCTACAATTGGAATCCTTTCGGTTTTTGTAAAGTTGATTTTTAGAGATTTTTTGTGGTTAAATTGTGTGAAGTCACCTTGTCGAGTGAGTTGGAGCTCATTGAGAAAAAATTTGTAGTATATCTTGCTGATTTCTTTAAATTTTTTGTTTCGCATAAATTTTTGCTTTGTCTTTTGCATTGGAGAATGTTTAGTCAATTTATGCAACTCTTTTTTGATGATATTAGTGGATAAATCTATGCTTTGAGAGATTAGCAATGGTCTTGTGGAAACCTTTTTCTTTGATTGCAAGCATTTTCCTCAAAAAATTGACCTTGCATGGTTTGACTTTTTACTGTCATGATGAAATCTTTGAAATTTGAGGGAAGATACTTTTGAGCCAAATCGAGGGAATTTCCATATAGGAAACCTATTGAAACTCTGTTTTATTTGTATTTCAAAGTTTCATGTTGTATTTCGAAAGGCTAAGAATGTTCCTTTTTCTCTTTGGAGCATCAGATTTAGAAAAGTTGACAGTTGTTTTGCTGATTTTGACTTCCAAATTATTTTTTCATTTTCCTTTACTTCGCAATTTCTCAGCTCTTGACCACACAGATGATAATTAAGATAATTTTTTCTTATGTTCATATGTTGTTGCCTATTCGTTTTAGGCCTGGCTACTTTTGATTCTATCTATTTGCAAGTAGAAGAACGTGGAGCTTTCCTAGTGCCTATTTCTCCTTTATACATCTTAAAATAAATTTGTGCCAATAGGTAAGCCATGATATGGGGTGCTATGTGCTATTTTAGAATCAATTATTAGGAAAAAAGTTGACATTTTATTTTATCTTTCCCTAGATCTTGATAACATTGTTGTCGTTATTTCAAGGGGAGAGTGTCTTTTTCCTCACTGTACACATCCTTGATGACTTCTTTTGCTAGAGCAGCCCCACAAGTATTTTGGCTTTGTTTTTTTGTATAAATAGAGCCAATTTTCTCTGGCAAAGCTTTTTCAACTACAAAGTATATTTAAATCTATGTTTTATTTAGAGATTTTAGATTTTATCTTGTCTCATCTCTAAAGAAGCATTTTAGTAAAAAAAATTCATTGCAAATTATTTTTATTTACTTTTCTGTCAATTTTTAAATATTTTTTCCTCATTTCTCCTCCATAGTAAGTTCTTTACAAACCTTTTCACATGCAAACTATGTTCAATTGATTTTTCTATCTAAGAACTTCTATTTGTTTTCTCGTATGCTTTCCAAAATAAGGTTTAGGATTTGGAATGCTTTTGCATGGTACAAACTATAAACTCTGTTCCAATCAATTTCTGTTTGAAGATTTTATATTTTTTTGGTTCTCATTTCCTCTCCATAACAAGTTTTTGGCAAACCTTTTTCATTTGGAAACTCTGTTCAAATCAATGTTTTACTTGACAATTTTAGATTTTCACTATGCAAGGCTTTTTGTCATAAATCATTTGGACAAGGTTGTGCCCATATGTTGCTTTCTAATCCTCAAATTCACAGTATTCCTCTTTAAACCAACAATTTTTTTTTATAAATATACAAACACTATTTTTTATCGCAAAGACAAATCAAAGATTTAATCACCAAAGATAAATCAATCAAAAAATAAAATTAGAGAATGAAAACTCTCGACTTATTTTATATATTAATATTTAATATATGTATGCTAGTTTATAGTCTTAATTTTTAAATATATGCTATTTTGAAGTAAGAGCCCTTATACATTAAAAACTAAAAATTAATTAATTAATTTTAAATAATATTTTTTAAAAATAACACACACTAAAAATTAAATATTTTTTGTCAAATTTATCTTTCAAATCGTACTATATAGTATTAAAACAATAAAAATTAAACTAAACCAAATTATCCTATTGTTTTAATAAAAATTAAACTAAATCAAATTATCCTATATAAATAGAATAAACTCCTGTACGTGTAATAATAATAATATTGTAAATTTAATTTAACTTATAATAAATAATAAATAATTTCACTTTTTAATATAATTTATTTTTAAGTGAATAATTTTAAAAAATTGCACTATCGTTCTAAAATCTATTTAGGGCTGTTTTTAGAGTGATAGTCCTAAGTTACTCTGAAGTTACTCTGAATGTTAAAACTAGGACAGAGATTAAATATGTTTACAAGTACCACTTACAAAGGCAATCATCATTTACCAGTTTTTAGTGACGTTGCAACTGACAGATGCCTCAAATCAGAACTACTACAGTCAAAGTTTAATGCAAGCACCGCGCATAAAAAGAGGAGAGATAAAAAATTCACGTCTTTAAAGTTTTGTTAAAAGAGGATATTTAAAGAAAATGACTGTTACTCCTGAAAATTCAACAGTAAGATTTGTTAACAGAATTTAAAAAAAAACACAAATTGAGTTATAATTTTGACCTTTTTCCCAAAAATATAAAATAAAATAAAGATCTTCACTTTTTTTTAAAAAAATCAATAAAACACGCATGAAACAAAAAAACGTATAAAAACTAATAGAACTAAATCAAAAAAATAAATGCATGCAACATAAAGTCGTCTTTTTGCATGACATAGTAAAGTACTTTTTCAGGAAGAAAAAATAGTCTTAAAAAGAAGCCTTGGCCCTCAACAATAGGGAAAGGCATTGTTGCGTATCCATGGAAGGGAACGGAGACCAGGAAAAAGTGGCCTGTCAAACGGAGGGAAAGCCGAGTTATCAGCAGGTGCATCAGTCATGGGAAAAGCAGAACTAGCACTTCTTAGATGAGAGAATCAGGGGAGAAGCCAAGCTTTAAGTGTTTGGAGGATAGAATGGTGGGATAGCCTGCTTGGACTTGAAACATCAGGTTCTCTCTATTGAAATCCACAAAAAATGGAGAAGGTATGCCAAACGTTTAGCTGGGAGGGAGACTGCTTTAAGGTATTGAGAAAAATAATAAAAAAGCTGTGTGGGTTCGTTTCTTTTATGAATGGCACTGTGTTTAGAAATTCAGAGCCGCATACGACTGAACTAAGACATTCAATATGGTCTGAAACACCCATGCATATAATAGAGAGGATATTGGGATTCCTACCAGCCGATTCTATTAATGATTTCCGCACCGTATCGAAAGAGTTCAATGGTATTTTATCAGAGAGATGTTCATTGCTTGCTTTCCGCAGAAATTATAATCATTACGTCGCCTACTCTTTCTTGACAGGAAAATGGAAGACTCTTCCTCTATCTTTCTTGCCTAGATTTTATCGTAGGGACATCCTTTCGTTGGAAGGATCAGGGAGGGGTCTGCTTTTACTGAATCTTGCAAAAGCTCCAAGTCTATACATTTGCAATCCACTCAATGGAACTTATTCTGAGCTTGATAAGATGTTGATCATGGAGGGAAGATATGTGGCAGCAATCTTGGACGGCGAAGACAGGGGCTCCTATAAAATTGTAACAGTTTCATTCGATAATATTGAGGTTTATGATTCTTCTGACAAATCATTCAGGGTTGTTCACAAAGTTCCTGCTGGTTATTATATAGTAGAGAGGGTATGGTTTAATGGGAGCTTAGTTTTAGGATTGGGAAAGAAGGGCCCTCCCTCAAATAGTAGTTATTCTTACATAGCGTTTTATAGAATTCAGAATTCTATGCCCACTATTTTAGTGCCATTACCTGTAAAGAATTATAGGTATTTTCGATTGGTCGCATGTGGGTCCTCTCTTATAGTGGTAGAAGCAATTGTTGACAAACCCATTTCTATTGTATTATGGGAGTTCCAGAGGAATCCCAGTCGTCCTTTTTCATTTTGGAAACAGATTGCAATAGTTCCTAGCTACGTTGCACTGGAAATTACTACTATTCTTGGTAGTTGTGTGGGCGTTGGGGGTTTTATATGCTTCAAATGCTATAAATTTGACAAAGTACTTGTATACAACCATAAGGTAAGGTCCTGGGGTTTACTTCCCCAATGTCCTTTGAGATCAGAATATGTATCTGAACTTATATCATTTGAACCAAGGTTCGATCTAATACTATAAAACAATGAAGTTATTTCATTGTACTGTTTTCTTGTTTCTCCTAGTTAGCGAATCTGAAAAGAGTTCCATGAATGTATACTTTCCTTCTTGTTAAATAATTTCTATTCTATCTATGTATTAGTGCAACGCAATGAAGTTCTCTCATAGTTTTCATTTATTTAATTGTTTGGATCTATTGAATTCTCAACAAATCAAGTGTCCTACACTACTCTACTGATGTAACTGACCTCTTTGTGGCGGGGTTTCCTACTCTCCCACCATTACTAGTAAGTCTTTCCTTTCAAGATGGTAAAATCAGTAGCTTTCTTCTTTAAGCTTGTAATATGAGAATACTAGTTCCATGCTATCCTTAGAATTTCAGCATATTTTTCACTATGCTTTTGTAAACAAACTATTTGCAAGAGCATGCTTTAAAATATAGTATGCTGATGGTTCTCATATTTGACCTCCAAATATTGAATTGAAACAATATCTACCCTTTAGTGATAACAGATTTCCACAATCCATGTAGATTATTGCAAGAGTTTCTGGATTAGATTGTGTCAAAAATTTTGCATCAATTTTGACACAATCTAATCCAGAAACTCTTACAATAATCTCTACCCTCTTTAGGATTGTAATTATGAGAAGCCTGTTTACAAATTATGCCAAATCAACAGTAGCTTTCATGTCGATGCTGCATAAATCAAGAGGGTAGGCCAACAACAAATTTATGATTGAGCCGAGTATGTAAGGTTACCAATCACTCGGGCATGGAGAGTTCAACTTTAGGTAAAGTTCACCAGGCTTTAAGGCTGATTCAAGTCTGAAAGGGTGGAATGGTTTGCATGCAATTCTCCACCTGAAATGGTTGTTGGATGGTTAACATAATAGGCTATTGGTCTTAAAGTGTGTGCTGTGAACATTGCTATTATTCCTCAAGCTTGGCTATCCCTAGCTTTCGGAGATAATGATTTTGTCCAGTTTTTGAGTAGTAGCTACTGTCACCGAAGTCCATGTTTATATGCCCTCTTTCAGCTATCATATCAATCAAAGAGCTGATTGTTCGTTTATTGAATTCACATTTCCCTTTTCCTGTTGAGTTCTTTTACGGTATTGAAATCACACTTTAGGATTAAGGAATTATGGTATTGAAATCACCATTTAGGATTAAGGAATTTGACTTATCCAGTAAAGACCAATGCTTCAGTTGGTCTAACAAATGTATTCTGTGGTCTCCGGTTGGGAGAATATGAATGTCGACAATGCAGAACTGCAACTTATGCTCAATAGAACTAAAATTGCTTGCAACTCCCTAGGTAAAATAATAAATATGTTCATTCACAATGTTTTAGAGTTGATTTATGCATTTAGTTAGGGGAGAGGGGCCAATAGTCATGCGGGCTAGATTTACACATTTAGTTAGGAGAGAGGGGCTAATAGTCGTGCAGACTAACTTTGAGAGCTTGTAGTGATTGCCTGAAATATCATAGGACCTTCCTGTTTCTAATCATCTTTCTACTGAAATAAACACTTGTTCCTATTAATGTAGGGTTTGTTCACTCCAGAAACTCTTAGAAGCAGTTGTTGATAGAACTCACAGTCATCGAGTGACTAAGAATTAGCTTCTCCATTTATTTCTTGACACTCAGTTGTTGATAGGTTTGCTTGAATGAATCATTCCCCCTCCAGAAGAAAAATTAAAAATTAGGGATTCCCAACGGTTCACTGCGTGCAGCTTGTAAATATCATGTGTCAAAGAATTGAATCTTAGAAGTTACGACTACTCATCGTTGCTACACACCACATTGATCGAAGATTCTAAAAAATAATAAAATGCTAAGAAATCGCACATGGTATGAAACCCTTCATATTTACTGTGAGATGTTGCATATCGCACATGGTATGTAACCAGCCTTCCTTCGAATGGAAACTAATAATATACATTTCCAAAGCTGGAATTTTCTTTGCAAATTTATAACTATTGTACAAATTATATCGCTTGACCGTGGAACAACTATTTACCAGCTCCTTCATATTCCTCAGCCTCTTACATAATTCCTAAAGCTGATTCTGGCGATGTTGGATTATCTCCTCAGAACCAATTTTAATAAACTCATCTATTAGATGTATGATTTCTTCCAATGCTTTCTCAATGCGTTTGCAATAGTGTTTGCAATTATAGATCTTCTTTACCGCATCTTTCACCAGCGATCACAGATCATTGGAAAATACACCTACAATGGATTTCATGACAAGATCTTCCATTTTCATCTAACTCTCTTACAGTCCAACCACTTGGGTAGATCTCACACAAATATAGGGCCAGAACATTCCATAAGAGTTGAATGTGTTAGTAAGGTGCATTGTGAAGATCGGGTTGCTTCCATGTTTCATTGTGTTGTTCCGCTCGCCCTCCACGTGCTTCAAAATCGTACTTTTCATTCCAACCTGTTAGAGATAACGAATAATTTCTCCCTGTATGCGATGGAGAAAATTAGGGAAGATACTGCTGTTTTGCATAGATTAGAATAGACTTCACCGTCGTCCGTCTGTATGTATGCGGTGGAGATAACTAGACAGTAAATTTTAGTTTTGTTTTTCATGAGATGTTTCCTTACTGTAATCTACAGTTCAATCTTGTTCGCTGCATAGATAGACTTTAGTTTGCTGCAGTTTAGAATCTTCGTAGATCCCTTCCGATCTGCAAAGATCTTTATAAAAATAAGGCTTTGTAATCTGTTTTTTGTATGACAGAATAAAGTTAAATTAAATTTTTGTAGCAATTAACCCACATATTCATATTAATGACACGGGGCACAATCTCACGTAGTGCAGGCTCTATCCTCTTATGGGTGATATTTGTGTGTAATTTACTGTCAAAATATTAGCATTATGTCAATTTTTAATTTTTAGTTTTTCATTTATTTTTTCTTTTTGAAAAAATCAAGTGCAATTCTTCCTTCTATGGAAGCCCTTCTTTTATTTTATGTTTTTCAATATATTTATAAGTAAAATAATATTATAATTAAATATATAATTTTTCAGGTGTATTTTTTTCAATAATTTCATATATTATTTAATTTTATTAATAATGTTTCATGACTAACATAATAGTGAATTATTATATATTAATATTAATAATATATTTATATAATAAATAATAATATATAAAATAATTATTATATTATTAAAAATATATTACTTATCTATATATTAATTTATAATATAATATCTATATAATTATTAATAGTAATATATTATTATTGTGGAAGGTTGGGCGAGTCATTGACATTGTGGCGTTTCACATGGTAGGGTGTCACATAAACATTTATCTGCATTGTTGGTTTGGGATGACAGCATGTGGGGCCCACTTGGAAGGCAGGTGGCAATCAACTCCTGATAATGGTTTTAAATGACATTGTCTTGTCAAGCGGATGGTTCTCAAGCATAAAGCTTGCAAAATTTGGAAAGAACTACCTCTGAGCATTGAGGCTTTCAAATAATGATGGTGATTTGATCTCTCTGTATGCTATATGCAAGTTGGTGCTTTGACACACACCTTGGGACTCACTGCTTTTGTGTGGGTTAAATATAGCAATTTTTCTCTCATTCCCTATGGTGATGTTCATCATTTAGGTTTTAGTGGATGGTTTGGTCCATGGTGGGATGGACACTCCAGTTCAATTATGGAGCAGTAAATTTAAAAATGGCCTTTAGGGGTGTTGTGACAACAATGAGGTTGCAGTGTATTATCCACCAATTGAACTTTCTCGAGTTTGCAGTGGTTAAATTCGTCATTGACAAAAGTTTCATGGTTGGTAGTGAGGGTTACAGGCTAGATATGAACATTTCCTCATAGATGTTGGGTAGGTTGTTGGACATGGATGTCCAAGGCAAGAAATTAAAATCATTATACAATGGTTGTTTACAATTTTTTTTTTACTAGGAATGGAAGTGGCTTTGGCAATCACCAAGCCTAGGGTTGGTGTCCCTTGACCATGAGATTTGGAGTTGCTAGAGGTCTATGGGGAGATTGTGAAGTTTTATCCCTTCATTCTAAATATTCAAGTGCTTAAGCTAATGGAACATTAGAGGCTTGCGAAGGAGGGGGTTGCATATCTAAGGTAGAAGTTTCATCTCATGGCTGAGAGGAGTGCTACTTGGCAGTTCAACTTTAGGGTCTTTTCCTAGAACAATTTATGAGGTAATAGGTAGTGGAATTCAGTTTCTAGTGCCTTGTCGTGTCTATTGCCTTGGCTAGTTTTAGTTATATGATAGTGTTTATGGTTTTTGAAAAACAAAATGTATGGTTGGTCTAGTTGTTTTTTGGTTGGGGTTGTTAGTCACATATGCATTACTAGTTTTTTGTTTAGAATGTTGCCTGGTCTATTTTGTAATGGTGGGTCTAGTTTTAACAATCTCTATTAAAGTATGGTAGTCTATGACCCTATGTGGTCAATTTTGGGCAATGGTAGTTTTAGTGAATGGTGGATGTTGGTCCTCTTTTGCCCCACAGTCCATGGGCATGATATGTAATTTTTTTTGAAATATCAATAGAAGCCTTATCTTACCTATAAAATAATAGTAATGTATTACTATTAATTAATAATAATTAATCATTTTAATATTTAATAATAATTAATTAACATATTATTATCTATAATATATAAGTAATAAATATATATTTATAATAAAACATTACAGTAGGGTTCAATGAAGATAATAATATTATATATTATATAGTAATATATTACAATAATCCATGATTATAATATATTACTATATAATATAAATAATGATAATGATGATAATAATAATTAATATAAATGATAATATAATTTAATATTATTATACTATAATCCTAACTACAATTATATTTTAATTTTTTTTTTTAAAAACTAGTAATCACACCTTGGTGTGTGCAATGGGCACACAAATGATTTTTTTATAAAAAAAATAGGATTTGTACGGATAGTGCTTAGTATTTGACATTAAGTATAGTAGAATGTGATTGTGAAATGCTTTGAACTAAGAAGAAAAGCAATTTGAAATAAATGTTTGTTTTGTGTAGGAAGATGGAATAAAAGTGGTAGTGATGGTATATATATTATTATAATGTTTGAAACTGAATAATATTGATTATACATTCAAAACATTAAATTAATTGTTCTCAACTTTCTTTCTTTGTATAAAATGCAATGATTATTTTGATAAGCTAAATTCAATGTATTTAAATACACTTTTCTAGAATATAATAATTTTTTATTTGTAAAATATAATAATTTTTTTTTTCTTTGTGACCTTTATGATTCAATGTATTTAAAAATAATTTTCTAAAATATAATAATTTTTTATTTGTAAATTATAATTATTTGGTTTTTTTGTTTTGTTTTTTACCTTTATAATATGAATGTGAAGTGTAGAAAAGAATATTTGATTCTTTGTGTACTTTCTTTCTTTCTTTCTTTGATTATTTTATATTGGATTCATCCAATGGTTAGATGTTGTTGAATAGTCTTGCATCATGCACATTCTCAACCATCCATTCCTTTATAATATGATTTATACACTTTGAATATTAGTGGAAAATTAAAAACAATATCTAATTCTTTGCTTTCTTTCATTGTATAAAGTGCAATGATTAATAAGACAATGTAGTAGTAAAATATAATAATTATTATTTTAATTTATAAAATATAATAATTATGGTGTTTTTTGTTTTTACTTTTTTGGAAATGTAGAAAGAATATCTGATTCTTTTCTTTGTTTCTTTGTATAAAGTTAGCTAATAATGTTCATATAGAAAATGCCTTCCACATAATAATAATATAAATATAATAAAAATATATATTATTATTATGTTATATTTTATTATTATTAAAAATATATTAATTATTATAATAATATGTTATTTACTAAATATAATTAATAATGTATATATTTATCATTATTTATGATATAATAAATTATTATTATATTATTTCTAGTATACTTATTTATATTATAATAATAATATAATCTACATAAATAATAATATAATATATTATTATTATTATTATTATATCATAATGATTATATTTTAAATTAAAAGTCCTCCACGTGGTTCGCACTTTCCATGGTAATCCATGGACTCGTATCCATAAATAAGTATTAATTGGACTTGTGGCATGATCTTGCATAGTTGAGGAGCTTCGCTTTGATATGTTCATAAACATTCGTAATATTTAAAAAGTGACATAACAGCGACCATTTTTACTCCATAATGTAATTGCCTTTTTTCTGTTGGTAAAATTATCCATTGTATTTTTCAAGTCTTGGAAGAAGAATTTTACGTAGTAATTATATATTTTAATTATATAATATAATATATTTGTGTTTCATAATTTATATTATTTAAAATATAAAAATAAATAATAAAGGTAATTATTATGGAAATTTTATTATGAAAAATTATATAATTGAATATATAATATTAGTATACAATTTTATATAATTTTATATTATTCTTAATTAAGAATATATTTAAAATTTAAAATTATATAAAACTACATTATATAATAATAGATAAATATAATATATTTTTTTATGATAAAATAGATTTATAATTAAATAATAAATTGTGAGAATCTTGAGACAGAGATATTTCACAAGCACAATGAATGCTAGAATTGCATAATGTTGATCTTAATTGATAGACAATCAAGGGTCTCCTTATAAAGGAGAAATATCCAACCAAAGCAAAATATTAAGAGATATTTAACCTGCATAGTAAATGCCATGCCTAAGTAGGCTTAGGTCAACATGTGGATAGCAAGCATTAAATGTAAACAATGACACCCCCCCTTAAGCATAACTTAGGTGGGCATGGATAAAATGGGTCCTGGCTACTAGCCATGTTAGGCACCCATGCACAAAGTAATCTCTCATGAAGTGGAGAAGAGTAGAAAACCCTATGGGAAAATACTACCCTCCAAAAGAGAAAAAAGATGCATTAAAATTATACACATGAAGAAGTACTACTTCTTTCACTAAGTACAATATATGATTTCCTCCATAAGAGAGAAAATAATAGATGGTCTATGAGATCCCCCCATAATACATGTCCTGCTACATTAAAGTTGGATAGTGAATAGAGGATGCAGATGTAGATCCAAGAACGTGTCACATTGTTCCTTCCCTTGGGAAGAAATGAAACCAACTAAAAATGCAGGATGTCTTCCCATGTGAGAAGATGTATGTATGATCTTGAATAGAGTTGAAGCTCATCCAAGAATGATGATGAAGGTGCCCATGGTGTCTTCGAACTGTACTCATTTGTTCCCATGTCAATGCTGAAGGATGTCATAATCAAATCAGGTGCATGCCAAATAGATGAAGATGGTGAAAATCCACAACCATGTGAAGATAGATGTGGAGCATGAATATCCAAAGAGACCAATGGTGATGCAACTTCATCAAAACTGTAATCGAATAGAAGACTGATGTCCTCAATGTGTGCTTCCAAGTCAGCAATGCAGGACTCTACAAATATACAAGAAATGTCAAGTAGATATGCATCCCAATTAGCAATGCTAGGAAGAGAAATATCATGTTGCAAAGAAGTGCTAGAAGCTCTTGAAGAAATGACTCTAAAATTCGATGAAGCAATAGGAGGAGGTGGAGGAATGATGATTTCATCTATGTCAACTGGATGCTCTGTATGATGATTTCCTCTATGTCAACTGGAAGCTTTGTATCTGAATCATGATGTAGGATGTGAGTTGTGATCATAGCAGGATCATGTGTGAAGGGAGAAACATTGGAGTCTCCATGTATTTCCCAAATTTTGATCCATAACGCATGTGGACATTCAATATCCATGATGACAATCAAAGTGTCATGTGGTATATGTAAGTTGATTAATCCAACAATATGATCATTTTTATTGACCCATTTATCCTTCTAAAATTGATTAGAAAGTTCAGTGATAAGTCCATACAAATGGGGAAAAAAATTGTGATACCTAAGATGTTTTAGATTGCCTTCACACCAAGACTTATAGTTTCCCTTGTTTAGCTTGATTATAGAAGAATGCGTTTTATATCCCATGATTAGAAATGTTTCAACAACTCCCTATGATTATCTCTTTCCCCCCTTAATTTGGCATTTTATTGGAGTGTTTTGTAACTAAGCCCAAAAAATAACACAAATTGGCACTTTATAATGATAGTGCATTAGTGTACTTGTTGGATTTGCGGCAAAAAAATATAAACTTTTACAAAAAACAACACTCAATTTTGAGTTGACTAGCAAAAGTTATGAGAATATCAAGTTTACCCTAGTTACAAAATTCATCTCCTACCTGCAAAAATAAAAACATTGTTTTAATTTGTGCCAGAAAGAGAGAAATAGATGGGGAAAATTTAAGCCCCTTGGGTTGGAAAGAACCATGGGCTAAGAACCCATATGACCAGGAGTTAAATTGCAGAAAGAACTAGGGGCTAAGAACCCATATGACTAGGAGTTAAATCGTAGCCTCTCTACAGTGACTCACAAATCACAAATCGGGTTGGATGATAGAGACATATGCGTCCTCAACACAAAATCATGGTGGAACTGAACAAAAGTAGAGGGATGAATAGAGGATAGAATCCTCAACACAAGCAAGGAAGGTTATGCCTTCCAAGTCATTGTTTGGATAAAATGGAACTGCCTGCTTGGAGTTGCTCTATTGTGAATACACAAAAGGCTTTTTGAAAGAACCAGTGCTCCCACATGCTTAGCGTATTCACTCCTTGAAGGCGTGGCTTAGAGGTTACAAATCTCTCTGCAACAAAAGGTTTACAAAGATCAACAATGGCAGAGCTTTGGTCCTTTAGACAACATTCCTCTGCCCTCTTTCTAGCACTCACATGAAACCAAGGGCCTATGATATGCTCAAGCATGTGTGGGAGTTAGTAGTGGCCAAGGGAAGGCACACATGCCTTGGAAATGAGGTGCATATGAAACACAACCTCCTAAAATAGATGATGGGAGCACACACAGGTCTCCTATGACCAATCATGCCTCCCTTCTTGCCTCTACCAAAGACTCTTATCCTTCCTTGCTGCCTCCATAGATTAGTCACAACATATCGTTCCTCCTTGTGCTGAGAGTCAGCTCTCTTAAAAACAAGATGGAGCAAGTCAAATTGTGCCACCCAGGAAAAAGGGTTGTTCCTCTATGCAAAAATTGCTTGAGGGTTTGAATGCCATGCAAAAAGCACACCTCTCTTTTGGAGTCTTCACGAAGGGATTAGGGATTGGATCCCACTCTCAACACCAAAGGTGAAGATCTGCAGCAAATAAAATCCTCCAATCTGATAAATCGTGCTAGGGAAGGGGGCCGAACATGGAACGCCAAGTACCAACAACCAAATCGTACCTTCCACAGATCGTAACTACCAACAAACAACAAAGTGATGAAAGAAAACACACTCCAAACACCTTTCCATGTGAAAAGATAGCACACATAGAAGGATCAAAACAAATACAATTATTTCCACTTCATGGCTTGAGAAAATCCTGAGTTTCTTTGATACCATGTGAGAATCTCCAGACAGAGATATTTCACAAGCACAATGAATGCTATAATTGCATAATGTTGATCTTAATTGATAGACAATCAAGGGTCTCCTTATAAAGGAGAAATATCCAACCAAAGTAAAATATTAGGAAAATATCAACATGGCAAAATATGATGAGATATTTAACCTACACAATAAATGCCATGAGATATTTAACCTGTACAATAAATGCCATGCCTAAGTAGGCTTAGGTCAACATGTGGATAGGAAGCATTAAATTATTTGTTTAAGAATATATTTAAAATTTTAAATTATATAAAACTAAATTATATAATAATAGATAAATATAATATACTTTTTATTATAAACTAGATTTATGATTAAATAATAAAGAAATATAAATATTAAATATCTAGTACTCTCTATGTAAATTGGAGCGAACTATTTTGCAAGATCTAATAGTTGAGAAAGGATGAAAGATGATTACATTGATTTTGGTTGTTTGTTTGTTTTTTCTATGCTATTTCCAAGCATATCTTGCAAGCCTATACCGTTTGTTAGAATAAACATATAATTTCTCCCAAACTGCATGTTCATAGTGAAGAAAAGTAGGAATATAACAATAATTTTAGTTTACATAGATTAGAGTTGACTTCATTGTGTGCATGCTTTCAGTGGAGAAAAATATGGAATAAAATTTTGTGTTGTTTGCATTAGGAGTTCACATATTGTTATCTACAATTAAAATGTGTTCGTTGCATTAATAGACTTTAGTTTGCTTTTAGTTTTCTACAGTTTAGATTCCTTGTTAACGCCTTCTAATCTGCACAAGATCTCTTTAAAACAAGGATTTTGTAACCATTCTTTAATATAGTTGAAGTTGAATGAAATCAATGAGATAGTATTGTTGTAGCAAATATTAATTATTTTTTCCCTATTTTTTCTATTTTTCTACTCTACCTATCTAGCAAATTGGTATAAGAGCAAGGTGGATCAAGGTTGTAGAAATAGTTCATAGACTAAGCAATCATTAATGAATATTTAAACTGTTGTAGCAAAGTGACTTGTAGTCATGACAACAAATGGTGTTACTTAGCCCCAAATTCCCATTTTCAATGATATGAATTATGATTTTTGGGCAATTAAGATGAGAAATTTATTTTTTTCACAAGATATTTTGGATTTGGTAGATAATGGTTTTGTAGAACCTCAAGATGAAGCATGCTATTAGGCTTTAAGATAGGGAAAAAATGATCAACTTTAAAACAAGAAAAAAAGGGATGTAAAAGCTTTATTTCAAATCCAATAGGCAATGGATGTGGTAGTCCTTCCTAGAGTTGTAACAACAACAAAATACAAGAGAGCATGGGATATTTTGGAGACAACCTATCTAGGTGGTGCAAAGGTGAAAGTAGTTGAATTAGAATCTCTTAGAAGAAATTTTGAAAATTTGCAAATGAGTGAATCAGAGTCTATAGACCAATTTATGAGTCAAGTCATGAATTTTGTAAATAAAATTATGTCTAATGGAGAAGATTTAACAAATCAAATTATTATAGAAAAGATTCTCAGATGTTTACCCAAAAATTTTGATACTATAATAGTAGTAGGGTATGTGCAGGATCATGATGGGCCAAAAGGTGGTAATATGATGGGTATGTGGGTGACAACTATTTTTTTACCCAAAATTGATGAAACGAAAAGGGTTTTTAAAGGAGATTCTCAAATTTTGACCAATATAAATTATGTTTCATTTTGAATTTAATAAGTAATTATTATTCATTTTCTATTCAAATTATGACCTAAGTCTTGATTGATAGGTTGATTGAAAAACATCTATAGCTTTCAAATAATATAACATTTTTTGAATCCAAAACATGTGTCACATTCTATGCTTTGCATACTATAGAATTAAAAAAATAAAAAATGAATTTCATGAAGTTTTGACCAAGTTAAGGTGGTCAGATATACGAGTTTTTATATTTTTTAAAAATTTGTAATAAAAAGTTCATAATTAATTATTTACTTAGAAAACAATTATAAAAAAATATGCATCACATTGGGGCATGAGTCCTCTACTTATATATCTAAAATATTTTTAAAAAATATTATCATTTTATTGTGGTTAGGGTGGTTAGACAGACACCTACTTATTTTTTCCCTAAAATTTAAGTACCATTGCATTGAAATTTCAAATTTTCACCAAATAGATTTTTTTTTTTTAAACAAATCTAGTAGTTTAGAAAATAAATTTAATTTTCTATAGATTCTATTGCTACATATTTTTGAAATAATATAGATAACTTATTCAAATTTTTACATCAAGTTGCTTAACTCTAATTTTTCTGAATTTTTGGCCACTTAAGGGGCTATTTTTTCCATGATGATCCTACACATACCCAACAATTGAAGAATCCAAGGATTTGACACAGTTATTTGTAGATGAGCAATGGGATATTTGTTAACACAAGAGTCTAGAATGAATAGAAATAACAATACTTCTTTTGAGAATTATTTCAAGTTACAAGAATCATCTAGTAGAGAAAGAGGAAGGTCAAGCTTCAAAGGAAGAGGTAGAGGAAGACATAGAGGTGGTAGAAGTGATTCATATCAAGGTGAAAAGAATAATTAGAATTACAAAAATAGAGGATGAGGGAAAAATCATTCCCAATAGTATTCACAGAGGTTTCATAAATCTAGCATTCAATGTTATTATTGCAAAAAATATAGACATTATACAAATGAATGTAGAAAGAAACAAGAAGATTTGGATAAGCAAAATGCTAATTATTCAAATGAATCTAGATCTAATTATGATAGTATGTTCATCACATGTAATGTTTCCCAAGAGCACTAGAAATATCTAGTTTTTGATAGTGGATGCAGTAACCATATGATTGAGAATAAAAATTTGTTTATAGTCTTGATGATTCTATAAAGTCTGAAGTGAAATTGGGAAATGATAATAAAGTGGATGTAATGGGTAAAGGAGAAATAAATGTCTTGACAAAAAATGGTGAAATTTTTTTTATCCCTGATGTTTATTTTTTACCTGGACTAAAGAAAAATTTCATGAATGTTGGGGTATGTGTAGGATCATCATGGAAAAAACAGGCCCTTAAGTGGCAAAAAATTTAGAAAAAATTAGTGTTAGGAAACTTGACGTAAAAATTTGAATAAGTTATCTATATTATTTCAAAGATATGTAAGAATAGAATCTGTAGAAAATTGAATGTAGTTTCTAAACTACTAGGTTTATTTAAAAATAAATAAAATCTATTTGGTGAAAATTTGAAATTTCAATGTAGTAGTACTTAAATTTCAAGGAAAAAATAAGAAATAGGTGTCTTTCTGACCACCCTAACCATAATAAAATGTTAATATTTTTTTATACGATTTTATATATAAGTAGAGAACTCACGTTCGGATGTGATACATATCTTTTTATACATTTTTTCCAAGTAAATAATTAATTATGAATTTTTTCTTACAACTTTTAAAAAATATAAAAACTCATATGTCTGACCACCTTAACTTGGTCAAAACTTCATGAAATTTAATTTTTATTTTTCTAGTCCTATAGTATGTGAAGCATAGAATGTGGAATATGTTTCAAATTCAAAAAATGTGATACCATTTGAAAGTTATAGATGTTTTTAATCAACCTATTGATCAAGACTTTAGTCATAATTCTAATAGAAAATGAATAATAATTATTTATTAAATTCAAGTTAAAGAATAATTTATATTAGTGGAAGCTGAGAATCTCCTCTAAAAACCCTTTTTGTTTCATCAATTTTGGGTAAAAAAAATTTTGTCAACCACATACCCTACAAATACCTATAATATTTCCACTTTTTGGCCCATCATGATCCTGCACATACCCGTTGGTCAACTATTACAAAAGAGGTATAGTGTATATTTTATGGATAATGTTTGTGCAATATTGGATAGATTTCCAAATTATGGGTTGATTGCAAGAGTGGAGATGGCCAAGAAGTAGATGTTCCCCCTTCAAATTGTGTCCACCCAAGGAGCTAAAGAAGCCAATTTCAAAATTCTATGTTTAGACCAATCATGGCTATGGACTTTGAGGTATAGGCATTTATATTCTAGAGGTTTGATTTTTGTTACAAAATAAACAAATGGTTAAAGGATTACCTCCTATAGAGAAGCCAACGAATTCATGTGAGAGTTCCATCTTAGTAAAACAAAATAGAGAGATTTTTCCTATAGGAACCTCGTATAGAGCAAGGGTATTATTGGAGATAGTTTATAGTGATTTGTCTGGACCAATGAAAACATCACCATTTGGAGGTACTATTTACTTTCTAACCTTCATTGCTGATTTTAGTAGGAAGACATGGGTATATTTTCTCAAGCATAAGTATGAAGCCTTTAGTAAATTCAAGGAGTTCAAGTCTATGGTGGAAAAGGTGGAAAAGCAAAGTGGAAAATATATCAAAATATTCAGATCTAATAAAGGTGGTGAATATAGTTCTAATGAATTTCTCGATTTTTTCAGAGATCATGGGATCAAGAAATAATTTATTAAAACACCACAACAAAATGGTGTAGCAGAGAAAAAGAATAGAACCATAATGGAAATGGCTAGGAGCTTTTTGAAAGAAAAAAACTTGTCTAATGTGTTTTGGGTAGAAGTAGTAGTGTGTGCCATATACAATTTGAACAAAAGTCCTACAAAGAGTGTCAAGGACAAAATTTTATAAGAAGCATGGAATGGTAAGACGAATAGTGTATTTCATTTGATAATTTTTGGATTTGTTGCATGTTCACTAGTTCCATCTAAATTGAGAAGGAAATTGGATGATAAAAGTGAAATGAATTTTCATTGGTTATAATGAAAAATAAAAAGCATATAAATTGTATAATCCCATTTCAAATTGATTGTTATCAGAGATGCCAAATTTAAGGAAGAAGAAGCATGGGATGGAAGCATTGACAAATCAATTACATTTGGAACAACAATACCACAAAATGAATAAGAATCTAAAGAAAAAATTCTGCAAGGTGATCAATCATATCCAAAAGCAGGAAAAAGTACACCAACAAGAACTCCACAAAATGTTGTACAAGGTGAAACATTAGGTCATGCACGTCATCCTAGTCCTAGTTCACAAGTAAGTGATGAATTAGATCCTACACTTGCCTCATTAAGGTCAAAATATAAAGGTAAGAAAGTGATAAGTTTGAACGAGATCTATAATCATGGAGAGGAAATTTTGGATTTATGCTCAAATTTTGCTTTATTCTCTCATGATCCTATGTATTTTGAAGTAGTTGAGGAGCATCATTGGAACAAGGTTATGGATGAAGAGATCAATTCCATTGAAATAAATCATACATGGGAGCTAGTTGATCTACGCGAAGGTAAGGATTGCATTAGAGTCAAATGGTTCTATAAAACCAAATTAATGCAAAAGGTGAGATTCAAAAATACAAGGCAATGTTAGTAGAAAAATGTTTTGCACAACATTCTGGAATTGATTACAACATGAGACATTTTCTCCAATTTCTAAACTTGATACTGTTAGAATGGTTTTAACAAAAAATGCATAAAATAATTGGAAAGTTTTTCAAATGGATGTCAAATGAGCTTTTTTGAAAGATTTTCTAGAAGAAGTGTATGCGAAGCTCAACCACCAAGTTAAATGAAGTACATGAACATGAATACATGGTCTACAAATTAAATAAGACACTATATGGTCTCAAATAAGCACTAAGACCATGGTATAGCAAAATTGATTCAAACATGCAAAACAATGGATTTAGTAGAAGCAAGAGTGAGCCAACATTATACACAAAGTTCAATAAAGAAGGTCAGATTTTGAGTGCTTTTATATGTTGATTTAATTTTCATAGGAAGTTTTTTTGTAGATGCATTTAAATCATCAATGAAGAAAAATATTGAGAAGACAGATTTAGGTTTGATGAAGTATATTTCGGGAATTGAAGTTATTCAATCAGATAAAGGAATTTTCATTAACTTCAATCAAAATATGCAAAGGATGTGTTGAAAATGTTTAGAATGTTGAATTGTAATCCAACATCTAAACTAGTTGCAAGGTATGTGTAGGATCATCATGGAAAAAACATGCCCTTAAGTGGCAAAAAATTCAGAAAAATTAATGTTAGGAAACTTGATGTAAAAATTGGAATAATTTATCTATATTATTTCAAAAATATGTAAAAATAGAATCTGTAGAAAATTGAATGTAGTTTCTAAACTACTAGGTTTATTTAAAAATAAATAAAATGTATTTGGTGAAAATTTGAAATTTCAATGAAGTAGTACTTAAATTTTAGGGAAAAAATAAGTAGGTGTCTTTCTAACCACCCTAACCATAATAAAATGATAATATTTTTTTATAAAATTTTATATATAACTATAGGACTCATGTCTAGATGTGATGCATATTTTTTTGTAATTTTTTTCCAAGTAAATAATTAATTGAGTTTTTTATTACAACTTTTAAAAAATATAAAAACTCATATGTTTGACCACCTTAACTTGGTCAAAACTTCATGAAATTTATTTTTCTTTTTTTAATCCTATAGTATGTGAAGCATATTTCAGATTCAAAAAATGTGATACCGTTTTAAAGTTATAGATGTTTTTCAGTCATCCTATTGATGAGGACTTTAGTTGTAATTCTAATAGAAAATGAATAATAATTATTTATTAAATTCAAATTAAAGCATAATTTATATTGGTGAAAAGATGAGAATCTCCTCTAAAAACCCTTTTTGTTTCATCAATTTTGGGTTTTAAAAAAAGGTCATCAGCCACATACCCTACAAATACCCATAATTTTGCCACTTTTTGGCCCATCATGATCCTACACATACCCTGCAATAGGTGCTAAAATTATGAAAGAAGACAAAGGGTCTAATGTTAATTCTACTATCTTCAAAAGATTGATTATAAGTTTGATGTATCTTATAGCTACAAGACTAGATATCATGTATGGGGTAAGTATAATCTCAACATTCATGGAGTCACCAAAAGACTCACATTGGAAAGTTGGAAAGAGGATATTGAGATATGTCACAGAAACTATAGGATATGGGATCTTGTATTCCCAAACTAATGATTTTTATTTGAATGGCTATACTAATAGTGATTTCTAGGTAATATTGATGATAGGAAGAGTACTTCTAGATATTCTTTCATTGTGGGATAGGTGTTGTCTCATGGGCATCAAAGGAGAAACTCATAGTGAATCTTTCATCAGTTGAAGCTCAAAATATGTAGCAACCACATTAGTAGCATGCCAAGCAATATGGATGAGGAAAATTTTGATGGATCTATTGCAAGCTCAGGAAGAGCCAACATCAATCTCTTGTGACAAAAAATCAATAATTGCATTGTCAAAAAATATGTCTTTCACAAGAGGATCAAGCATATTGATACAAGATATCACTTTATCAAAGAGCTGGTGAATGATGGTGAAATTCAACTAAAATTTTGTATATATGAAGATTAGTTAGCAAATAGCTTTACCAAGCCATTAGTAAAGTATGTATTTGAATATTTAAGACTGAGTTTGGGCATTGTAAATGGTGAAATAAACAATGGTAGAAATTAGGGGGGAATGTTAGAATAAACATATATTTTCTCCCAATATGCATGTTCATAGTGGAGAAAAGTATGCATAAACCAACAATTTTAGTTTAAATAGATTAGAGTTGAATTCACTGTTTACATGCTTTCATTGGAGAAAAATATAGAATAAATTTTTGTTTTGTTTTGTATTAGGATTTTTCATGTTTTTATTTGTAGTTGAAACATTTTTTTATGCATTAACATACTTTAGTTGGGTATGTGCAAGATCATCATGGAAAAAATAGGCCCTTAAGTGGTGAAAAACTCAAAAAAATTAGAGTTAGGAAATTTGATGTAGAAATTTGAATAAATTATCTAGATTATTTCAAAAATATGTAAGCATAGAATTTGTAGAAAATTGAATGTAGTTTCTAAACTACTAGGGTTTTTTTTTTTTTTAAATCTATTTGGTGAAAATTTGAAATTTCAATGCAATAGTACTTAAATTTCAAAGAAAAAATAAGTAGGTGTCTATCTAACCACCCTAACCACAATAAAATGATAATATTTCTTTATAAGATTTTAGATATAAGTAGAGGACTCATGTCTCGATGTGAGGAATATATTTTCTAATTTTTTCTCAAGTAAACAATTAATTAATAATTTTTTATTACAATTTTTAAAAAATATAAAAAATTGTATGTATGACCACCTTAACTTGGTCAAAACTTCATGGATTTTTTTTTTTTTGTTTTATCCTATAGTATGTGAAGCATAGAATGTGATGCATATTTCATATTCAAAAAATATGATACCATGTGAAACCTATAGATGTTATTCAATCAACCTATCAATCAGGACTTTAGTCGTAATTCAAATAGAAAATAAATAATAAATATTTATTAAATTCAAAGTAAAGTATAATTTATATTGGTGGAAAGCCGAGAATCTCCTTTAAAAACCATTTGTGTTTCATCAATTTTGGGTAAAAAAAGAGTCGTCAGCCATAGACTCTACACAAACCCATCATATCGCCACTTTTGGCCCATCATGATTCTACACATACCCAGTTTTCTTTTAGTTTTCTACAGTTTAGATTCCTTGTTGATGCCTTCTGATCTGTACAAGGTCTCTTTAAAATTAAGGCTTTTGTAAAAAAAAATTAATATAGTTGAAGTTGAATAAAATCAATGAGATAGTATTGTTGTAGCAAATATTAATTATTTCTACCCTATTTTATCTATTTTTGTTGCTCTATGTATCCAACAAGTCAAATGTGATGGCTATCTAACTGTATTTTTCCTATTTCATCTTGAATCACAATTTCTTGTGTAGTAATTTTTGAGACTAGATTTACTAAAAGTTAAATAGGAATTAATGTATTTTTAACTCCCTCTTTCTTCAATTTATTTTTTAAATGGAAAGAGGGCCCTCATGCATGGAAAAAGAAGGCAACTGAAATTACTTGTGCCCCTCTTTGGGAAATAAATATATATTATTTTTTTATCTAAAATATTGTCTTTTGTTTCACATCAAGAAAAGTCATTTATAATAATTTAAAATCCAAATATTATATTTATTTTTCATTTTTCAAGTAATTATTACAACTATTATTATATATATAATATCTATGTAATGTAAATTATTTAGCTTTTAAAATATTTTTTATTATTTTTTGCAGAGTTTTTATTTTTAAAATTTGATATTATTATTTAATATTATAAATATATTTCTCTATAATATTCTTAATATAAAAATATAAAATAAAATTACATATAATATTAAATATGTTAGATTTAAAAAATTCTTAGTATAATATTATATATGTAATGTTTATATAAATTATACATTATTAAATATGATATATAATATAATTTTGACATAAAATACTAATTAAAGTATTAAATATAGTATATGTTTATTATTTATATACTTATTATTAATATTTATTGAAAAATATATTGAAATTATATTTATTATTACATATTATTTGAAATATAAACATCATTATTAAATATAAATGTTATATATAAAATATTTTTTAATTAATAATACTATGTTAATTAAATATATAATATAATATATAGTCAATATATATAATATCTTGATTCAATATAGGTACGTGGAAGATCATGATGGGCCAAAAAGTGGCAATATGATTGGTATTTGTAGGGTATGTGGTTGACGACTTTTTTTAACCCAAAATTGATGAAATGAAAAGGGTTTTTAAAGGATATTCTCAGCTTTCCACCAATATAAATTATGCTTTACTTTGAATTTAATAAATAATTATTATTTATTTTCTATTAGAATTATGTCTAAAGTCCTTATTGATAGGCTGATTGAAAAACATCTATAGCTTTCAAATGGTATCACATTTTTTGAATTCAGAATATGCATCACATTCTATGCTTCACATACTATAGGATTAAAAAAAGAAAAAATGAATTTCATGAAGTTTTGACCAAGTTAAGGTGGTCAGACATACAATTTTTTATACTTTTTAAAAGTTGGAATAAAAAAATCATAATTAATTATTTACTTGGAAAAAAATTACAAAAAATATGCATCACATCTAGACACGAGTCCTCCACTTATGTCTAAAATCTTATAAAAAATATTATCATTTTATTGTTGTTAGGGTGGTCAGACAGACACCTACTTCTTAATTTTTCCCTGAAATTTAAGTACTACTGCATTGAAATTTCAAATTTTAAACAAATAGATTTTTCTTTTTTACAATAAATCTAGTAGTTTAGAAACTACACTCAATTTTATACATATTTTATTTTTACATATTTTTGAAATAATATAGATAACTTAGTGAAATTTTTATGTCAAGTTGCCTAACTCTGATTCTTTTGAATTTTTTGCCATTGAAGGGCTTGTTTTTTCCATGATGATCTTGCACTTACCCATATATATATATATAATATTTCTATATTTTACATAATATATTATTTAAATTAATCTATAATAAATTTAAGAAGTCAACTAGTGTTTTAAAGTGATCAAATGAAAGAGGTGGAAGGTGGGGGGATGGATAGGAGGGAGGGAGGGAGAGTTGCTACTTACCATATACAATATAAGGCAATAAAACTCAATTGTCCATGCACTACCCAGGTCAATAGTTCAAACTACTCAATAAACATACAAATCAATGAAATCAAACTCCAATGTTCCTACATTTAGGATTTTTCTAGTTTATATATCAATTATTTTAGCTTCATCAATAAATAGGCTAGAGGATTCCATACAAGTATATGAAGCGAGTCCTTCATACATAGGATTGAGACTCTCAAACATATTGATCAACATCACTTGGTTTTCTCATTTTCAATAAGTATTTTTATATTTATTAGTTAAATCAATCTCCATCTTTCTCTTTATCTCTATCTTAGTCTTCCTCTTTATCTTTGTCCCCTATATCTTTACCTCTTCCCTATCAAGCTAGCTCTCCCTCTCTCTCCTCTCCATTTTGATCCCTCTTTATATATCTCTACTTCTCCTCTATCCTCTCTCCTAATGTTTTACTTAGACACACGCAAACACACATCTTTATTTCTCCCTCCCTAACTCTCCCTCTCTCCCCCTCTTTGAGCTATATCTCTCTATCTCTCTCCCTCTCTCCCCTCCTATCTCCCTCTCTACCTATCTCTCTCCATCTCTCCCCCTCCCCTCTTCACTTTATCCCCCCTCTCTCTCCATATACACCCTTATCTCTCCATCTTTCTATCTCCTTCTCTTCATCTCTATTTTTCTATATTGAACTCTCTCTCTCTCTATCTATCTCCATCTCTATATCTATTTATATGTATATCTCTCTATTCTTCTATTTAACCATTTATTTATCTCTATTGATCCATATCCCTCTATACCTCTATCTCTTCCTCTTTATCTCACCCTCTACCTCCCTCTACCTCTCTATCTTATTCTCTCCCTCTATATTCATCCCTAAATATATCTTCCTCTCCCCTCTCTATCTCTAGACATGTCTCCATCTCTATATCCTTCCATCTCTCTCCTTCTCTTCCTCCATAACCCTCTTCCTAGACATCTATATCTATATTTATTTTCCTCTCTATCTCTATCTATCCATATTTCTTCTTCTATATCTCCCTCTTATCTATATATTACTATCCCTCCATCTCACTAACCTTATATCAATCTCCCTTTCTACCTCTCTATATATCACTTCATATCTCCATATTCATATTTCTATCTCTCCCTCTCTCATTCTCAAGGCCTCTCCCTCCCTCTCTATATATTTATCTCTTCCACCTATATCTATCCCTCTCCTCTCTCTTTGTCTTTCCCTCCCCTTCTCTCCATCTCCATCTACATCTCTATCTTCCTCTCTATCTCTCTCCCTTATCTCTATCTCTATCTCCCCTATCTCTATCTCTTTACATTTTTTTTAATGAACAATACAATTGAGAGGGTGAGGGGTGAATTAGTTGTATCAAATTAAAATATAAAATCCATCAACAGTAATCAGATCCACATACATTCATGAAACCCTTAATCTATTATAATGTTTAAACATGAAAATAAGATAACAAAAATTGAAACAATCAACACCATCCACAAGAGAATATCGAATTTCCGTGGAAAACCATAGAAGGGAAAAAACCACGGTGACAATTAGCTCATAATATAAGTAATTTCAAAACCAATACAAGGAGGCTTACTGCCAAAATAGAAAGAACAAACAAAGATAGAATGTTACACAAACAACACAATCTCAATGCAATAGAGATTCCACCACAATAGCTTCAATAACACTCGTAGCCTTCAAGAGATCAAGATACCTCAACTTGCTACACTCAAAAGTCTTGCATTATAGCTCTCACTATAATTCACAATTGTGCACTTAATTTCACATCACAGTACACTCAACCCTATTCCATACTTCATCTCACATCAACTAGCCTTAAACTTGTAAAAAATCTTCAAGTTGGCTACACTCACCTTAAACTTTACAAATTCAAAATAGGTTGGCACTAAACATTTCTGCAATGGATAGGAATGAAAGTGGACCAATAAAAAATAGTTTAATTAGGACCCAACTCAACTCTCACATGCCATGCTATGCCTTCATTAAAAATTAAACATCTTCAAATGTTGTGTAAACATTAGGTTAGTTGTTACCCATGCAAACACCATTAAAATTTGAATTACACACTTCCTCAAATCCAAGGATGACTTGCGAATCACACACCACACTTCAACATGATCTAGAATATTCCTATATCAACATAAAATCCATCAAAATCCTTCGTGACAATTCACACCTTCAGAATGTACACAACTTGTATACTCAGACTACACTGTCAAACACTACAAATTTAAAATCTCCATCTTTTAGAGAACCAAACCATGAATCCTCTTGAAACAAGAAAGAGATCAACACCATCAACATACCTTCAAAATTGCAAGACCAAAGAACAACTATGGAGAAATGTGGAGAAAAAACATTTCTCCTAAACACCTCTATAAGATACACTACAAAATGAATTCACACATTGGTGAAAATAACTTCCTCTATACATTAATCTAGAAGCCCAAATTCTAGATATAAAATCTTTGAACACCTCTAACCAACATATCCAAACCACACAAGGATATCTTCATCCCAAAACAAATATGTAGTAAAACCAAAACACCTCTGCAAAACCCTATTTCCTTATTTTATCAATTTTCTCAATATCCTCAACACCTAAACCATAAATAGAAGCTTATCAAAGTGACGCCAGAGGTTAACATTAGAAAATTAACTAATGAAAATATAATGCAACTAATCAAAGAAACAATCTCTCTCAACCACCACACAACTGACAAACTATCACCAATGACAACATAAGCTTGTTGACATCAATGACAACACCTTCATACTTGTAAAAATCTCCCCTTTTTTCATTGATGGAAACACCAGATGTGAAAAATCATGAAAGACAACATACACAATATTCCTGAACTCTCTCTATCTCTCCCCCTTTCAACCTTTCTTTTTCCACATGACATTTCTCTCTCCCTCTATATAAACATACTTTTTCAAATGACTTCTCTCTCTCACACTTTGACATCAATGAAAAAGGATAAAATATTTAGCACTATTCTTCCCCTTTGATATAGAACCAAGATAATTGTAACTACTTTGAATAATCCCCCTTAGGATTACACCAATCAACTCAACAACATATATTCCATACTACAACAATGTCACTACCTACTCCCCCTAAGAGGTAGCCACCAACATCAATCTAGAAAAAGAATGAATCCTTAGATCCACTAGACTAATGCATATCCATATGCATCTAGTTCAAAGGAGGGGAAATAAACCCCAACTTCTCCAGAAGAAACTCAAAAGTATCTTTAGGAAGAGCCTTAGTAAATACTTCTCCAATCTTCTCTCTCAAAAAGTGATATCTAATTGAAATATAATTTTTCCTTGAATGCATCACTAGATTATTTGAAACATTGATTTCACTTTTATTATCACAAAAAGATAGAAATAGGCTCATCATAAACCACTTAGATATCCTTCAATGTTTTTCGCATCCACAATTTTTGTGTGGAGTAAGATGTTGTTGCATTATACTTAGTCTTTGTAGTAGATAAAGAAATAGAATATTGTTTCTTACTTAGCCATGATACCAATCTACACCCAATAAAGAATGCACCACCACTTGTACTTTTCATGTCATCCACGGGTGATCCCACAATAATGGGTTACAGTTTTTGGCCGAACTTGACATTAAAATCAGGATTTTTCACCAGACATTCACTTTCTTACACCTATAGCAGCTAAACCATTAAGGTTTTGAAGATGAATCAAACTAGTTATTTATTAGATATTTTGTGTAGATTCTAATTATATTTTAAAAAATAAAAAATAAAAATAAATTGTAAATCATTTTATGTAATTTTTAATAACTTATTTTTTCTACTAATCAGTATTTTTTAAAAATGATGTTTACTTCGGCCCACGTAACTTTTTTTATAGATAGGATACAATTCTAATTTTTTAAATAATTTTTTTTCACACCAATATCTAGGGAATGGATTTTTTTTATAATTTTTTGTTACATATATTTTTTTAATTAATTTTCCAATTCAGCGTAATTATAATTTGGATAGAGGTGTACTTCAGCCTGCATAACTTTTTTTGTATTCATTTGAATTAAATTATTCTATTTTTGTTGGAATAAGGACATCAATACCTAGTGCACATGCATTTTTTAGAATTTTTTTCCTCCATTTTTCTATTTTTTCGTATGTGTGAAATAAAGAACTTGATGTTCATTAAAAATCCTACATTCACAAGAAATAAAAAATAAATATAATAATCAAATTAAACATATTTAAAATTATACTTTTTGGGAAGCTTATAATAAGGGCTGTAGGATTACAAAACATAAATTTTAAATGAATTCATTTGGTCACCCAAAAGGTAAATCAAAAGTGGTTTTTTATCAGGATTTTGATAGGTTTAGAGGAGACTCGATTATAGGTATGGTTTAAATCTAACAAGGTTCTATCCAAGGGGGTTTGATCTAAGAGGGTTTGATAAATCCATCTTTAATTAAAATAATTTAAATGGAAGCTTTAAAGTCATAAATCATTTTATTTTCTAAAAATATGTGATTTCAAGCAAAAATTAGGATGTCCCAAAAAGTGTAACCCATTATTGTGGTAGCACCCCCACACAAACATCCCAATATGCATCTGTGTAAGCACTCAATGTGAAATAAATATCCTTCAGATACCACAAGCTATAATCTAGAGTGCCCTTCAAATATCTAAATATCCTCTTCATGGTTGCAACATGTGTCTCTTTAGGATCTTCTTGAAATCTAGTTACAATACAAACTACATGGATGATATCCTATCTAGTAGTAGTTAGGTATAGTAGTCCACAAATCATAGATCTATACTTTATTTGATCAACCTTAGGGGATTCATCATCCTTACTTAGTTTGCAACCAGTAACCATAGGAGTACTTACCAGTTTGTAGTCTTTCATTCCAAACTTTTTCAACATCTCTTTAACATACTTGTATTGTGAAAAGAATATGCATTTATGTGTTTGATTGATTTTTAGCCCAAGGAAAAAATTCATCTCCCAAACATAGACATATCAAACTCTTTTTGCATCTCTTCTACAAACTTCTTGCACATAGCTTCATTGCCTCCAAAGAATATGTCATTCACATACACAACCACTATCATGATTCGATCTTACTCAACCTTAAAGTAAAGATTACTATCTATGGTAGCCTTATTGAATCCTTTTTGTATCAAATATTCTTTCAACCTTACATACCAAGCTTTGGTATCTTGCTTCAATCCATACAATTCCTTCTTCCATATATAGATCATATTAGGTTTATCTGAAAATTGAAATCCTTCTAGTTATTCCATGTAAGCTTCTTCTAATTCTTCATTCAATAAAGTAGAATACACATCCACCTTGGTGGAACCTTGAAATTTTCATCTTCCACTAGTCTAAAAATGCATTATCGGGCATGTGCAGGATCATCATGGAGAAAACAAGCCCTTAAGTGGCAAAAAATTTAGAAAAATTAGTGTTAGGTAACTTGACGTAAAAATTTGAATAAGTTATCTATATTATTTCAAAAATATGTAAGAATAGAATTTGTAGAAAATTGAATGCAGTTTCTAAACTACCAGATTTATTTAAAAATAAATAAAATTTATTTGGTGAAAATTTGAAATTTCAATGCAGTAGTACTTAAATTTAAGGGAAAAAATAAGTAGGTGTCTTTCTGACCACCCTAACCATAATAAAATGATAATATTTTTTTATAATATTTTATATATAAGTAGAGGAATCATGTATAGATGTGATACATATCTTTTTGTAATTTTTTTCCATGTAAATAAGTAATTATAAATTTTTTATTACAACTTTTAAAAAATATAAAAATCGTATGTCTGACCACCTTAACTTGGTCAAAACTTCATGAAATTTAATTTTTATTTTTTTAATACTATATTATGTGAAGAATAGAATGTGACACATGTTTTGGATTCAAAAAATGTGATACCATTTGAAAGTTATAGATGTTTTTCAATCAGCCTATCGATCAAGACTTTAGTCATAATTCTAATAGAAAATGAATAATAATTATTTATTAAATTCAAATTAAAGCATAATTTATATTGGTGGAAATCTGAGAATCTCCTCTAAAAACCCTTTTCATTTCATCAATTTTGGGAAAAAAAAAAGTCATCAACCACATACCCTACAAATACCCATAATATTGCAACTTTTTGGCCCACCATGATCCTACACATACCCTATCTTTGGTGTCCTTTTGGTTTGTTGTGATTAGGGTTTATGGTTTTTATGTGGAGAGTTGTTTTACTGAGAATATTTTCTCCTTATCTAAATCCTCAATCTTTTCGTCTAATCCTTTGTTCACCTGCTATGCTTGGTTCCTAGTCATGTTAAAACCACAAGAGTCATTGAAGTTCATGAAGTGACCAACACCTTGTGGTTAATGTTTCCTCATTACCTGTTGTTTAAATTTTCTCATGTGCCTTGGTCTAAGAAATTCTTTATTTTATAAGGTTGATAATTCATCCTTGTTTGGCCTTTACATCCTTTGCACAAAATGTTATTAAGTATTTTAAGGCTTTACCTTATGTTATTCTAGGAAGTCCCCTCTTTTGAAAAAAATTTGTCCATGTGCATATTTCCATCACTTAAGTCTATAGCTCATCACTGAAGTTGTTTCTATCATCAGGTTCATTACTGCAATGAGTGATGAGCCTTTGGTTCTCTAGTCCATTGTGTGTCGCTAAAAGCATGTGATGTTTATAATTGATCACCATGACGAGTGATATGGTTGTGTGCCTTTACTATCACTTATCACTGAATTTCTTCAACTTCTCAGTTCCACTTTAGTGAGGCACAATGAACATTGTCTCTTCTTTATCATGTGCCATCGCAAAAATATTTCATCTTTTTTAGTTACTACAATGAGTGATGGACTAAGGCCATGTCTTAGTATCATTGGGAGTTCCTCCTCGCCGAAATACAAATGCATCCTTTTGCAGTTTTCATGATAAGTGATGGAAGATATACTAAGGAATATTCCTTCCATTAGAGGGGTTCTCGCTCATCTTTGAAGGTTGGGCATAACTTCAAGGCATTACTACAATGAGCGATGGAGTCCAAAAGGTATTGTGAATATGTGGATGGATACATGGAAATTCTCTTAGGTATGATCGTTGCTTTAAAACAAACCTATTAAAGCATGACGTGATGGTTGAGAATGATCATTGATCATGTTTTAAATAAAAAGGATCGGTGACTCAAATTTAAGGTGGAATGACTATTTGTTAGTTCACTCACATGAGCAATCTATCAGCCATTAATCGAGAATGCCCAATTTTGAGTCATAAAGAGGGTCATTATTCACTTTTCCTCCATAATTGTAACTTTTGAGAGTTGAAGGATTGGCTAAGTGAAGAATATAAGAAGGAAAAGCTCCTAGAAAGGCGAATTTCAAAGAAAAACTTACTGATTTTCTTGGGTAAGTTAATTTCTTGGCCTCTGTGAGTATTTTGTTACATTGGGTAGTCTGGAAATTGGGTGAACAACTAGGGTTTATGGTCAAAAAAATTATTTTTTGTTTCCAAAAGGAATTGAAATTAGTGCATGCAGGGTTTGGGATAGAGAAGTAAAATTTATAGATTTTCAATTTGAATCCTGTGAATTTGAGGCACTTAGGCTGCAATTCCCTATTTTTGAAACCCTATTTTTATTACACCATGAACATGAGTGAGCCCAGTAAGTCCTCTGCTATATTAGAGAGGAAACCTACCTAGAAAATGGTCAAAAGAACTAATCTCCAAGATGACCAAGGGTATGTGCAAGATCATGATGGGCCAAAAGGTGGCAATATTATGGGTATATGTGGCTGGCGACTTTTTTTTAACCCAAAACTGATGAAATGAAAAGTGTTTTTAGAGGATATTCTCAGCTTTCCACCAATATAAATTATTCTTTAATTTGAATTTAATAAATAATTATTATTCTTTTTCTATTAGAATTATGACTAAAGTCCTGATCGATAGGTTGATTGAAAAACATCTATAACTTTCAAATGGTATCACATTTTTTGAATCTGAAACATGTGTCACATTCTATAGAATTAAGAAAATAAATAAATTTCATGAAGTTTTAACCAAGTTAAGGTGGTCAGACATACAATTTTTTATATTTTTAAAAAAATTTAATAAAAAAATCATAATTAATTATTTACTTGGAAAAAAATTACAAAAAAATATGCATCACATCCAAACATGAGTCCTTTACTTATATATAAAATCTTATTAAAAAATATTATCATTTTATTATGGTTAGGGTGGTCAGACAAACACCTACTTCTTATTTTTTCCCTGAAATTTAAGTACTCCTACAATTAAATTTCAAATTTTCACCAAATAGAATTTATTTATTTTTAAATAAACCTAGTATTTTAGAAACTACATTCAATTTTCTATAGATTCTATTCTTACATATTTTTGAAATAATATAGATAACTTATTCAAATTTTCACGTCAAGTTTCCTAACACTGATTTTTCTAAATTTTTTGCCACTTAAGGGCCTATTTTTTCCATGATGATCCTACACATACCCCCAACCTAAACCTAAAATATAAAAAAACCTACAAATAAGAGAATTGTAAATAAGGATTATCCTAGGTTTACGGAAGAGGACCCTAAGGACCCGACTACAGAGATTAAGAAAGTGGGAAAAATAAAAACTAGTGAAGTTGCTTTGACATATCATTTTGAGGATTCTACTTCTAGGATTGGTGATGTAGTGTTTCCATAGAGTGGTTGGGACTTATTTTTTTATGCCTTCAAAAGAAGAACTGCAAATCAACCCACTTTTCACTTATGGACTTGTGACATAGGCAAGTTGGTATGCCTGAATGTATTTGTTGAGGTGGATTTAATGCTTGAACTAGCAAGGTATTATGATCCAACAGATATAAAATTCGAAAGGTTTCTAGACTTCGTTCCTATGCTATAAATTTTAGGAAGCTAGATTGTGGAGGCCTTTAAGTTGAATCCATCTACTTTTTGATCCATCAATTTCTAGGTGTTATACAATGAATATGAGAAAAATAGGTTTGGGTATAGAAAGAGTGTCTTTCCTATACATAGGAGGTGTGACTTGAAGAATGGTGTACCTTTTAGTCCCCTTGAGATGGAGCCATTTGATTGTGTTTATTTTAAGGATTATTTCAAGAATACTAATTATGTACTATGTCAAGTCCTACATAAGTATGATATTGAGATGGATATTGCCCTGATGGTCATGGAAATTGATATTCAAAATAAGTATCAAAATATGGATTGAGATTATGCTTCCTATATTGTTAACCATTTGCATGAGAACTTGGTGAAGTTGAAAGACACAACCCCTCCATTATCATGTAGACACTGTTCTTTGTTGATGCACTTGTTGTTATGGAAACTCAAAAGGGTAATGAGGAATTTTATGAAATTGAGAGAAAGAGACAACATGGATAATGAACTACCTATGCAGTTGTGGACCCATGTTTGGGATGTGCTATGTCCAAAGTCTAATTACACTTTTTTTTGCAATGTTTTTAAGTTCTTTGTGTTTAAAAATTTGGGTTTAAATCCCATGTTGAAAGAAGAAAATTATGGTTCTCTCTTTTGCTTCTAAGGTTTTCGACCTAAAAGGAGAGAGTCAATTTCCTTACTCTTCACTCAAGAAAAAACCCTTGCGATTTAAACGCAAAGGACATTGAAATTTGGAAAAGGGACTATCCTAGGGGTTGAATGAGATCTAATCAGGGGTTCACCACCAAGTTTGGACTTGGAAAAGACAATGAAATGAAAAACACAATGTAAAAACCCTAATTGTGTGCAAGACAACACCAAATGACCTAGAAAAACTAATAAATTGTAATAGAAATATATGAGATTGGAAGTGTGCACCTGGGAGACTAAAGAAGATAGAGTGGGGGTTTCAATCACTAGAAGCCTACTGTTAATGTTGATTAGGACTGATTCCCCAATCTAGGGGAATTAGTCCAATTTTTGGGAAAATGTGTAGGAATAGGTTTCAGCAAAAAGGGTATCCAAATCCATCAAATTCATAGTCAAGCCTATACAGTGGAACTCATTCGCCAATAGTGGTGAATTAGTCCACTTCTTCTTTTTTGGAAGTTATGAACTAGATTCATTGCCTCTTGTTTTGTTGTACTCTTTTTGACTGGTTTCCAGATCCAAAATTGCAATTTTCCACCTACAGGTCTTCTTCAAGCTTCTCCAAGACTTGATGAAAACTTTAATAACTTGAAGGATTTGACAAATTTTCTCCAACTTTTCTTCTTGAAAAATCTACAACCTATCCCTACAAATCACACATAAGAAAAGGGGAAAATGTTGTGGAGGGTTAGGGAATAGGGGTTTTCCTTGGTCAAACCCCTTGTTGGTAACTAAACCTTGAAATGAAAGAAAATATGAATGGAGAATGATGAATGAACAAATACTAAAGTTGCAACTCATCAAACCCTAGCAATAAAGTGTTACAATTATGCTTGAAATGGCTGCAATGGATGTGGTTCTTGACTCTTGCTTGAATGATGTTGATCTTACTTGAAACACTTGTTTGAATCATAAACCCTACATCACAATTGTTAGCACAATAACAAACATGAAGAATGCAATATTTGAAATGATGAATGACACTTGAATGATGCTCTAATGTGCTTAATAATATCCCCTTGAAATTTCTTGAAGGGTGTTGACACGATAATGGGTTACACTTTTTGGGACATCCTATTTTTTTTCTGAAATCACATATTTTTAGAAAATACAATGATTTAAGACTTTAAAGGTTCCATTTAAATGATTTTAATTAAAGAGGTATTGATCAAACTCCCTTAGATAAAACCCCTTGGATAGAACCTTGTTAGATTTAAATGATACCTATAATTGAGTCCCCTCTACACCTATCAAAATGCTAATAAAAAACCACTTTTGATTTACCTTTTGGGTGATCAAATGAATTCATTTAAAACTTATTTTTTTTAAGAATGTATCCCTTATTATAAGCTTCCCAAAAAGTATAAATTTAAATATGTTTAGTTTGATTATTAGATAATTTTTTAATTTCTTGTGAATATAGGGTTTTCAATGAACATCAAGCTCTTTGTTTCACACATATGAAAAAATAGAAAAATAGAGATTTTTAAAAAAAAAAAAAAACATGTGCACTAGGTATTGATGTCATTATTCCAAAAAAAAGAATAAGTTAATTCAAATGAATACAAAAAAAATTATGTAGGTTGAAGAGCACCTTTGTCCAAATTATAATTACTCTGACTTGGAAAATTAATTAAAAAACAATTATGCAACAAAAAATTATGAAAAAATATTCATGCCCTAGATATTGGTGTGAAAATTTTGTATTTTAAAAATCAGAATTGTATCCTTTCTGTAAAAAAAGTAATGCAGTCTGAAGTAAACATCACTTTTTAAAAATGTTGATTACTAGAAAAAATAAGTTATTAAAAATTACATAAAATTATTCACAATTTATTTTTTAATTTATTTTTTTAAATGTAATTAGAATTGCACAAAAGATCTAACAAATAACTAGTTTGATTCATCTTCAAATTCTTAATGGTTTAGCTGCTATGGGTGTAAGAAAGTGAATATTTGGTTAAAAATCTCGATTTTAATTGTTAGGATGCTAGGTGAAAATATGAGTGTAAGAACCTTGCATTTATACTCAATTCTGGAAAAATTCCATAAATTACAATAGTACAATCCGACATCATATCTAGGAGAATATAATCCCTTTGGAAATTTGAATTAAATTTGAATTTGGCTCACACGAGACTCATTCACCCAAAGTGGTGAATGAGTCCCATCACACATAATGTATGGGACTAAAACTGAAAAATGTTTAAAAATGTGTGAAACCTACATCAAGGCCAAAAAGACCTAGATGGGACTTATTTTCCCAAGGTGGTGAATGATTCCTAGACACTAAATCTGGGCCACACAAGCTAGGATCAACTAAATTATGATTGGATATTGATTGGTGTCAAGATTATCCTCGAAAAGATGCAATAAATGAGGCTTGTGGATGCAAAATAGGGACAATTAAAGCATAAGAAAGGCCAGTTATTAATGATAATCCTAGAGTAATGTGAAAATGTGTTACAACACTCCAAATAAGGAAAGGTTAAGGTTCATTATGATTATTATTCTTAGCTTATTGATAAAGCCCTAGAAAAGTGTGAAAGTGTGTTACAACACTTTAGCAAGGAACCATTAGATTACATTAGTTGACAAGGGAACAAGACCTAACATGAATGTGTTATCCACATTGCAACACTAAATCAAGGAAACATTAAGCCAAAATCAACAAGGAGGACCCAAACAAGTGCAAAAATATCAAGGGACCCATTTTTTGACACTACATTTAGCCCCAACTTTAGTCAGAGGATGAACCTGCTTCAAACTCACACTAAAGTAGAGAAAAAAACACCAAGAGGGGTTCCCATGAACCAATTCTATCAAGATGAGATGACAACAATCAAGAGGGGTGATTAAGCCCCCAAGATCAAGATCCCATGGAAAACAAACATAAGCACAAATGAACACACATGAGAATGATATAAAGAATAATGAAAAGGCCAATCATAAACTAAAAAGGGTGCAAAAGAGTAAAGAAATAATAGAATTAGACCAAGCTTCGAACATTTTTCCATCATGATGTGGATTAGATATAGGTTGTTTGTCCAAAAAATGTACTCACTTTGAGGCAATGGAACTTCTAGTTGTCCACTGGGTGAGAAGTCCTAAAAGGTGAGAAACATACACTTATGGTTGGTATGCACTCACACACACACAAGTGGCTATGGGGAAAGTCATACCTTGGATTGGGCTTCCCACTCAACCATACCAAAGTTATACCTCCTGATAACTTTAATAAGGTGCCACACAAAAAATGATTTTTGAGCTTCATGAGACAAGCAAAACTTTGTATGCTTGGAGCTCATGACCAAATAGGATGGCTCGATGGGAATTTAAGTTGTGTTATGCAAGGTTTCCATATAACAAAAAATGAAAAATGTAAAAATAGGAAATGTTCAAAGTCTTGCTTAGTTCATGCAAGGTCTTTAACTTATGGAACATTGTGCCTAATGTCTCCAAGAGAGGACCAATCAAAGAATAGAATATTAACAACTTAGGGGATGCAGTGTATCACATTAGGCCACTGAGAGAGATCACACTCTTGAAGTAAATTATACCCAGTGCCATCCACAAAGTGACAAATGCATCATATGAAATAAGAAGGTTGCACTAAGAATAGATAAAAATGAAAATGCAAAAGAATTATGCCAACGTATGCCCCCCATTTAAAGAAATTGCAAAACATCATACTATGAGAAATTACTTTAAAGTAGCAAATGATAACTGAAAACAAAGGAGACATGAGAGCAAACTTAGAAAGCCCTATACCAAGACATATGTTTCCAACTAAATTTGCATCATGCAAGAGAAAAAGAAAAGAGATAGGATGCCTCCAAAATGAAAACACCAAAGACATAAGGGATCTATGGATTTGGGGTCAATATGTTCTTTTCTACATTGTTTTTAAAGAGCTTGGAATTGTCATCATCCCCTAAATACACATAGAACTAGAAGAATAACACAAAGAGAGAAAAAAAGAAAAAAAAAGAAAAAACTTTTGGCTAACATGGAAGATACATAGGGTGTCTCGACGCCTTGCATCATCCCCAAAAGAAAAACAAAATACAAATGAAAAAGATAAATGGAAAGGCAAAGGGAAAAGAAAAGCCTTTTGGGTCAATATTGAAGAGACATGAATGTTTTGACACCTTGCATCATCCCCAAAAGGAAAACAAAAGAAAAATGAAAAGGAAAAGGAAAAAGAAAATCCTTTTGGGTCAACATGGAAGAGACATGAATGTCTCGATTCTTTGCATCATCCCCAAAATGGAAAAACAACACAAAAAAAGAGATGCATGACATAGAGAAGAATGAAGGTATAGATAGAGGAATGTCACAAAGACAGAGAGAACATCAAATAGCATGTCACAAAGGATCACATTATGCACATGCAATTGCACACCAAAGTAAATGAAAAATAAAGAAATAATGGAATAGACTAGTAAGGAAAATTCAAGTCAACCTATGAGCAAGTTATCTACCTCCCAATCTCAATCTGTATAAGCAGAAGGTGAATAACACAACTAAGGGACAATGAAAAATGCATTACTAGGTCAAGGATGCTGACCTATTTCCCCCATTGAGTGTGAGACAAGAATGAGAAAAGGTAGGTGATGGGAAAAGTTCATGTAATAGTGAGAATAGAATGTTCTACAACTACTACATGACAAGGGGTGAAACAATATTAAACTAGGAAATCACACAATTGTAATCATTGCCATCAAAGTGAAATTTTTGAAATATTAACTGGAATGCATGATACTCATTGGTACTGTGTCTGAGAATTCAATGATACGCACAATGTGGGACTTTTGCATCTTTAAGATATAGTACTAATGTATTCATAGGTGGTAATGTTATTAGTTCTTTGTTTAAAAGAAATCATAGTTTCCTTTCACTTTTAGGTGGTGGACAAGGAGACTTTAGTTTCTCTAACTTTTAAGGCCTCTTTTTTTTGCTAGATTCAACCTTTTATTTAGTTGAATGTGGAGGAGGGGGACCTAAGGTGATCCTAGCATCCCTATCATTGTTATTAGTCAAGGGTTGCTCCTTAGGAAGGACATTCATATCGGGAGGGGAATCCAAGATCACTGTACCATCACTTCGGAGCCTTAGGTATTCTCTAGGAGGCCTTCTATTATGAGAGGGATCTTGATATCCTATCCCCTTTGTACTTTCATTAGTTTTTATTTTCTCTAGGAGTTGATGGATGTAATGTTCACTTGTATCACATCCTTGTTTACTCAAGATTTTCAAGCCTTTTCCACATGTTTCTTGAAGATTGATGGGATTGTTGGTTACTTTGTTATCATAAAATGGTTGATTGTTTTCTTGTCTAAAGGAACTAGGTTCACCTTTTGTAGGGAGTTCTTAGGTTCAACTTTTGTTTCAGGATGTAAGTAACCAAACATCTCAAGAGGTGGTATTGTAGGAAGATCTTGTTGTTTCATGGATGGATAGAAGGATGCATTAGCTTTAAGGTTTCCAAGACAATCATTTAGGAACCTATTCATGTAGTCATCGTCTTCTCCAATGATGTCAACATTATGAGGAGGACATGAATTAGGATTTGAGTGAGCATGAGTGAGTTCAATTTCATTCGGATCATCTACAAAAGCACAACTTGACACATCCACTAAGGATTTTAATGGCATCCAAAGCTTGTTAAAGCACATATCCATGATGCAAATTTCATGTTTTAAACTATGTAACAATGTTGTAAATTCAACTTTGATTTAAGAAATGCACAAGATGAAATGAATTTAAGCTAAATGCAATGAAATAGAAAGTTTTTAGACTAAAACAAAGAGATAACAACAACAAACATAAACTCAGAAAATGAAGATTAAATTCTAGAAAATGCAGTGAAAAATGTGTAGAGGGACTAATTCACCGAATGTGGTGAATGAGTCTAGGTACTAATTTTTTTAAAAAATTATAATTTTTGAATTGAATTTTATGTTTTTTATGTTTTCTGATGCAAATGTAGAATTTTACTAATTTTCAATGAAATTAGATATAATAATGCAAGCGAAATGATATTTCACTAATGCAAGAATTAAACCCTAGAATGAAAATTAACTAATGCAAAACCTAATGTAGTGCTAATGCAAGATAAATCTAGGATAACATAATCAAAAACAAAATCCCCATGATATTAATCCACAAAATAGTACATAGACCATTTATGAGATTAACCAAAGTCTAGCAGGTATAGAACCATAACATAGCTATCATGAAATAGTAGTCTAGGATAATAAAACCAAGTACCAATAGTTTCAAAGAAGACATATAACCAAAGAAAAAATATAACAAAAATATAAGCAATTTTATTACTTAGTATTGACAATAAACTCCCATTTTTTCCCAATTTGAGACATAAATTCCATCCAAACAAGGTCATCTTCATCTTCTTGCTCCTTCTTGTTTTCACATTTCCCAATCACCTTAAGCATCTTCATGATCTTTGTTTGTCCTAAGACTACACCCACCATGGCATGACATATGATTCCATCAGTAACCTTCATCAAGGCAATGATTGCTTTCTCCATATCATCCATTTGTACCTACATAAAAGTTATCCTACTTTTCAAAAAATCAATGTTATTATCCTTGGGAGAATTAGAGGCATTGGTTTTGTTCTCAATTTTAGTGGCCTCCTTTATTGAAACCTAATTTCCTCCTCCCTCCCAATGACATCCTCCTCCTTATCATCTTTAACCTCCTTCGAATCTTCTTCTCCCATATCATAAGAACTGTCTTCAAATTCCAAGTCTTCACTTTCCTCATCAACTTGTGGTTCGAATTCTTCCACTACATGATTCCATCTTATAGCCAATAGAACAAGCCAAAAATCCACTCACAATTCAAAAACTCAACATCCTTTCACAAGAACCACCCCAAGGGTGGATAAAACAACCTAAAATTCAAACCAATGCTTGCAGATTTGAATAAATCTTTAAACCAACAAATCATGAGACAATCATCTCATTGCAATCTTATCTCTCAAAGAACCAATTTCAAAGCTAAAAATAGTAAAAATGTTGAAGGAGTAGGTAAACCTCATCATGAAACTTACCTCTCCACCTCTATAGGAGAAGTTACTATGAGAACCATGTCCACTACAACAAATATTCTCTAGCATGTACCCAAACTTTAGCTCAATAGGAGTGGTCTCTACCTCAATTGGATTTGCAAGGGAGAATACTTGCTAAAGAAGCATAATAAACCCACCACACCCTCAGAAAAATTCTCCAACTCCATAGGATAGGTCTCTACCTCAAAACGAGAGGCCTCCACCCCAATAGGACATTCCATCTATAGAGCCAAGATTGCATACACCCTAATAGAGAGAATACACATAGTAACCATGAGTAGAAAAAACATCTGGGATTTCAACAAGATATTTGAAAGTAACCCCACCAATAGATAATTCAAAATGGGAAACAAAAACCCCAAGGACCTTAGGAAGAGAAAAGAATGCAATCTAGCCAAGACCATAAAGCAGGAAACCTAGGAGTACACATCACCCTTGATGAACATCAGCAAGCCTTGGATAAGAAAAGTAAGTATTCCAAGAAGGAAAGCCACAAATGAATCCTCCAACATCAACTAAAACTTTCCCAAAAGGGCTTCCAAAATAACCCCAACAAAAGCCAAAACAACCAAAGACTCAGCTAACAAAGCCCAAAAAGGCACAAACCCACAAACCTTTAGGGCTAGAAAAAGTAAGTAGCAACTATAATCTTTGTAGAAATTGTAACACACAATCACACCAAACTTGAAGGAACCAAAAAGAAAGAAAAGATTCTTCATAATAGTGAAAAACCCCCTCTAACACCCAACAGTGAGCACCAAACAATGGCATCCATCTAGGGGGTGGAGAAAAATAAAATTACAAACAACCCCCACTATCACCACATGAAAAATGGTAGAAAAAATTCCTAAATCACCAAAAAAAACAGTAAACCACTAGAAGGTGTTGAAATCCCAAGGGATTAAGACTAGAAACCAACTAAGCATGAACTTGATCACCAAATTACACATTCTAGAGACCAACAATAGGAAACTAGTAGAAGCTTTGCAACACTCAATAGAAAGAGCATACAAAAACAAGGCACAAGAGAAGACCAGCAAGAAGCATAACATTACTAGGGGCCAATAAACCAAAGGGACCCCTATATCCCCACAAGCACCATTGACCTCAAAAGAGAGGAAAAACAAACAAAGAGCATGAACATAGAAAAGGCCATTCATAGTAATGAGGTTAATGAAATAGAAGTTCTCAACAAAGGGCAAGTGATAGCTAGGGACTGACATATCAAAAGAAGATATGGACTTACAACAAACAATAGTAGATTTCAAACACTTAGTGAGTGTGGAATCAAAGGCATTATCTAGAGCCAAAAACTCAACAACATCTCCCACCATGCACCCCATAGAAGCAATCTAAGAGTCTCTCAAGACCAAAAAAGCATGATAAAATAGTGACAATAATAACCCACATAGAGCCAAGAAGATTCAACTTCTCCCACAAGCTAAGCAACTTGAAACAATGATGTAGTCCAACAATGAACCCGAAAGGCTTAGCATCATCCTTCGAATCATCCTAACCATCATTCTCACCTAAAAAAACTTTCAAAACAACCCCCTCTTCCTTTCCTACTCGTTGTTCACTCCATCTTAATTACAAGCACTCCATAATAATGTTGTGATAAGATAAATTTTATCTTTTCACTAACAATATTGAGATTTTGAATGACTAAATTAAATTTATAATTATTTTTCCATTCCTTTTGTGGTTGAAATTATCAATTCAAGGCTTTTAATTGGCCACATTGATGTATTTAGCGTCATGATGTTAAATGTAAAATAGATGATCTAAGGTTTAGGAGTGAATGATGAAATTTTGTATGGTAAATATGGAAAAATATGGATGAAGCATTGAATGAAATTTCACACATATTTCATGGTCTATAGTGATGTTGTGAATGGTGTATGTCTAATTGTTATTGAAATGATTGAACAAAAAAAGAAATTATTCATATTCACTCTACATGTCTTTTTGTGGTGTAATGTAGTGATATAAAAGGAATATAGGGGACATGTGATAGTGTTAAACTAATTTTTATTAGTCTTTAGGATCAATATGTAAAATTATTAGGGGGTCTAAATGCATGGCATTAAATTGGAAAGTATCATAGTTACAGAGTGGAATTCATGACTTCTACAACATTCCTCTACAAGAGCTCATCTCGGGCTGAAAATTGGGACACAACATATGTAATAAAGACCCCACAACATATCTAGATCTCATGGAAAAATGATCATCTATTAGAGAGATATTGCCATTAGAAGATCATCAGTTTAGACTCACTATGCCAGAACAAAGTTGAATATGGGAATTCCTTTGTATTCCTCTACAAAAGTGTGTTCATGTGTGTGGTTTGAAACATAGCACCTATGATGACACCTGCACATCATATCCAAATCTTAAGGAAGAAGGATTGGGTAGTGAAACGATATTGCTAACAAAAGGAAACTATGCTAGTCAACTAGCATCCACGTCTACAAGCTTGAAGGATAAGACATCGTGGGATCATGCGGAAATAACAACAAAGTTTTAGGAAGTAGGGAAGGGAAAGGAAAGCATGTGGACTGGTCTGCAAGGTGGTGTGCTTATTCCAAAGAAATCTAAGTTTGCCTTAAGGTTGACCTAATGTAGCATGCTAGGAATTCAAATTCTGGGCTTTGGCACCAATTGGGCTCAAGGCCAACCTATTCCTTAAAGGGATTGTTAGCATATAAATGTAGAAAATTAACTCATGTAAGGGCATCGAATTATTGTCATTTTCTTGTAAATTTGGGACACTTGTGTCTATTTCCTTTTGTGGACGAAAACCCAGTGTTCACTAGGATTAGAGGATGAAACCCCTTTGGTTCCTGAGGGAATTTTCATCCAAGGATTGCATCTAAGCTTCACAGATCAGTAAGAAAGTTGGTATTGTTGCTATTTGATCTATGGAAACAATTACAAATAATTTAGGATCATTGTTTTGAATTGTAGTCAATATATCATACATGCATTTTGGATTTCTCTTCATAATTTGGAGTAATATCTATTGTGTTTATTTTGTTATGTTTTAATTCTATTTTCAAATTAGTATTTGTTAAGATTATATGTTAGGGACATTAAAATGGTATTTGAGAAAGATTTAGAGCCCTCTATGGATACGATGCATTAACCTTTGCAGAAATAGTCCTCGCAAACAATAGAGTTTTGGCAACAAGTGATTTGGTTAATCAAAGCCAAGGCATCTTGAGAACTCTCAAGGATCATCTACAAGTTGCCTAAAATTAGAAACATTCTATGTAGATAGAAAATGCATAAAAAGAGCATTTGAGGTAGGAGATATGGTCTTTATCAGATTGTAGCCATATAGACAAACTTCCATCAAGAAAGGAGGAGAAAAGAAGCTCAAGCCTAAGTTCTATGGACCATACAAGATAATTTAGAAGGTTGGAGAAGTTGCTTATGAAGTAGAACTTTCGACAAATAGAAAAATCCATAATGTCTTACACGTTTCATGTATGAAGAAGGTTTTGGGGTTGAATATATCTCCTACTGAGTTACCACCCATTGATGGTGAAGGGAAACTCATCCTTATTTCAGAAGTTGTGATTGATACTAGGGTCAAAAATCTAAGGAATAAGAATATAATTGAGTATCTTGTCCATTGGAAGGACTTGGCAATTGAAGATGCTACCTAAGAAGGACCTGAAATCCTAGATCATCTAGATTTCCATTGCTTGAGGACAAGCAATTTTGGGAAGGATTTGTCATGTCCCTTTCTCTAGAAAGACAATTATAGAGTGGAATCTGGGACTTCTATCGCATTCCTCCATAGGAGCTCATCTCAAGATATGAATTGGGACATAGCATCTATAATAAAAGCCCCATAACATATCTAGTTGTCTTGGAAAAAGGATCATCTATCAGAGAGATATCTCCATCAAAATATTGTCGATTCAGACTCACTATGCCATAACAAAGTGGATTCCAAGAATCCCTCTGCATTCCTTTGTAGGAGTGCATTCAAGTGTGTAGCTCAAAACATACCACTTATGATGAAACTTGCACATCATATCCAAATCTCAAGAAATAAGGATTGGGTAGTGGAAAGATATTGCTAACAGAAGGCAGTTGTGCTAGTCAACTGGCACCCATGTCTACAAGCTTGAATGATAAGACATCACAAGATCATGTGACAATAATAATGAAGTTTCAAGAAGTGATGAAGGGCAAGGCAAGCATGTGGATGGGTCCATAGGGTGGTGTGCTTAGTCCAAAGGAATATAAGTTGGCCTTAAGGCTAACCTAATGTAGCATGTTGGGAATTCAAATTTTGGGCTTTGGCACCAATTGGGCTCAAGGCCGACCTATTCCTTAAAGGGATTGTTAGCATATAAATGTAGGAAATCAATTCATATGAGGGCATTGAATTATTATGTCACTTTCTTATTAATTTGGGACACTTGTGTTTTATTTCCTTTTGTGGACGAAAACCCATAGGAGTTGTGTTTATTGGACAAAAACCTAGTGTTCACTAGGATCAGAGGATGAAACCCTTTTGGTTCTTGAGAGCATTCTCATCCAAGGATTGCATCTGAGCTTCAAAGATTCTATAAGAAAATTGGTATTGAGTTGCTATTTGATCTTTGGAAATGATTGTAAATCATTCCAAATCATTATTTTGAATTGTAGTCAATATTATACATACATTGTAGATTTCTCTTCATAATTTGGAGTAATATGTGTTGTGCATATTTTGTTGTGTTTGAATTCCATCTGCAAATTTTAGTATTTATTAAAATTATATGTTAGGGACATTACAGGTAGTCAACACAACTAGTGCTTTCCTTTCTAACTAGGGGGGGAAAAGTAGGCACCCAACATGAACACTCTATTACATATACCACAAGATAAAACAATACAACCACCATGTTCGAGGGCAGTCACATATTTCCAAATAGGAATTCTAGGTCATCACCATATAACATACAAAAACATGACCAACTCGAAGATAATTTACCTTGTGTTTCCAATTCCCACCATTGGTTCCATTGAACCTATACACCATTCAACCAATGCTCCTCAATAGTGTTTTCTAAAATAAAATAAAATAAATCCATTACAAAACCCCTCATACAAGGATTGATAACAAGTTTTCCAATCTAATAATTCAACAATAGAGAGGAATGCCTAGAAGAAAACACCATGGATCTATCATATAAAAGTACATACAACCCACTAACATGTAAGTACATGTAACCACATGAAAACCATGAACCAACTTTGTCCTAATATCAAATCCTAGGAAAGCACCCTGCATACACCTCTAGTATTCTAAAATTTCCTAGACATTAGCTTGATACAAGTGAAAACAAACTATGTACATAAAGTTAAAACATGACACATGATCATTTCTTTCATTAACCCTTTGGGGAATGCCCAAAAGAAAACCACCATGGATCCATCACATGCAATAACATAAAAACACACACAACCAATATTTAAGAATAGGAAAGTACATGCAACTCACATGTACAATTACATGTAAACCATGAAACCATCTTTGTTTTGATACCAAATGATAAGAAAATATCATGCATGCACCTCCAATATTACAATATTTTACAAACATTAGCTTGATACAATTGTAAACAAAATATTCCTAAAAGGATAAAACATGACACAATAATTTCTATCATTAAGCTTTCATGGAGAATACCACAATAATAAAATTTATAAAAAACAATTGTAACATTTTGGCATGTTTAGAACTCTTAATAATAACAAGAATGAGAAAAGAAGAAGAATGGAAACAACCACACAAAGAGAAGTGACATACATATACTTGGAGAAAACCCTTTTGGTAAAAACCTAGCCTCTGAAACACACACATCCATGTGTTATTTAATGCATTGATCAATAGTTATAATTTATTCACATGATATCCATGTGAGCTTCAATAAGATCAACATTCGTGCTCTTTTGGTGGTGATACAATAGTATAACCTTACAAAATACCTTCCATGCATCAACTATCCGATGCCTCTAATATATAGACTTAAGGAGCCCAATAAAGCCACCAAAAATAATACCATGAACTTAAACAAGGTTCCAAATATTATGGTATGAATTCTCACAACCCTCACGTGTGTGGAGCCACCCTATAATAGAAAATAAGTCTTAACACAAAAATATTTAACCTCCATTATGCAAGTTGGTATATGTAACTCCCAAGTACTCCCCCATGAAACACTAATTACATCTAATTCTCAATAATTATATAATATGCTCTTAAGTGTCTACAATGTAACCCCTATTCAATACCTCATCACAAATAATATTTTCAAGTCCCTAGAGAAAAATAAGATAATTATGTTCTAGTAGGTTGATGGCGCTCACTCTATTTGTTGTGTGTGCCCTCACAGCCATCTTGGCCCAAGTTGCATGTTGAGCCTAGTGTGTGCATGCTTCTGATTGCTTCATGATCATTTACCATTTGAAAAGTGCTACAAGGGGGGTGAGGGTTTTATTTTCTTTCAGGGGTTTGTATTCAAAATATTTGTGTGTTCATTTGTTCAATGTTTCTACTGACTCCTTTTACCTTCACTTTGCCCATGGGTGGTGATTCAGGCTTGGATTTTCCTATGATTTGTGTGTTGTCTATTCACCTTGCTCGGGCCTTTTCTTGGCCATGCAGGGTGTCTGATTTCCTTTTTGTTTAGGCCTTACCTTGGCCACATGGGTTGTTGGTTTGTGGGTTGGTGTGTGGGGCTTGTAAGTTGTTTTTCCTGTATTGCATGTTTGGTGGGTTGGGGTTTGAAGCGGACAGGATTCAACAAGTGGTGTTCTTTGGAAAGGGGTATTGGGTGGGGATCTCATGGCTTTGAATGATGGGATGGATGAGGTTCCAGGGATGATGCTATGATGGAGGTAGGTGATAGGGTTCCCACTCTATCTTCTCCTGGAGTAAGCTTGTCTAGGATCGGTGCATTTAAAATGCAAAAGGTTAATGGATGCTTGGAAAGGGCTCAAGTGTGCCCGGTGGTGGTGATTCAAAGGGAAACAGTTGTAGAGGATATAGAATATTACAACAAGCATGTTTTAATCTGCAAGTTTATGGGGATGGGAGTCTCTCTTCTTTTCCTTGACCCTTGGATTCAGAAGAAATGGAACCTGAAGGGAGATTTTGATGTTCTGTTAGATGCAAATAATTTCTTCTTGGTGGATTTTTCATGCATTTCAGATCAAAATAAGGCTTATGAGGGTGGCCCATGATTTTATAATCAAGTTGGACTGCTCACTAAACCATGGCATGTAGGTTTTAATTCAATGAAATATTTGTCATCCAAGGTCTTGATTTGGGTTTGCCTTCCTCGGCTACTGCTTAAATGTTGGAGGAGAGATATATTGCAGTCAATTGCCATGTCGCTAGGAAAATTGATTGGCCCCTCTCAGCAAACTGTGGAGAAGAGGCTTTTTCTTATGCATGTGTTTGTGTGGAGATTAATTTGAGTTAGCCTTTGCTTGACTCTATTGATTTACAATGGGGTCTAGCTCCTGGACTGGGTCATTAGATTATGAAACTTTTTTGTCTAGATGTCATTTATGCCATGAGTATGGTCATCTTTAGAGGAGGTTTCCTCATGTTCCTAGTGTGAGTAGCTCAAGTAACGAGATGACTCCATCAAATCCAAGATCTGAAAAAGGGCAAAGGGCCCATGCAAGGGTGACTCCGGATAAAGATGGGTTTGTACCTATTAGGCCTCAAAATAAAATTCAAGGTCAGAAGAGGACTTTACAGGACCATCAAGAGGAGGAGATTTTTAACAAGTTTGATGTGTTGGATGACTTAGTTCGCGAGGAGGGGATGTCTCCTGATATGCATGTTGATGCTACCCTTTTTACTACTCATAATCATGAGCCTATGGTTGTTACTTCTTTGGTTCTTGGCCCTATGAAGGCTCTTGTGGAAGTGAAGGATTCTTTTGTTCCTTCCCCTGATGTTGGGCTTGGGGACTCTTGTGTCTTGGCTAGTACTTCTTTGGTCTCTGTTGTTGTTGACAGTGCATGCCCTGCTAGAGGTTCAGGTTCTAGAGATTCTGGCAAGAATAAAATTTATGCTTCTTCCCCTATTCTGGGTTTGTAGTAAAAGCCCCTAAAAAAGACTACTCTTAATAAGTCCTAGAAGGTGAGTAGGAAGAAGGATCAGGAGAAAGTTGTGTTGACTGGTGAGACATTGGTTGAATCCAGGTCAATGAATACATTGGATACTCACTTCTCTCACCATTCATGGTGATTGTGTTATCATGGAATGTAAGGGGTATCAATAGCATCCCTAGAAAAAAAGGCTATTCAGGACTTGGTTCGTGCTCATTCTCCAAATTAGGTTTTCCTCCAAGAGACGAAGTTATCTATGGATAGTATGATGTAGTGTGCATCTAAGATTTGGAATAAAGGGTTATGCTAGTGTGTGGGTGCATAGGGTAGCTCTAGGGGTCTTGCTTTCTTTTGGGATCCTCGATGAATTTCTCCTATTTGGTGGCTCTCTAGTAGATTCTCCATTTCTCTTGTTGTGATTAGTTTGGAGATGGGGGAAAGAATCTTTCTTTCCAACATTTATGCTTTGATAGATGTCCCTGGTAAGACTATCTTGTGGTCTCATATCAATTTTCTGAGATCTTTGGATCCTTTGCTTCCCTGGATTATGGCAGGCGACTTCAATGCAATTTCCTCTCTAGAGGAGAAAAGGGGGTGTGCCTCATTTGGACCCCTCCTCTGATTTTCTAAGGGATAATTTGGCTCAGCTTCGACTTGTAGATATCAAACCTTTGAATGGTATATTTTCTTGGAATAATAGGAGGCTTGGGGATGATGCCATTTCTGAAAGGTTAGACAAGTTTCTTGTTTCCAATTTTTGGGTTGGTGACAAGTGGCTATCAAGTTCTGAAATTTTAGATTGGCAGGGATCAGACCATTGACCGATTAAATTCTTTTCCCATCTAGCTAGTGGTTCTAGGTTACAAACTTTTAGATTTCAGCTTATGTGGCTCAGGGAGGAGAGTCTTCTTAACTTGGTTTCTAGATGGTGGATTGAAGGATGGCCTACTTTTGTTAGAGCTATGTACTCCTTTGTGAAGAGGCTTCAATATGTGAAGTATAAATTGAAACAATGGAATAAGTATCAATTTGGAAATGTGTTTCGAAAGAAAAGGGTTGGATAGGAGCTCTTGGATTCTATTACCAGGCAGATTCAGGATTAGGGTCTTGATGCGGATTTGATTAGGTTAGAGGATAGTGTGGTTAAAGACCTAGAGGAATGGGAGCTTCATGAGGAATTTTTCTAGAAATAGAAGGCTTGTGTTGATTGGCTTTAGGAAGGGGATAGGAATACTTCCTTCTTTCATAACTCGGTGAAGGCTCGAAGACAAGGTAACATTATTTCTTCTCTTCGCTCTCCTAAGGGTTTTGTTCTTTCTTCCTCTTTGAAGATTTCTAGTGAGGCAGTTCATTTTTTCTCTACTCTCTTTTCTAAAGATACCCCACCTGCTAGTGAGGAAGAAGCTTCTATCTTGGCTTGTATTCCTCCTCTAGTGACTATGGATATGAATGCCTATTCTTAACCCTATTTCTTTGAAGGAGTTGGAGGATGTGGTGTTTCAGTTGAAAAAAGGGAAGGCTCCTAGTCCAGATGGGTTTCTGGCTAAGTTCTTTCAAGAATTTTGGGAAGTGATCAACCTTGATCTATTGGATATTGTGCAAAAGTCTTTAAGGAATAAGCAAATTTTGTGGGCCATGAATGCCATGTTTCTTGCTCTTATCCCAAAACGTGAGGGTGCTAATTATCTAGATATTTTTTGACCATTTTCTTTGTGCATTGTGGTGTATAAAATCATTACAAAGATAATTGTTGAGCATCTGAAGCCATTGCTGGATAAGTTGATCTTGGAGGAACAAGGGGGCTTCATTGTGGGTAGACAGATTTTGGATGGAGTAGTTATTGTAGCTGAGACTATTCATTCCATGGCCTCTTCTAGGGAAAAGGCTATATTTATAAAGTTGGACATGGCTATGGCTTATGATAGAGTTAAATGGGGTTTTTTGATCAAAATTCTTAGAGCCTTTAGGTTTAGTAGTGAGTGGATTGATTGGGTCATGAGTTGTGTGACGACTTCCTCCTTTTTTGTTCTCATAAATGGGCAGTCTTTTGATCCGTTTGGTGCTTCTAGAGGTCATCGGTAGGGGGATTCCTTATCCCCATATTTGTTCATCTTGATGGTTGAAGGCTTGGGGAGGTTCATTAAGTCCTGCATTATGGATGGGCTCATTTAGGGATGGAAATGGAGCAATTCTCTACCTCCTCAAACTCATCTTCAGTTTGTGGACGATACGACTTTAATGGGTGCTACTAAGGTGGCTGAAGTAGTTGCTTTATGAAAGACATTGGATTGTTACTTGGCTACCTTAGGTCAAAGAATTAATGAACGTAAGTCTTACATTTATTTCTTTAATACCCCCATGCTTATTCAATAGTGTATTGCCAAGATCTTAAGGTTTCAGGTGGGGAAGCTTCCCTTTATCTATCTTGGTATCCCCATGGATGTACACTCACTTCCCAGGTGTTTTTGGCAGGATGTGATTGATAAATTTTGAGGGTTAGTTTTTCATTGGACCTATAGATGGTTATCTATGGCTAGTAGAGTTACTTTATTAAAGATTGTGGTGTAGGCCCTTCCTTTATATGTGTGCTTTGTGTTGACTACTCCCTCAAGCTTCATCAAATATTTTGAGGGCCTCTATAGGAAGTTTCTTTGTTCAGGTAATCTCCTTTTGAGGAAGTGGAGCTTAACTAAGTGGGAAGTTGTTTCTCGACCAAAGTAGGATGGTGGTTTGGGATTGCACAGGGTGGATTGGAATGGGCAAGCTTTGGCTACTAAGCTATACTAGAGATGGTGTTCACATCAACATCAATATTGGGCTAGGATCCTTACCCTCAAGTACCTTGGGGAGGTGGATGGCACTAAGGTTCCTCGATTTAGTCTTTTGGGGAAAGGTTCTATGATCTGGGATACTCTCAAGAGGGGGGCTATGCTAGTTAAACAAGGCTTTTTTTGGATTTACAACAGAGGTTTTGATGCTATTTTTTGGCATGACTCATGGGATGGTTTCTCGCCTATCCTCTCCTCGCATCCTCACTTGGGGGATTTATGTAGGATTTTTGTTTAGAATGGTTGGAGTAGAGTGATGGATTTCAAAGCGACTTAGGCTTTGGGGCAGACTATTGTTTACCATTGGAAGGACATGTATGAATGGCCCCTAGGTTGATCTTCGGAGGATAGGAGGGAGTTTTCCTCCATTTTGGTTGATAGAGTCTATTGTTCTCTTCTAGAGTGGGATGTGCTGGCTTGGAGTCCGGATTCCAAAGGGAAGTTCATTGTTGCTTCAGGGTATCATGTTTTGGACAAACATGCCTTGGGCAGTGCTAAGGTTCCTTGGTGGAAATTTTTTTGGAATAAATTCTCTTGGCCAAAATGCAATTTCTTTTCTTGGCTGGTGGTGTATGACAGGTGCTTGACTTGGGATAACCAATATAGGCGAGGCTTCCAAGGTTCTTCATTATGTTTCTTATGTCTAAAAGATGTTGAGACTATTTCTCATCTTTTCTTTCAGTGCCCCTTTGCTAGGACTATTTGGCATTTTTGGTGGGGGGCTACAATTTGCAGTGCAAGCATTCTTCTTCTCTTGATTTGTTTTGGTGGAGCATTGGGCCCATTCCGGTGAAGACTTTATTTCTGCATAGCATGGCCTATTGGTCCTAGTCTAATTATTTGGCACATCTGTTTGGAGCACAACCATAGGATATTTCTAGATAAGAATTTGTCAGTGGGTCAAGTTTGGTTTCACATTCTTGTGGCTTTGTAGGAGACTTTGTATGCTAAATGTAATATGTCTGTCTCAGTGGATCCTGGTGATACTGGAGTGATTTGTAATCTAGGGATTTTTTTTGGTGGTACTGGAAGGCCCAAGATTGGGCAGAGTAGATGTTCTAAAGGGAGGTATTTAGGGGAGGGCATTGGTTGCCCCCTCCCACCAAAGTCTTGAAAATCAACACTGATGGGTCTGCAAGAGGTAATCTTGGGCACTCTAGCGTTGGTGGGGTGGGCTAAGATAGTTTTGGGGTGGTTGTGTTCTTCTTTTCAAAATATAGGGGGAAGCACTCCAATAATCTTATGGAGGCCTTGGCTATTATTTTGGATTTGAAGAGGGCATATGCCCTTGGCTAGAAAAGGATTATCTGTGAGTCATATTCTTAGGTGGTGATAGACTTGATAAATAGACATCAATTTGATGTATTAGTTAGTAGCTTATGGTGGTGACTGACAAAATCGTTAGTCTTGGAGAATTACTAGATTCTATCACCTTCACTCTCTCCCACCCTCTCTCCCACCCTCTCACACTCTCTCCCACTCCCTCTTACTCTCTCCCTCCCTATAGAGATACCATTCTCTTACAAGTGCTATGTATAGAAACCCTATGTAGCCACACTTTCACTCTCTCCCACTCTCTCCCACTCCCTCCCTCTCTCCCACCCTCTCACACTCTCTCCCACTCCCTCTTACTCTCTCCCACTCCCTCTTACTCTCTCCCTCCCTATAGAGATACCATTATCCTACAAATACTATGTATATAAACCCTATGTAGCCACACTTTCACTCTCTCCCTCTCTCTCCCACTCTCTCCCACCCTCTCTCCCACCCTCTCACACTCTCTCCCACTCCTTCTTACTCTCTCCCACTCCCTTTTACTCTCTCCCTCCCTATAGAGATACCATTCTCCTACAAATACTATGTATACTAGAAACCCTATGTAGCCACACTTTCCTCCTCTCTCTCTCTCTCCCACTCTCTCACCCTCCTCTCCCCACCCTCTCACCTCTCTCCCTCCTCTTACTCTCTCCCACTCCCTCTTACTCTCTGTCCCTCCCTATAGAGATACCATTCTCCTACAAATACTATGTATAGAAACCCTATGTAGCCACACTTTCAATCTCTCCCACTCTCTCCCACTCCCTCCCTCTCTCTCCCACTCTCTCCCACACTCTCTCCCACCATCTCACACTCTCTCCCACTCCCTCTTACTCTCTCCCTCCCTATAGAGATACCATTCTCCTACAAAATGCTATTAATAGAAACCCTATGTAGCCACTGCTTTCCTCTCTCCTCCTCTCACTCTCTCCACCCTCTCTCACCCTCACACTCCCTCTTAATCTCTCACTCCTATGGGGAATGTTATCCTACAAATACTATGTTATAGAAACCCTATGTACAGCCACATGCTCTCTCCTCTCTCCTGCTCTCTGCCCCTCTCACTCTCTCTCTCTCTCCTCCTATCTCCCACTCCCACTCTCTCCCCGTTCTCGCTCTCTCCTCTCTCTCCCACCCTCTCTCCCACCCTCCTCACACTCTCCTCCCTCTTACTCTCTCCCTCCTATAGATGTGCCGTTTCTCCCTACAAATGCTATGTATAAAACCCTATGTAGCCACACGCTCCTCTCTCCTTTCTCTCACTCTCTCCCACCTCTCTCCCACCCTCCTCATCTCTCCTCCCTCTTACTCTCTCTCACTCTCTCCTCTCTTCCTCCTCTCTTCCCCCACTCTGTCCTCTTTCACCCTCTCTCCCACCCTCTCCCACTCTTTGCCACCCTCTCCCACTCTCTCTCCCTTCTGCCTCCTCCCTCCCTTAAGCCCACCCTCCACCTCCTAATTACTCTCAGGTATATAGAGAGGAGTAAGAGGGAGATAAAAAGAGAAATAGAGATAGAGATATAGAGTAGGAGAGATGGAGGGAGAGATGGAGTGAATGAGAGAGGAAGGGGGGAGAGGGAGAGATAGCTCAATAGATATAGCGGGGAAGACATGGGAGTGACATAGATAGTGGGAGATATAGAGAATGACAGGGAGAGATATATCAATCACCCTCCCTATATCTCTCTTTATCTCTCTACCCCTCTCTATCTCTTTCTCTCCTTTTCTATTTGTATGTTTGTCATTATGTCCCTCTCTCTATATATTTTCTTCCCTATATATATTTATCTTTTTCTCCTTAAGTGTGCAATGGTACATTGAAGAGGTCTTAAAGGAGAACTATCATATCTTTAATCAAATGGCGTGCTACCTTGAGCATAACTCCCCAAGGACACATGCCATCCTTGGATTGTTGACATGAAACAACCAATCAAAATTTAGTTTCTCTCTCTCATATTAATATATATTGCTATTATATTAAATATATATTATATTAATTATATTTTGTATTATATAAAAATATACTTATTATTAATTATTAATTATAATAATTTTATACATATTTAATAATTTTGTTAAAGAATATAATATATAATTATAATAAGTTGAATAATTATATTATTTATTATGTAAAATATAGCTAATATATAATTAACTATATTGTAGAATATTAAAACCTAGCTAAATGGCACCAAAAATTTGAACTTAATTAACATACTGTAAAAGCTAACGAAACCAAGTTGTAACTCATCAAATTGGAGAAGTGAAAGGTCAATGCCAGTGCCAAGGAAGAGTTTAAGTAGTGAAAACAAGGTCAATGCTAGCACCGAGGAAGAGTTTGGAGGAGTGAAAAGGTCAATCAATGCCAAGGAAGGTTTGGAGTTAAAACAAGGTCAGTACCAACATCGACGAAGAGTTTGGAGGAGTGAAAACAAGGTCAATATCAGCGCAGGAAGAGTTTGGAGGAGTGAAAACAAGGTCAATACCAGCGCCGAGGATGAGATTGAGGGCACTCATGGAAAATTGACCACCAAGGGGCAATGAGTACTGTAAGTTTGGCACCCCCATTCTCTTTAACCTTCAATTTTCATGCCTAGTTTCCAAAGATCTTCTCGTACATTGGCACCCCCATTCTCGTAAAATGGTATAAGATAAGACAGAAAAATAAAATAGCTTATACACAACATATCCACCGCAATCCCATTCAAGCATTTTAATTAATTCCTTGAATTAAACCTAAAAAAGAATCATACACACCACAACAGTGAGATGAACGAAACAACCCTTGATCATTTTATTCAAAATTCAGATATGCTTGTACAATGGAGAGACATGAGTTTGAATTAATCATATCAATTCAAATGCCAGTACTATCATAAAACATCAAATCCCCATGAATTCAAAACCTACTACAGAATGACTCAAAACCTAAATTGCATTTTCCCTAAAACCATCAGACTTTACAATTTTCTCTACAACTTCATCTAGACTCGACCAAAATATCTAACTTGCTAACTCGTACTTTGGCCAAATCCTTCTTATAGAAAGAGGAGCAAACAAGCATAGGCCAGAAAGCACACATGTCACCAGCCAATTGGACCGCCTTGTACTCTTCATCAGTTGGCCAATAAAAATTGATCACCTCATTCACCTTAACACTATAAGGTTTGTACTTAATTGCCACCTGATTCACTTCTCTTTCAAAAGACTCCAAGAATGAGCTGGTGCTAATGATTGTCCATACAGCTCACCAACAAATCATAATCTGAGTTAACCTATTTTTCAAGGTTTTGTAGTCCAAACATGAGATAAAGTGGCTCTTACACTTTTTGTGATTACTGTAGCTTGTGTAAGAGGCCCCGTGGATACTATTCTAATTGTAGGATGCATGAATAGGGTGTAGGTTACAACAAAACATGTATGGGAGATCTGATTTTATGAATTTTTATCCATGTGCAGACCTAATGGGTTGTTTATAAAACATTGAATATAAATGATATACATACACACACACACATATATGTATGTATATGTATTTTTAAATGTAAATGTAAATGGAATTATTGGATGCTCTCCTAGAACAATAAATGCAACATATCAATCATTAAAGAAATATATATCTATGTATATAAATGTGTATTTCTAAATGCAAGTGTAAATGCAAAGAGCATATGGTTTTGTAGTTTTATAGATACAACATATCCATAAATTAATGTAATTGAAATTATAAAGTCTTCAACACAAATAATATGAAATCGATCATGTTGGTGTTTTTTCCTGTAAACCAGGTTGGTCTTCTAATCTAGTCTTTGGACTCTTTCATCAATCATCCTACCTTAAAACATACCAAAAATCTCCTAGCAATTAGACATAGGAAGATTTAATATGACTTAAAAAAAATTTATTGCCAAAGTGTAAACTTATGATAACTTAACCAGGCCTAGTACACACTCCCTCCCCAATAACCACTTAGACATATGGAAATTAAATGTTAATTTGCTTCTATTTTTAGTCATGTAGGTGTCTAATAAACCACTTGGTGGTGTTTCCCTTCAAGTTTATTTACTTGAATTAAGAGAAAATAAACTAAAGATAACCCTACCAACCTACTGATCACCCATCAACCTACAAAGAATAAAATTTCTTGTGAGGAGGCATTTTCCTGTGGCAGCGAGATTTCTCTTCGGGGAAAAGTTGTCAAATGAAAGTAGTGCAAGGTTGCAAAGTGGTGCAACTTTTTTTATGCAATGTATGTGACCAAAATAATTGTTCCAATGCATCCAATTGGGTATTTTTATGCTAGTAATGGTCCTCTTTCACACCCAAACACATCTAATCACTCTAAGCTACGTTCAGTAGATTGAATCCCTTAAGAGTCTGAAGTACAAAATGGCTGCAAACTTCAACATGATGTTACTTAGACACCGTGATGCTTAAAAACTTATTGTTTGATCCTACGGTATTTTGTTGTGTCCCTCTATAATAACCTCTCTCATTTTTCACTATCTCGGAGGCGTTTTCCTGTGGCGGAGAGATTTCACTTGGGGAAAAAGTTGTCAATTGCAAGTAGTGCAAACTTGCAAAGTGGTGCAACTTTCATTCTACAACTCATGTTACAAAACTAAATTTTCCAACGCATCTGAGTGGGTATTTTTATGCTAAGCATGGTCCTCTTTTTCACCCAAATGCACTGAATCGCTCTGAGCTACGTTCAACCGGCTGAATCCCTAACGAGTCTGAAGTGCAAAATGACTACAAACTTCATCATAACATTACTTGGACACCGTGACACTTAGAAAATTCTTGTCCAATCCTATGGGATTTTCTTGTACCCCTCTATAATAACCTCTCTCAGTTTTCACTATCTCAAAGGTGCTTGCCTATGGCAGCGAGATTTTGCTTGGGGAAAAAGTTATCAAATGCAAGTAGTGCAAAGCTGCAAAGTGGTGCAAATTTCGTTCTTCAACTCATGTGACCAAAATAACTATTCCAACATGTTTGAGTGCATATGTTCATGCTAGGAATGGTCCTCTTTTGTACTCAAACACACTGAATCGCTCTGACCTACATTCAACCGGTTGAATCCCTTAAGAGTCCGAAGTGCAAAATGGCTGCAAACTTTAACATGACGCTACTTAGAAACCGTAATGCTTAGAAACTTATCATCTAAGCATATGTGATTGTGTTTTTCCATTCTACAATAAAATCTCTCAGTTTTTTCTATCTTGGAGGCATTTTCATGTGGCGGCGAGATTTCACATGGGGAAAAAGTTGTCAAATGCAAGTAGTGCAAATTTGCAAAGTGGTGCAACTTGTTTTTTGCATCTCGTGTGACCAAAATAAATGTTCCAAAACATATGAGTGGGTAGTTTTACACTATTCATGGTCCTATTTAGCACACAAATGTACCAAATCACTCTGCGCTATGTTCAATCAGTTGAATCCCTTAAGAGTCTGAAGTGCAAAATAGCTGTAAACTTTAGCATGATGTTACTCGGACACCTTCATGCTTAGAAAATTCTCATATGATCCTATGGGATTGTGTTCTTCCCCTCGATAAGAACCTCTCTCAGTTTTCACTATCTTAGAGGCATTTTCCTGCAACGACAAGATTTCACTTGGGAAAAAAATTGTCAAATCTAAGTAGTGCAAAGTTGCAATGTGGTGCAACTTTTGTTCTGCAACTCCTCTAACCAAACTAACTAATCCAATGCATTTGAGTGGGTAGGTTTATACTAGGCATGGTCATCTTTCCCACCCAAATGTGTCGAATTGCTCTAAGCTATGTTCAACCGACTAAATCTCTTAAGAGTCTGAAGTGCAAAATGGCTGCAAACTTCAGCATGACGTTACTCGGACATTGTGACACTTAGAAACTTATTGTCTGATCCTATGGGATTTTTTTGTGACCCTCTACAATAACCTCTCTTATTTTTCACTATCTTGAAGGTTTTTTCCCACAACAGTGAGATTTTTCTTGTGGAAATTTTTTTCAAATGCAAGTACTCCAAAGTTGCAAAGTGGTTCAACTTTCATTTTGCAACTCATGTGACAAAACTAACTATTCCAATACATCTGAGTGGGTACATTTATGCTAGGAATGGTCCTCTTTCACTCCCAAATGCATCGAATCAATCTGAGCTACATTCAACTGGTTGAATCCCTTATGAGTCTGAAGTGAAAAATGGTTGCAAACTTTAGGATGACGTTACTTAGACACTGTGATTCTTAGAAACTTCTCATCTTAGCCTACAAGATCATGTTTTTCCCCTCTAAAATAACCTCTCTCAGTTTTCACTTGGAATTAAAATAAGCATGTCTAATTTAAGAGAAAGTCCGCCCAATCTTGGCAAGGCACAAGCAAAGTCCACCATGCCCATGGTCAAGGAAAATGTCCAAGATGATGTGAAGTCCGCTTGGGAAAGAAAAGCTATGTCCAAACTATTATCAATTCCACCCTTGGCTTGAATAATACTTGTACAAGACAAAGGTAAAGTCCTCCCAACTCAAAGCATACATGGAAAAGACAACGTAAAGTTGGCCCAGCTCAAACCATACATGGAAAAGACAACTTAAAGTCCACCCCAAGCTGAAAATAGGAGATGGCAAGCATATCTTGAATTCTGCCTTAGGCCAAGATCAAAGGGGACATCCAACATGCTGAGATGGTGCCTCATCATCTTCCAACCAATCAAAATTTTCCAAGCTAGAATGTCTAGGTTTAATGAACCTGACACTTCATAATGCAAAAACTTTTTATTGTTGGTTTATATTTAGTTGAAATTCAAGTGTCCCCAAATGTAATTTTCTCATTGGTCAAGAGGTAGTTAGTTGTGACAAACCCTAATAAGGGTTTTATTTGGTAATCTCGGTTGTTGATTCGAAATCAATCTTGGCCATTGAATTTTATTTGAGGAGCCTATAAATTGAGCTCACCTCTCATTTGTAAAACATGGTAGCATCCATCACATACTACCAATTCACTACCTTGTCTGTTCTTTGGTAGACATGTATGAAAAATGTGGTAGCATAGACAAGGTAGTAAACTATTTGAAAAAATGCCTCAAATAAATGTGGTCTCATGGTGATGGAATGCCATGACAATCCAAGGAATTTTCTTTTGCATTCCATCACCATGAGACCACATTTATTTGAGCCATTTTTCCAAATAGTTTTCTACCTTGTCTATGCTATTGCTTACTATTACCCTTTGATGGAATCTTTCCAAGCACCCATATAGCTTGTTTGAAAGCACCTATCTTAGACTTTTAGCCATAGCAGCAAGGCAGTGAATTGATTGATAAAATGCTTTGGTAGACATGTATGAAAAATGTGGTATCATAGACAAGGTAATGAATTGTTTAAAAACATGCCTCAAAGAAAAATGGTCTCATGGTGATGGAATGGCATGAAAGTCCATAGCAATTTTCATGTCATGGCATTCCATTACCATGAGACCACATTTCTTTTAGGAATTTTTTTCAAGCAATTCATTGCCTTGTCTATAGTATTGCTTGCTATTATGATTTTGATATATTTTTTGCCAAGCATCCATAGCTTGTTCAAAAGAACTTTTTTTATGCTTTTAGCCATAGCAACAAGGAATTGAACTGTTTAACGAAATAATTTGGTAGACATGTATAAAAAATGTGGTAACATACAAAAGGAAGTGAACTATTTGATAAAATACGTCAAAGAAACTTGGCCTCATAGAATGCCATGATAAGAAAATGCAATTGGAAGCTGCTCCTACTTATTAGTTATGCAATGTGAAGTAATTGCATAACTGCTTAGGTTGAATTTGTAAAAACTATATTGTAATTGAAATTTTGTCATTCATCAGCATGAAGTTATTAGTTATGTAGTGTCAAGTAATTCTTTGACTTTGAAAGATATGCAATAAAATGTAATCAACTATATGAATATAAACTATAAAATATTATTTTTTACAATTCATTAGTTAAAATTTTTATTTTATTTTCTCTCTTTATCTCTATATTCTATGGATATACCTTTCAATTTCAAAATAAATAGATTTTATCTCTTGTTCTACAATTTTTTACTTATTTTTAAATATTATTTTTTCCTGACATTTTAAAAAACTCTTATACTTTTGGTTTGTCAATATTTTCCCCAAAATATTTTTCCTACTATGCATTGAAGGCATGAAGCATACACATGAATACATGCACTATACATGAAGTAAATACATGTGAATAAGTGAAGCATACATGCGAATAAAAGAGGCACAAGTAATTGAAACATTCCAAAGGATACAAACCACTAGGAATGGAGCTTATTTACACAATATGCTTTAGATGGAGCTTATTGAGCAATCGGTAGTAATTAATTGAGCATTAGATGTAAACAAAATCCATTTGAAAAAATTCAAGCATATGATTTACACAATACGCATGATAACATCATTCAAGAATGGCAATAGAAAAATAATATTCTTTTAATAAAAAAAATCGTAAGGTATACAATGATATATATTGATAAAAGTAATACAATATATCCAACAAACCCATACAGGCTTAGTAAAAAGGAGCCATATTATGGAAATAAATTTCACATATATATCAATAGTACAAAATATATGTTCCAAAATGCCACATAGGCATACAACAAATGACCCTAATACAGTCATTTCCCTCTAGGGGAAGGAATTAGATCATGTGTTGCCTTTGAAATTCGGCTGGATGGAGTGACTGTTGGTTCTCTAGTCTTTCAAACATGCTCGCTAGTCCTCCCCTCTTCACTTTAGACCTTCAACTAATACAATAAAATGTAAATATGTAAATACATAGAAATTGAATTTTGGAATGACATATAACAAAAAATAATCACTTACCACATACAAATAGTCATCATTCACATTTGCATCATCACCACATCCATGATCTGGAGTGAAAACCACCTATAGCAACCATCAAGATAAAAATTAAGCTACACAAAAGTATCGTGAATTTTTTTAATTATAAACCATAAAAGAGAAAATATAATGTGAAATTGACTAATTTGTTGCATACCTCTCTCAATGGATTAGAATTGGCTATTGTTGTAGCAACTCCATGCTCCATCATGCCACCAACATCACCAGGGTTGTCTGATGTCAACATCTGCAAATGGTAAATGAAAGAATAAATGGTAGGGTGAAGTATTAAATGTTAATGGGATGGGATTAGGAAGGAATAAAGGGAAAAATTTTGAATTAGGAGAAGATAATGTGACACGATCAAGGAATACAAATGCAGTGTTTGTGTTTCTCATCAATTTTTTAGATTTGTATATGCAAAATTATGGAAACTAGCTAACATTTTTTTACAACACCATTATTGAATAAAGGCTACTTGAGTGTAAGTTGTTTGAGGAAATGAATTGCGAGGTGTGGAGGTCGAAGGTCCACTAGGAAACTGTTTGAAATCCAAAGCATGTTATGAGACAAACATTCAAATATAGCATTCAATTGTTCAAATGCAATAATAATATCTTTAATACTAGTTGCATAGATGTGGGATCAACATCGAGAATGAATAAGGTTCTATAGGAATGGGGTACATCTCATGAACTCTCTGATGTTAAAATTTCATCATATCAAAATTCTACTAATTTACTTATTCTTAAATTTCAAAATATAATTTAATAAACAACTTTAAATAAACTTGTTGAATTTTACTTGAGTGTCAATGCCAAATGTATCATTGAGAAAATAATTTGTGAAATCCTTCACATCTACAACTGATGTAGGTTGTGTAGCTACATCCCAAGCACTCTCATAATCGTATGTGCAAACTGCACCACAAGCGCCACAATGGTGGGGTGGAGCTCAGGGCCTACAAGTCTCCTCCACACCAGGCTCTACTAGAGGCCTCACACACTATAAAATGGTCTGGGTGAGTGAGCTGATCAACTCCAGTGTGTCCACCTCTACACTATCCTTAACAATGGAAGGAACGACAACATGCTCCACCATGGGTCTGGCCAAGGGTCTTGGTGCCAACTATGGATTACATCATGCAATAGGTCTATGATGTGTCGAGCCCCCACCTCTACCCTGCAAGTCTAAGATGTCAAAATAATTTGGCATCTTATTGAGGATAAACTCACAAGAGTTTCCTCAAAAAGTATTGTGGTGCCTCATGGTTATTGCATGGAGGTTGGTTAAATACCATCTACCACCACTCCAAAAAATTATTTTTAATTAACTCATGCTGGCACCAATGGATGGGGAAACTCCTGCATGTATTAGAAAAAGGTGTGTTGGTTTTTAGGTCTGTAAATAGGGAACACAAGTCTAGTTTGCTATTTTATTTTTTTTAACATATGCATATGACAAATCTCTAGCATAATGTTGTATCATCTCATGCCTCTTATTTGACCAAAAATTTATTTTCTTGCTCATTTCTCCTACATGAGATACAATTGACTTCAATGATTCAACAATACCTCTCCTATAAGGGTGGGTTTCGGCATGCTCGGTTAATCTTCCAATTAATTGTTCAATGTCTCTTTTATTGTTTTCAATTTGATTTAGATTTTTTTATCGTGTTCCTTGAGGATGTCTATGAATTGATGGAGGGGTTTCAGGTTGTTCTTGAATAGGAGGCTCTTCCTAAGGGGTTGACTATGAATTCTCAATGTTTGGAGGTGGTGTTTCATTCCCTGAGAATTGGAACAAAATTTTATTGTAAAAACCTATTTCAATTTGAATTCTAAATCAAATTCAAAATAAATAGATTAAAAATGCACACCTCTTCGCAATATTTGACATCTTTTCCATGTTGGTGACATCCTCATGAAAAATAGCAAGCTAAGGATGCAAATAATGGATGATATTTGGTGAGCGTGAGTTGCAGACCTCAAATCCTCCAAGCCAATCCGTGGGTTGAAGTGAAATGAGGTTTCAAAATGCATTTTTTCCTTTTATTTACCTTTTGCATTTGGGGCACGCCAAATGGAAAATTTTAGCCTTTTTTCTAATTTTTTACAATTTGACACCTAAATTGTGTCACTGATTGGTGCACTTACCAATACATATGTCTTTGTCTACATGTATGTACATACATACACATGTATAAACACACACACACACACACACATATATCTAAGTCAACAACATATTTTGTCTCAACAGATGTAGACTTAATCATTTTACACCCACACATTTTCCAATTAGTTGGACCTAATTTTCATTTTCGAGTATGTGCAGGATCATGATGGGCCAAAAAGTTGTGATATAATGGGTTTTTGTAGGGTATGTGGCTGGCAAATTTTTTTTACCTGAAATTGATGAAATGAAAAGGGTTTTTAAAGGATATTCTCAGCTTTCCACCAACATAAATTATGCTTTACTTCAAATTTAATAAATAATTATTATTTATTTTCTATTTGAATTACAACTAAAGTCCTGATTGATAGGCTAATTGAAAAAATCTATAGTTTTCAAATGGTATCACATTTTTGAAATCTAAAACATGCATCACATTCTATGCTTTGCATACTATAGGATTAAAAGGAAAAGAAATGAATTTCATGAAGTTTTGACCAAGTTAAGGTGGTTAGACATACAAGTATTTTTATTTTTAAAAAGTTGTAATAAAAAAATCATAATTAATAATTTACTTCGAAAAAACTTACAAAAAAATATGCATCACATCATTACATGAGTCCTCTACTTATATCTAAAATCTTATAAAAAATATTATCATTTTTTGTGGTTAGGGTTGTCAGATAGACACCTACTTCTGATTTTTTCCCTGAAATTTAAGTACTACTGCATTGAAATTTCAAATTTTCACCAAATAGATTTTAGTTTTTTTAAATAAACCTAGTAGTTTAGAAACTACATTCAATTTTCTACAAATTCTATTCTTACATATTTTTGAAATAATATAGATAAATTATCCAAATTTTTATGTCAAGTTGCCTAACTTTGATTTTTCTAAATTTATTGCCACTTAAGGGCCTATTTTTTCCATGATGATCCTACACATACCCTTTCATCAAATAAATGCAAGTGCAACTGTAGCGCATGCATGCAAAGGAAATACTAATTTCTTTCTTAATCATGAGAAGCACGCCATGACACCAAGTACTTCACTCAACAAGAAAGACCAACCCATAAACACACCCAAACAAACAACCATAGAAAATGTCAAAAAAGTGCAAATAACACTTTGTTCAACACAATTTAAACTTCCACCCCAAGAAATACTTCAAATACAAACAAACATATAGACACTAACCCATAAATAATAGCGAAGAATATACATAGACACACAAAATGTAAACAACAACTAAGAGTACACATTCACAAGCTTACAAACACTTCGTTTTTCGCTCCCCATAGAACATATATAAACCCTTTCAATAGAGATGAGGGTAATGATTTTATACCCAAAATTTTTCCATTTATTTACATCTATTTTTCATTTTCATTTAATAAATTCAAATGTAATTCAAATGCATGAGTACACACACCAAAAATTAACCATAAAATGCAAAAATGCAAAAAACTATAAAACAATTTGGTTGACAATGTTAAACCTTCATACCGTAACACATAAATGATGGTTGCACTACAACCCACTCACAATAAATGAGAAGACACAACCAGCTATTTCTATTCTTAATCATGGATAGAAAAGGAATCCACATTAACAAATTACGAAGTTAAGTATTCAATTTGAGAATAGAGAGCAACCCACAAAAGAAATCGTCGATTGCAAAGCACCCAACAAGAAAGGCTAACCCATATCTACACTAACATATAAAAACCCAACAAATGGGAAAACAACACAAAGAATACATTCCTCAACTGAATTAGAACCTCAAAACCCAAAAAATATTTAAAATACGAAATATTCTTATCTTTATCGAATACATTGAAATGAAACTAACCATTTAACTCAACAACATATGCTAACCCATAAAGAGTACCGAAGAATAGATATAAACACACTAAATTCAAAAAGAAACTAACAATACACATTCACCCATAAAATAAAAATATGCAAACCACTATAAACGAGACTGTAGAAGACATACAAGCTTACAAAGGCTTCATTTTTTTCCCCCAATACAATAGATATTGTACCATCGAAAAATGGTCCTTTGTCATTTCCATGGTCTTTTAGGTCTTGTTTCATGGTTTTGGAGCTATGTTGCTTTAATTTTATGATGTATCTTGGCTTGAACATGCTTATTTTGGTGCTAAAATTCAAAGAATGATGTCTTTTGAAGGTGTTGTGAAGTGTTGTAAGACATTTATACATTCTTCTAGACTCTATTTAATGCAATTCACCTAGAAACCACCTTTTTACACATCAACAAGTCCTATTTTGAAGTGTTGTAAAAGTATTGTAACTAGATTTCACACTTTTCTACGCATATCTTCCCTATTTGCACCCTTCTCATGCTTTATTTTCTCTTTATTCCCTCATATGATTATATTAAGTATATTTTTGGGTCTCATCCCATAAAACAACATTAAACATAACATTTTTCTTGACAATTGGTTGTGGATCCTAGGTGGGACTTATTCACTAAGGGTGGCGAATGAGTCCCCCTTGGCCCTAAATTCAAAATATTTCAAAATTTCTTATGGTATTTCACTCAAATTCACTTCATCTCAGCCTATGATGAGGTATGAATGGATACTAAGGCACAAGATTTGTATAAATAGGCATCTTTCACGTCATTTTACATCTCCTAAGTCATTCAAGTAATCTCCTACAATCTCTTAAGCATTCAATCACTCATTCACTCAAGCAATCAAGCATTTTGCATCTTCAATTCAAGCACTTTCAAGCACTTTGGAGTAGCCATTGACATCACTTCATATTTGCATATTCAAGGATGTGTCTTTCCATCCTTTTTTTTGTAGATTTAATAGGTTTAAAGGTGATGAAAAGTGGAATTCAAGTCAACTAGGCTCTTCAAATCAATTCATCATCTATTCAAGCAATTTAAGTGACTTTCATCCCGTTTTCTACAGAATTGACCCTAATAACCTGATATTCAATCATTATCAGATCTAGAGTAGCATTCTTGACCCTTGAATTTACATAGATCTTGGGGAGGATTGATTCGCCACCCTTGGCGAATGAGTCCCACTTCAAATCTAGAAATCTGCATTTTGTCAGAAATCAACTCTCGACTGTCAAAAATTAGTTCTCGACACTTTTTCAATAGTAGGAGGACTGATTCGCCACCCTTGGCAAATGAGTCCCACTATGAAAAAATAGAAAATTTCATCATCATTCCAGACATTCCAAAAATCTCAAACATCATTCAGGTGCACTCAGATTTGACCCTGTACTTTATGTTCTACATATTTCTTTCTATTTCTTCATATTTCATAGTTTTTGCATATCACTCTGTGTTTTCAAACAAGGCATAAATCTTAGTTTTGCATTCATTTTAGATCATTTTAATTAGTCAATTTCACTTACTTTAGTTTATTTATAGCATATCACATCACACATGTCCTTAATTTTAATGTTACACTAGCATTTTAGGATCTAATCTCTCTCCTTTTGGGTGAAAAACCCTATAAGAGATAGAGAGTCTATTGGGTCCTAAAATCTATGTTTCATTTTGGTGAACCCAATGTTTGAACATTTTTTTTAAACTTTTGTTTACATCCATACATTGCATCCCAGTTTTCATTTGCATTACAATTCAATTAGGATATTGAATTGTTATTGCATTCTAGGACCTTTCATTTTGTATTAGTAAAAAAATCATTTAGTTTCTATTCTTGCATTCAATTTCATTGAAAAAACTGAAACTCTGCATTTTGTGCCTATTTTTGCATTCTAAAAAGCATTTAAATCATTCTCAAACTTCTAAAACTACAAAAAAAATTGCATCTTGGGACTCATTCACCACCCAGGGCGAATCCGTCCCTCTACATATTTTAGACATTACTTTTACATTATTTTTAGCATTTTCCTACATTTTTGTTTCTTGTACTCATATCTCTATTAGAGTTAGCACATGTTTTGTTCTTTGCATTTTACATTCTTAGATTAGCTTGCATTTCCATTCACCCCTCCTTTGTGGTATTTGCATGAGTGTTTGGTGCCCTATTGCTAATACTTTAGTGAGAAGAAGTTCTAGACTCGTGGCATTCCACAATAGCACTTTCATTGTGGACCTTGGGATCTCACAAGCTCCTACTCTTGGTATGGACAATGGTGCATTAGGCCCTGAAAATACCACTTCCATGCCTTCACCTTTTCATCCTATGCATGTTGACAATCAAAAAAATTCTCTCCCACAAGAAAATATTATTAACATTAATGAGGAATTTGCACATTTACAATATGACTTGTCACTTGAAAATATTTCCACCACTACTATACCTTATATTGAGAATATTCATTGCTTAATTGAGAGTGATGATGGATTGCACATTTTAAAACAAATTGCCAAGATTTACAATAAACATGCCTCTTCCACTACCCAATCCGCATACATTCCTATCACCCAAGGAGCATCTCAAGTTCCTCCTCCTTCAACTATAGATTCCATACCAACTTACACCAATCCGCAAGTCCATACAACTTTACATCAATCCATTTTGTTGTTACTTCTTTCTCCATTTCCACTAGAATTCCTACTTCCTTTGCGGCATCGAAAGCTCCTTCCATCCTTCACACCCTTTAATATTCTTGCCACTTCCCCTAACATCACATCCACTCCATCACCATTTTCCCTTCCACCTCAAGCCCATTATCCTGATCCATTTATGACACAACTCTTTACCACTATTTCATCCATGCAACACCAACTTGCCACCATTAGCCAAGCTCAAACTACTCCAACCACATATCTTGTTTGTAGCAGCCCCTTATCATTAGAAATCTTATGTACCCCAATGCCACAAGGGATAGAAATGACGAGATTTGAGACATATGGAGGAAAAGGAGATCCTATCAACTATGGCAATGCCTTTACTACCTTATGTTGTGATTTTGTCCTTGACGATGAACTCTTAGCAAAACTCTTTCCAAGGAACTTGAAATATATTACCTTGGAATGGTTTTCCAACTTTCCTAATCATTCCATCCATTCATTTAATGAATTGGTGGAAGCTTTCATTAATCATTTTCAAGTGCACATGACACCTAAAAAGATAATGGTTGACCTTATGTGATGTAGACAAAACAATGATGAAAATGTAATGGATTTCATCTCTCTTTACCAATCCTTATATGCTCAAGTTGATGTCCAAATTCTAGATGCCCATCTGCAAAAGATGCTTATTGAAAATTCACACACCAACCTTCGAGATAAGCTTACAATGATGAAATTCCCTTCGTTCATGAACTTGTGTACAACCTTATGTGAATATAAAAATTCAGTTTCAAGTCATGAATCAAAATCCACTTTTAGAAGAATTGAAAAAACTGAAAACAACAATCCACACAAAAACAACACACACAATTTCTACAAACATAACAAGGGTTTCTTACAATTTAGTTCATATCCTTCACCACAACCACAACCACCTTCACAAGTTCAAAATTCAATGGTCGCCTCTAAAATAGTTGTTCCTTTTCATTATAGTGATCCAAAAAAATATTTCACTCTTTTACTTGACACCCTCTAAAACCCTTACCACCTAGCTTCAAACCTAATTCTTATTGCCATTTTCATTGTCAAAATGGCCATGACACTGAACATTGTAAGCATCTTAAACATTTAGTTCAAGACCTCATTGACTTGGGTGAATTGACAATTATGGGTGTTAATGATCAAGGAAATAAGTTTGTTGCACCCCCTAACAAAAACCTCCAATTCTTCACCAACCCTATGCCTAAACACACTACCTCATTTTTCAAGGCTAGCGAACCATCAAATCCTGATGTAATGACTATTCATACACACTGAAAAACTTGATACATCTCCTCTTGTTCCCCAAGCTAGTCCTATGGATGAACTTGTTGCCACGATAGATTTTATCCCTCGCAAGGGCCAAACCACTCAATCTCTTGATATTAATTTTTTTGCTAAAGACATACTACTAAAGATTCTTGATGGTCCTCTCTACCTAGCCAATAGAATTTATGATAAACCTACTAATGGGATATTGATAGATCCTGCTTCTGGTGAAAATGTGATCACAAAGGAGTTTCTAGTATTACAAGATCTATATCAAGATAACTATAATCCACCAACAACATGGATTAAAACACATAATTTTTTTGTATGCCCTACGATTGGATTGATTTTGTTACCTTTACAAATAGGACCTAAGACTTTGGAGGTAATGTTTTCTATTATTCCACAATCCAACCAATTTCATTTGAGCTAGGCCTTCCTTGGTTTTAGTCAATGAAAGTGGTCCCATCAATCATTCACAAGTTCTTGAAGTTTCCACATGGAAATGAGGTATTCATCATAAACCATAGTGGCTTTAATCCTTTATCTTCCAAAGGTAACTTTTCATTAGAAATCTTTTGGCCCAAACCCATGGAACATATCACTCCTTGTAAGGACTTCTTTTACATTACTTATCATAAGTTTAAAGACAAAAAGATTGTTGAATTATCCCTTTGTCACACACCTTCAACTACTTCCACTCCTCCTATCCTCGATGCAACCATGATTACACCTACATATAATATTCAACAAACCATCACACCCTCTGAACAATCTCTTCCTGATATTTCCCATACATCATCTAAATGACCAAGAGACCAAGAAATAGTTCCTGCCTCACTTCCCTATACCAAACAAGTATATAAAGTGAAAAAGAAAGTAGTTGATCCTTCCTCTTCAGTTTCTCCTACTCTTCCCCTTTTAGAGGGAGAATAACCTATGCCAAATCAATCCGCTCCTGCACCTCAACAACTCCAAAACAAAATTAAACGGAACCGTGTTGCTCGGGAATGTCAGCGTTGTTGTTGTTTCATTGCTCATACCAAAACCAATCATGACAACAAATCTTCACATTTGAAAAAATAAATAGATGACCATCTTTAACCACATGAAAATTCAACTCAAAAATTACAACAAAATGAACACATCTAGCTTATACTCTTATTACATCCATCCTTAGAAATCACTTTTCATCCTCCCATCATTATTAATCTTGATGATGATGAAGATGTGATGATTTCTAATATAGATGAAACAATACACAATGATTTAAACTCCTTATTTTCATCTACAATGAGTTTAAATGATAAATCCTCTCTAAAAAGTGAAGAACTTGGTACAAATCCTAGTTCAACACTTATGATCCCTCCTTTAAACATTCAGTCACCTTCGCATTCCACTGAACATGAATGGAAGGTAGATGACTTGATGGATGACCTGCATTTTTCTACTTATTATTTTCTTCACATTCCTTTTTATATTTTATTTTCATGTATCGTGTTCCCCCGTACTGTGTGTTTGATGTTTTCCTTCTCTTTGTACACTTCTTCTATATGTCTCTCTATACTTCTAGTTGTGTCTTTGTCTTTTTCCTTTTTGTTTTGTGTTTTACTTTTCAGGGTGACACAAAGCGTAGACATGTCCTATGTCTCTTCCATGTTGACCCAAATGGTCTTTTCCTTTTTCTTTTTTGTTTTGTGTTTTCCTTTTGGGGATGACGCAAAGCATAGAGACGTCCTTTGTATCTTCCATGTTGACCCAAGCGGTCCTTGTATTTTTCTTTTTGGTTTTGTGTTTTCCTTTTGGGGATGATGCAAAGCATTGAGACTAAAATGTCTCCTTCATATTGTCTCAAAATCTCTTCCCTTTTCATTTTTTTTTGTGTTTTCCTTTTGAGGATGATGCAAAGCATTGAGATTGCAACGTCTCTTCCATGTTGACTCAAAATGGATTTTGTTCTTCTTTTTTTTCTTTCTTTGTGTCATTCTTCCAGTTCTATGTGCTTCGGGGAATGATGACAATTTTGAGTTCTTTCATATAAAAAAATTGCAGCAACGAACATACTGACCCCAAATCCATAGATCCCTTTGTCTTTGGTGTGCTTTCTTTTCTGGGGGGCAACTCCCATCTTTCCTTTCTTTTCTCGTCCATCTTGACATGACACAACTTAACTTCAAAACATATGACTTGGCATAGATCTTTCCAAGTTGGCTCTCATGTCTTGTTTTCTTTTCTTCTCTACTTTCAACGGTGATCCCACAAAGCTAGTTTACAATTTTTGGGAGGATCTAACTTTTGCTGAAATCACATATTTTTAGAAAATATAATTATTTAAGCCTTAAAAATTTCCATTTAAAGCATTCCAATTGAGGAGGGTTTAATCAAACTACCTTAAATCAAACCCCCTTGGATAGAACCTTGCTAGTTTTAAACCATACCTATAACGGAGTCTCCTTTACACCTATCACAATGCTGATAAAAAACCACTTTTGATTTACTTTTTGGGGGATCAAATGAATTCATTTAAAATTTATCTTTTGTAAGTATGTAGTCCTTATTATAAGCTTCCCAAAAAATATAATTTTAAATAAATTTAATTTTATTATTATACTTATTTTTTATTTCTTGTGAATGTAGGTTTTTCCGAAAATCAAGCTCTTTGTTCTACACGTGGAAAAATAACAAATTATCAAAAAAATTTGAAAAATATGAGTGCACCAAATATTGAAGTCCTTGATCCAACAAATAATATTTTTTAAAATTTTTATACATACAAAAAAAGTTATGCGTTATACGGTCGCACTATGTCTAAATTATAATTGGTTTTACTTCAAAACTTGATTAAAGAAAACACATTCAATAAAATATATCTAAGAAAGTGGAAGCATAGATATTGGAATTATAAATCTGAATTCGAAAGAATTAGAATTTTATCCTTCATGGAAAAAAAATTTATGCATTATACGGTGAGCATAACTTTTTTAAAATGTTGTTTTATGAAAAAAACTAGTTTTTGAGGGAGATGGAAAAAGTACAATATAATTCCAAAAATTTTGAAAAAAATATATTTATAATCTATAGACAAAATTTTATGGAACTCTAGTTTGTATCATCTACAAATTCCTCACGGTTTAGCCACTATAGGTGCTCGAAAGTAAAGATTTAGTTTAAAAAATTATTTTAGTGTACAGTTTGGCCAAAAATTGTAAACCACTATTGTGGGATCACAAAGTAATTGCTCATAGAACGATGTGTAGCAATTCCTTTAAAGTGGGGGCATACATTACCATTATTTCATTTACATTCTTAGTGAAGCCTTTTCATTTACGTGATTCATTTGTCACTTTATGGATAACATTGGATATGATGTCCTTCATAAGTGTGATCTATCTTAGAATATTGCATTCCTCTTTGTGGTTTGATGCGACACACTACATCCCCTAAGTTGTGAATATACTATTCTTTGATTGGTCCTCTTTTGGAGACATTAGACACAATGTTCCCTAGGTGACTGACCTTTCATAAACTAAACAAGACTCCTTTGAACATATTACACATGACATTTTTACACATAACATTCTCATTCAACCACCTTGCATAACACAACTTGCATGCCTATGGACCTGTCTTATTTGTTTGGCCACCTTGCATAACACAACTTGCATTCCTATGGTGCCATCCTATTTTTCTAAACCAAAACCAACATTTTCATTTTCTTTGGCTTTGTGGCACCTTGTTAAATTTATCAAATGGGTATAGCTTTAGCATGGTTGAGCGGGAAGCCCAACTAGCAGCATGAATTTTCTCCATAGCCACTTTTGTGTTTATTTTGTGAGTGCATACCAACTAGCATATGTATCTTACTTTTTGGGCCTTCTCATCCCACTGACAACTAGTTCTATGGCCCCAAAGTGAGCACACATTCTCTTTTTCAAAACAATCAGCCTAGATCTCTTTTCACAACTAGTTGGATTGATGATCGAAGCTTGACTCAATCCATTCTCAACACTTGTGTGTTCCTTTGTCCTTATATTCAATTTGTCATGGGATCTTCATCCTGGGGGCTTGATCATCCTCCTTTCTTGTTGTATTCCATCTTGCTAGCATAAGTACATATGAACCCTCTTCTCTTTGATGTTCATGGCTACTTTAGTGTGAGGAAGCAAGTTTCTCTCACTAAAGTGGGGGCTAAATGTACTATCAAAAAATGGTCCTTTGTCATTTTCATGGTCTTTTAGGTCTTTTTTCATAGTTTTGGAGCTATGTTTATTTAATTTTATGATGTATCTTGGCTTTAACATGCTTATTTTTGTGGTAAAATTCAAAGAACAATGTCTTGTGAAGGTGTTGTGAAGTGTTGTAAGACATTTCTACATTCTTCTAGACTCTATTTAATGAAATTCGCCTAAAAACCACATTTTTACACATAAACAAGTCCTATTTTGAGGTGTTGTGAAAGTCTTGTAACTAGATTTCACACTTTTCTAGGCATATCTTCCCTATTTACACCCTTTTGATGCTTTATTTTATCTCTTTATGCCTAGCTCATATGATTATATTAAGTGTATTTTTAGGTCCCATCCTGACAAACAACATTAAACATAACATTTTTCCTTACACTTGTTTGTGGTCCTGGGTGGGACTCATTTTCCAAGGGTGGTGAATGAGTCCCCCTTGGCCCTAAATTCAAAATATTTCAAAAAAAAAAAAGGATTTTACTTAAATTGACTTCATGTCATCCTGTGATGAGGTATCAATAGATATTATGGCACAAGATTTGTATAAATAGGCATCTTTCACCTCATTTTACATATAATTCATTCAAGCAATCTCCTACAATCTCTTTAGCATTCAATCACTCATTCACTCAAGAAATCAAGCATTTTGCATCTTCAATTCAAGCACTTTCAAGCACTTTGGAGCAGCCATTGACATCACTTTAGATTTTCATATTCAAGGATGTGGTAAGTTTGTAATACTTTCATGTTATTCATTTATCATTTCCGTTGCATGTCATTCATTTCAATTGGGTTTAATTACTAAAGTGGGGTTTGACCAAGGAAAACCCCTATTATCTAACCCCCCCAACATTTTTCTCATTTGCATGTGTCTTTGCAGCCTTCTTTTTGTAGATTTAACAAGTTTAAAGGTGAAGATTCTTGGGGTGGCCATGTACCTTTAAATACAGTTCAAAATTTGCAAACGATTCAAAATCTTCTTAGTTCAAGTTGGGGAGGAAAGGTAAGTGATTACTTTGAGAGCATAGAAGAGTGTATTAGGAAAGTAAGGTGGAGAGATGTCTCTACTATTTCTTGTACAGATGTTCAAAAAGAGGATTTTAAGAGAAAATTGAGTGAAAGGAATGTTTATGTGTCAGGAGGTGAGGATAAGTTGCTATGGGCTCCATCAAAATCCGGAAAATATATAGTCAAAATGGGTTATAAGGTGATAATGAGTAAAGTGGGTGTACCAAGCCTCAAAGAGCCTTGTCCTTCTATTTGGACTCAACAGTGCTTCCAAAGGTTGGCTATTAAAAGAAGAATTTTGACAAGTGATAGGCTTGCCAAACTTGGGATAACAACTCAATTTAAATGTGCCTTATGTGAAAATGAGTTGGAAGAGGTAAGCTACTTATTTATTCATTGTACTTTTGCATCTCAGTGCTGGTCCTTTATTAAGAACAAATTAAATTGGTATGCTCCACTACCAAATAATTTGTGGGACTTATTTTCAAGTTGGGTAGTATGGTATAAATGAGCATTGTTTGCATGCATTTGGAGAGTGGTTCCTTCTGTAGTATTGTGGACCATTTGGTGGGAACGAAATAGAAGGATTTTTAGGAATGAAAAAATGAAGGTATAACAAGTGTTGGAGAAGTTGGAATCTTCAATAACAAAGATAACAAATGTGTATGTTCAAAGGTAAAAAATATTGGGTCATTGTTCACAGATTGGGACTCAAAGGTAATGCAAAAGTGGACTAATATTGTTCTTCCATTCAAAGGAAGCTTGTACCAAAACCTAAGTAAAAAATTAGATACAAAAAAAATATTCTGGGTTCCACCTTCAAAAGGATATTTCAAGTTGAATTTTGATGGTGCACCATGTGGAAATCTAGGTATATCAGGGGCAGGTATTGTAATAAGAGATCACAAAGGTTTCACCATTTCAACTTAGTCAATAAAACTCCTGAATGAAACAAATAATATTATAGAATCACAAGCATTACTTCCTGGTTTTCAACTAGCATATGATCTAAAACTTAAAGTTTTGGGAATTGAAGGTGATTCCTTAATTATTGTGAATGCATGTAAAGAGAAAAGTGTTTTGTTGGAAAATCAGATATATGTGATGCAACAGATATGGAAGTTGTTGGATAAGTTCAGTTTTGTGTAGATAAAACATGTGTATAGGGAAGGGAATCAATTGACAGATAATTTTTCCAATGTTGGGTGTGAACAAATTCAGAATGTATAGATATATGAAAATAACATGCAAAATATTACGCAAGGATTAAAAGATAGTATTGAAAAGGAAAGTGTTGATTTTTAACAACGTGAAACAAAGGTAATATTAAGAACTCTTGTTATAATAAGGATGATAAATTTCAAATTATCTTGCAAGCTTAAAAATTAAATAATTTTTAGCAGAAAGGAGCTTTTCAAGGTTTTACAACATGGTTGATTCAAAGGAACAATGTATATGCACTGTGGATAATTGCATCATCAATTTGGGATGAGTTAGAGGCACAAGGTAATTGCAATGTGGGAAGGAACGACATCATACCTCATAGTTGTTTAATCACATGGTATAGTGAATCATCATATAATTTGGTCTGTTGTGGAGGTACGGAGAGTACTCAACATATACTAGTATATCCTTCTACACATGGGGGAAGTTCTTAAACATGTTTCAAATCCACCTATTCACACATGGAAATTTGGTTACAAGTCCAACTAATCGCACAAGAAAATATGTTTCAGAGCTTTCATTAGTACATCCTGATAGATGGTTTTAAATCCACACTAATGAAACCAAGGAAAAATTTAGTGGAGAATCTTCACCAATTGGATAATAATTGAAGTCAGGACTTCTAGAAATGGTGAATAGTACAAGCTAAAAAGGATGTTGAATCATCAGGTTTTTAGAAAAAATAATTTTGTCTCGATTAATTTGCCTATGTAAACAATGCATCATTGGAATTGATTTGCTAGTAGTTTATACTATAATTACAAATATTAATTAAATTCATCAGTAATATTATATTACTACCATTAATTATAGGGAAATATCGCCACAATAATAAATTAGCATTTAATTTTAGGGATACTTTAGCCTTGAATAGGGCTTTTATTTATTGTCATCAAATCATCAATTACCTTTTTAATCAGATGGTTGTAGGTTGATTTCGTGCCCTAATATGCACGTTCCTTTTAAAAGGCACGTGCGTATTAGGTCACATAATCAACCTACAACCATTCAATTAAAAAGCTAATCAATGGTCTTCATTGTCATCCTATTGCCTAAAACTTGAACCTTGTAACCTATGTTGTAGGGTTTTGGAAGTTTGAAATTGGGCGACAGTGTGTTGGTTGAGGGATCATTGACTTCTCTAACCTTGGAACCTTGTTGCGGTGTTCAAAAGTTTCTTAACTTCCCAACTGGTCGATCTTCTTTGTTGTCACGACATCTTGGAGTTTCCTAACCTCTGACTAGGTGACAAGTTGATGGATGGTGGGACTGGTTTGCGTGAATAGTGACGACCGCGTACAATGGTGACTTGGATGCCAATGGATGTGGGGACCACTTGGAGGTTGGGAGTTAAATATTTAAGTCTTTTCTGGGAGACTTGTTGCAAATATTGTAGATTCCCATCTTGATTCTTCAGAATTGCACAAGTGGTGTACGTGTGTCTTGGTGGAGACCACAAGGAACGATCGACAGTTTGGTGTGATAGTCAAAGGAGATGGACGAGTGATGTGTCAACACGTGGCACAATTTCATTTGTTGATTTTACATCACTATTGTAAATTAACAATCATTAGAAAATTTAAAAGGAGAGATTCACCATTGTAATTAATCTTTTTAGTGATTATTCACTAGGATTCACCACTGTGATTATTATATTTATGATTATTATTTTTACCAATTATTCATTAAGATTCACCAAGATTTTACAAAATTTTTTAATAATGTGCATAGATTCGCTACGAAAATTAATATTTTTTTTCAAATAAAAGGAAAGATTCTCTAGGGTTTTACACCTTCGCCAAGGGGGGTTTCTTAAAGTTATCCATGAATGAAACCAAAGATGTGTCTTCAACAACGAATAGCTCTATAATATATAAGATACACCATAAAGGTGTATCATTTTTCCATTAACAATTTTATTGTTTTGTAGGAAAGATCATCAATGGTTTTGACCTTGTTTGGTACATCACAAATTTTAATTAGAGCTCAAATCAAAAGGAAAGTTAATTTTTAAAAAAAAAATAGCCCTGTAAAAAGAAAGCAAGGGTCGTTGTGTTGTGGCATGAATCTCAAATCAATGTTGGTGCAGATGAAAATGAATAGCATAACAAATGTGATATGGAAGTCAAGTGGGCATAAAAATTAATAAAAAAGGTAGAGCTATACATTTTGATGTTAATCAATGGTATTAAAATCACATTTTGCTTCATCTTATGTGGGTGTACAAAAAATACCTCTATTGCAAAACGAATATCGGGTGCACTGTGCTTCAAATCTTCACCAAAGATAGAAGAAACCTACAAGTCATTAGATGTTACATGGGAACAACATCATATTATTGTAGTCTACAAGATTTTGATAATGTATTGGAAAAACATCAATATTCAATCACTTACAAAAGAAGACAGTCATAATTATTGACATCAATATTGAAGACTGCAACAATGTGAAGCTTCTCATGCAAACAAGGACAATGATATGCCATAGTCAAGACAAGGTACAATCACTTTATCAGAATGAGGGGAGTCCATTAATCCATAGAAGCATGCTAATGACAAAAGGAAACAATGAGGTATTTTAAGATTAGTGAGTAAAGGAATTCATAAAGTCCATGCATACATTCACTAATCGAATCTAGTCATTAGCATCAAATGCATTATACAATTTTGCAAATGCACAAAGGACATAAATCTAGTAAAGATTTTTATAATAATGTTAGCATACACTGGAGTATGCATAAAAGTATGAAGACTTTGAAGATCATAAGAAATAAAAGTCTCAAGGGTAGCAAGGAGATCACAGTCTTAATAAAGAGATTGAAGGTAGCAATAATGAAAACTATGCAAATGTTTACTTCAATAGAGGAAGTAGTTGCAAGTTGTAGGTAGCTGATTATTTCACTATCATAAAGGCATCTAGGGAGTAGGGAAAGCTTTAAGAAACCACCCCCCACTCCCCCCCTGTCGAAGGTGTAAAATCTTGATGAATCTTTTATACTTCCCAATAAAAATATTAATTTTAGTGGTAATTTTTTTCATTTTTCAGGAAAAAAAACATCTCAATTGGAAAATCTTTTCTAATTGCTCGAAGTCTGTGGAAAATATTGGTGAGTCACAATGTTTTTAAAACCAATAAAATATTTTCATTGGTGAATTAAACCTATTTTCAAAATAGAGAAAAAATTTGTTGGCAATTATTTTTTTTTTTCAACCCAAAAAAATATTTTCATTGGAAAATTAAACCTATTTTGAAATGAATGAGAAAAAACATTGGAAAATTAATATAATCTCAAACTAATAAAAAATATTCAGTGGTGAAATGTCAATGCAAATCAATATTACCACAAACATTGGATGAATTTTCAATGGACGACTGCTACACCCTTAGTATTATTGTACATTGGGTTATGAATAGTTGGCTTGTGGCTATCTTAACTCTCTATTAAGTCATATTATCATTAGTATATTGTTATTTAGTTGTGTAGGTTGGCCTAAGACTTATATAGGTGTGTCTAAGTTGGCCTAGTTGATATCCTAGGCATAAATAGGTATATATAGGAGGTTGTGAGTCTTATTTCATCATCAAGTTGTGAAGTGTGTTCTCATTAGAGATATTTGGAGGTTTTCCCCCTCAAAGTGGCTTGTGACATTCAGTTATTATCAAGTATTTTCAGCATATTTCATATCATATTCTTCTATTGTGCAAGTTATTTCATAACAAGTGTATCAGAGCATGATCTTGGCACCATAGAGGCAAGGTTTTTCTCAATTTTGGAGGCGATTTTGGGAAGAGCATATCTTTCAGATTTTGTGAATCTTTTTCTAATTTTTAAATGGTTTTTGAAGAACATATTGAAGAAGATACAGTCCAGATTTTAGAAGAATTGGAGTTGAATTAAGTGAATTATTGCAGAATTAGTGTTTCTACACTATTTTTTTTGGAATCTACATTAGTGGTTTCCATCATGATAGGGCTTGCAACAAGGAGTAAAAAGAATGTTGTCACTCCAGGGAAGACTCCTGATAAGGATGGTGAAACAATCGAGGATGTTACTCATAATGAGGAAATAAATAAGGTCAAGGAAGACATTTCCTCAATGAAGATGGATATGTGTGACCTAAGAGGAGATATATCAAACATACACAACATGTTAAGCACCTACATGGCTGAACCAAGAAAGGAGTTCTCAAGCGCCCAAGGCGAACATTCTAGGTCAGCTACCACTGACACAAGCTTTAGTGTACTCCTATGGGATCTAGGAATTTATTTCCAAAGGTGGATATGTGCAAGTTCGATGGTAAGGATCCTCTCACATGGATAAACCAAATGGAGAGATTTTTTGAAGTACACCAAATCCCAAATGGACAAAAGGTCACGATGGCTTCCCTATATCTATAACCAGATCAATTCATTTGGTATCATTGGCTTTACACTCATTAAAGGAAAAAGGGGCTCACCATCTCATGGTCAATTTTTAAAGAGGAACTTCAAGCACAATATAGCAATAGCATCACAGACAACTTCTTCAGCCAGCTAGCTAAACTTCAATAAATAGGATCAGTTAAGAATTATAATCAGAAATTCTAAAATCTATCCTTAAGAGTAGATAAAATTATGAAGGAGAACTTGAATGAATTATTCTTGGGTGGTCTCAAGGATCACATTCAACATGAGGTACGCATGTTTATCCCTAGTTCCATAAATGAGTCTTTTATCTTGGCATGCAGGGTAGAGGAGAAGTACTTGATTCCTAAGAAGCAAGGGGCTAATGTGACAAGAGAGAAAGGATATTCCACTCAACCTACTAAGTTGATTCCACAACAAATTAAGGAGAAAAGAGAAAAAGGTTTTTGTTTCAATTGTGATAGCAAATACAGTTGAGGACATAAATGTAGTGAAAAGAAATTGTTCTATATTGAAGGTCCCAGTGAGGAAGAAGAGGAGGAACCCGTACTAGAGGATGAAAGGGAGTCAAATGAGGAATCACATGATTCTCAACCAATCATTTCTTGTCATGCACTCTCAGGTTTTAGTTCTCCACAAACTCTCAAGGTGGTGGGGTTCTTAAAGAAGCAGAAGGTAACATTGTTGATCGACTTAGGTAGTACTCATAATTTCATCAACAAAAAGTTAGCTGCTCATCTAAATTGTTTCATATATCCAGCTCTAGAGTTTTAGGTTCTGATTGCAGCTAGTGGTATAGTTAGTTGTTTAGGGAAGTTTCATAGCATTAAATTATCCATGGGAGATTATCACCTTGATACCCCAATGTATGCAATATCCATGGGTGTAGCCGATATTGTTTTGGGAGTACAATGGCTTACTACATTAAGAACGATTGAGATGAACTTCCAAGAACTATTCATGAGATTTCAATTAGAAGGAAGGCTAGTAGAGATAAGGGGGTTAAAGGTGAAATCCCCACAAATGGTAAGCTCTCATCAAATGAAAAATTTGCTTAAGAAAGGAGTGGATGGATTTGTGGCCCAACTATGTTCATTAGAAGTCTCTCAATCTGATGCTCCTACTCATCCAGATTTGCAAGCTATAAATAATTGTCACTCAGTTGTTCTTGGAGATATACCTAAAGGACTTCCTCCTAAGAGGGATCATGATCATGCCATACAGTTAGTCCCAAGGAGCCAACCAGTGAACATCAGACCTTACAGGTATCCACACTTACAAAAAAGTGAGATAGAAAAAATTATTCAAGAGATGCTAGAGGCAGGAATCATTAGGCATAGCCAAAGTGCTTACTCCTCACCTGTGGTGATGGTACGTAAGAAGGATGATACTTGGTGCATGTGTCCAGATTATAGAGTGCTCAACATGTACACCATTAAAGATAAGTTTCCAATTCTAGTCATTGATGATTTGCTAGATGAATTGAATGGAGCTATTTATTTTACCAAGTTAGATCTTAGATCTGGTTATCACCAAATTCAGATTAAGGAGGAAGATATTTGTAAGATAACATTTTGGACTCATGAGGGTCATTATGAATTTTTGGTGATGCCATTTGGTCTTACCAATGCACCGTCTACATTACAAAGTTTGATGAATTCCATTTTTAAGAAGTTCTTGAGAAATTTCGTATTAGTATTCTTTGATGATATATTGATTTACAACAAGACTTGGGAAGAAAATTTGCAACATGTGGACCAAGCATTAAAAATACTTGAAGATCATAAACTCTATGCTAAGCCATCCAAGTGTGCTTTTGGTCTTACAGAGGTGGAGTATTTGGGACACATAGTTTCACATGAAGGAGTAAAGGTGGACCCTAACAAAATTAAGGCTATCATGGAATGTCCTATTCCAAAAACCATTAAGAAACTGAGAGGATTTTTGGGATTGACAGGGTACTATAGAAGATTTGTGAAGAATTATGGTAGTATAGCAGAACCTCTCATCACTCTATTGAAGAAGGATTCTTTTCATTGGAATGAGTCTACCAATACAACATTTGAGAGATTGAAGGAGGCTATGTGTACAACTCCAGTACTTGCCACTACTGACTTCACTAAGGAATTCATTGTGGAATGTGATGCTTCTGGAAATGGGATAGGAGCAGTGCTCATGCAAGAAGGTTGACCAATTGCTTTTGAGAGTCATCAATTAAAAGGTAAGAATCAACTAAAACCTATTTATGAGAAAGAAATGCTATCAATACTCCATGCAGTGAAACAATGGCGGCCTTATCTATTGGGTAGACATTTCAAGGTTAAGACAGATCATGATAGCCTAAAATATTTTTTGGAACAATGACTATCTTCTGAAGAGCAACAAAAATGGGTCACTAAGATTTTAGGATATGACTTTGAGATTGTATATAAGAAAGGGAAAGAAAATATTGTCGTAGACACACTGTCAAGGAAGGATGAGAAAGATGAAGCCTTATTGTGTGCCCTTTCAATATTACAGAAAAATTGGGTGGAGGAAGCCAAAGTAGAGTGGCGAAATGATGTTGCGACAAGTAATCTCATCGAGCAATTAAAAAGTGATTCTAGTAGTTCAGATAAGTTTTGTTGGAAGAGAGATACTCTTTGGTCTAAAGAGTGTTTGTATCTTTGCAAGAATTCCAACCTTAAAATCAAGATTCTCACATAGTTGTATGAGTCTCCAGTGGGTTGTCATTCAGTATTTTTGAAGACATATCATCGAGTCAAGCAAGATTTCTTTTGGGAAGGGCTAAAAGGTGATGTTCAAAAATTTGTGGTTGAATGTTTGGTGTGTCAAAGGCATAAAGGGGAGACAATTAAGACACCAGGTCTGGACAACGTAGCAGCAAATTTTTGAAGGATACATTCAAAAGTAACCCAAATCAAATTTAATATATGTTATATAAGGGCTTAATGGGTATCCAAATAAATTTTTAGATCATAGGTTTGATGTTTATTCTCAAAATTATGTCAAAATTACCTTATTTGCTGCTCTCATCAAACCATAGTGAAAGATTGTGAGAAAAATCATTTGCTTGAAGTGCTAGAGTTTTGGTCTTGCAAATTTAATTGAATTTGTGTTATTTTGGATTCCCCTTACCTCTGCATTAGTTGGGGATATTCAACAAGGATCCTATTATTTCCATGGCATATGTTGCTCTATTGTTGGTTCTAGGAATCTGCTCAAATGTTATTTCAATGAAAGATTCTTTGAGAGTCTCCACCAATTTCTTGTATGGAGTGAGCTTATCATCCTTGGTCTGATATTAATTATTGACTTGATATATGATCAACTGAGAATCTCTGTAGACCTTGAGAGCTATGATATTCCATTGCACTGTTATCCTGAGACCTATAGTCAAAGCCTCGTATTCTACGATGTTGTTAGTACAAGGAAATGCTAGTTTGTATGACCTTGGTATGTAATCCCCTTGTGGGGTGATGAAGAAGACACCGGCTCCTAATTCGTGCTATGTATATGAGCCATCGAAGTATAGTTACTAGTGATCAGCTACGTTGAGGTTAAAAATAGGCTCATCTGGAAAGTCTAAGACAAGGGGATTCTCAGAATACATAGGTGTTTTTGCTAGTTGATCTGCAATAACCTAGCCCTTGATTGCTTTCCTCTCACATACTTGATGTCATATTTTGATAATATCATTACCCATTTTTCCATTTTGTAAGTTAGCATTGCCTTTGATAGTAGATACTTGAGGGGATCAATTTTCACAATGAGCTTTATCTTGTGTGCCAACATGTAATGTCTAAATTTTTGGGATGCAAACACTACTGTGAGGAATAATTTTTTGATGAATGAGTAATTTAGCTCATGACTGACCATTGTCCTGCTGACATAGTAAATAGTTCTCTCCATTCTATTTTCATCATGCTAAGCTAGGAGAGCTCCTAGGGCTACTGTTGTTGCTGATACATATAAGATCAATGGATTTCTTGGGATGGGTGGCATTAAAACTGGTGGTTTCAGTAGATATTCCTTGATTTTGTTGAATGCCTCTTCACATTTTGTGTCCCATTTGTATGCTACTCCCTTGTGGAGTAGGTGAGAATATGGGTTTTGCTTGTCTGCCAGTTGTGCTATGAACCTTCTAATGGATTGGAGCCTGCCTTGGAGACCCCTTAGTTGTTTTAATGTCTTTGGTGCTTCCATCTCAAGGATTGACTTCACCTTTGCCAGATCCACCTTGATACCTCTCATTGATACTATGTATCCTAGCAATTTACCTGATTGTATGCCGAAGACACATTTCTTGGTATTTAGTCTAAATTTGTATTCCTCCAATCTATCAAAGATAGCACTTAGGGTTGCTATATGATCTTGTCTTTTTCTTGACTTAGCTAGGATGTCGTCGACATAGTCTTCAACTGTTTTATGAATCATTTCATGGAATATCAATTTCATGGCCCTTTGATAGGTTTCTCTTGTGTTCTTTAGGCCAAATGGCATCATGTTCTAGCAGTATGTCCCCCATGGACAAGTGAAAGCCATCTTATGTTGATCTTCTTTTGCTATCATGATTTGGTTGTATCTTGAGAATCTATCCATTAGTGATAGTATCTCATGTTCTGCTGTCATGTTTACTATCATGTCGATGTTAGGAAGTGGGAAATCATCCTTGGGACATGCCTTGTTGAAATCTCTGAAGTTTGTACAGATTCAAATGGCTCCATCAGGCTTTGAAACAGGTACCAAGTTTGATACCCATTCTAGATATTCGATTGTTCAGATGAATCCTACATCTAATTGCTTTTTGAGCTCCATTTTGACTAACAAAGTGATTTGAGGATGCATTTTTCAAAGCTTTTGTTTGACTAGTTTTGCTTCTAGATACACTGCTAAATGATGAACCACAGTCTCTTGTTCAAGTCCAGGCTTGTCAGCATAACTCCATGCAAAGTTTATTTTTCTTTCCTTTAGGAATGCTACTAGGAGTTCTTGCTCTTCTGTTAATAGTGTTTCTGCATAGAATGTGATATGTGGGGCCTCCTCGGTTCCTAGATTGATTGGATTGCAAATTTTGGCCAAGACTGCTGACTTCTCCTAATGAATGGATCTTAAAGGAAGATTGAATCCTTCATCCTCGAGTGCCTTTGAGAGGTTTTCACCATTGGATATGTCCTTTCTTTTTACAATTTTCTTGTTAGAGAGTGCCACAGTGTGGTTTTCACTTAAGGACTTAGATATGATTCTTAGTTTCTCACTTTTTTGACTAAGGGATTCAATTGTTTCCCCATAATAGGCATGTGTGTCCAGCTCTATTATAAATCCTACTTTGTGATCTCCCTCTGGAATGTTATCCCTCAATCCCATGAATTCTTAGAGTGCTTCATCATTTTTGAATGTATCAAGAGTTGGTGGTCCTCATTGGTCATAGTCGATCAGTTGGGGGTAGACTAAACGAATCTCATGATTTTCACTATTTGGTTCAAAGGATAGGGTACTGATCATACACAGTGTGGTATCTTTGAATAGCCTAGGTAGATTAGTCAATGTATCTTCGTCATCGCTATTAATATAGGGCTCGGTTATAAAGTTATGTGTGTCTCTATCTGTGAATATTGGTGAGTGTACTTGTGCTAGTACTGGTTGAGGAGAAACATTAACCCTTCTAACCGGAGGACTTCAGCCATGTATGGTTATTCTCAAAGGGGTACATCCAAGTCCTAGATTTGTTATGGGTGGTTTCTCTGACATGATAGGTATTATGAGCCCATTGTCATTTTGTCCCAGTCTTTGATTTCTATTGTAGCCCATTGCAAGCATCATTTGTAGGCCCTTGCTTGTCTCATCTATTGGTAAATTAGCTACTGGTCTTTCATCTTGATACAACATGTGAGATGGATCTACTTCAATAACCTAATGGCCAAGGTCTCCCCATCTTGTGAATTCGAGATAGTTTTGAGGATAGGTTTGTGAAGTGGAAGCTTGATTTTCTTGTGGACGTCCCCGTGATCTAGGATATTGTGGTAACTCTCCTATCACAAAAGCATTGTTAGGGAGTTTGTAGCTTCCACAACCATCCTCCTGGATGATGAGCTTGATATCGAAGATGGTGGGGATGGTGGGGATGGCAGGTGTCTTTGTTGTAGAAGTGGATGTGAGAGTGGTGGGGTCGATGTATGCTGTGGATGGGCCCTCATCATTCTTTGGCACTTGGGGGATTTTGTAGTACTTGGGTTCAAGATTTTTGCAATATGAGAAAGGTTCGGGATGTCCATGGACAGTAACTTCTTGTCCATCATGTGTAAATTTTACACATTGGTGGAAGGTTGATGCTACGGATTTCATTGCATGGATCCATGGGCATCCCAGGATGATATTATATGGTAGGTCGATGTCCAAGACCTAATAGGTGGTTTCCATGAACAATGTCCCTAATTGAATAGGGAGTTTAATCATTCCTCGAGAAACTCTTTCTTGGTCATTATATGCTCTTATTGTCAATGGAATCTTTTGATATTTTCAACTACTTGATGAGGCTTACAGAGCATATGTTCAATCCTGTACCTCCATCCACCAAGACCCTTTTGATTTTTCCCTTGTTTACAATGGCTCCAAAGTGTAGTGCACGGTTGTGAGATGGTTGGGTGGGGAAATCTTGGTCAGAAAATGTAAGGAGATTAGGTGTTATGATATTTCCAACCATATCTTGGAATTGCTCTGCATCGAGATCTGCGGGGACAATGGATGAGGCTAATGCTTCTTCGAGGATCTTCCTATGGGCGGATGAGATTTTTCACAACTCCATGATGGAGATGTGTGTTGGTGTTCTTTTGAGTTGATCTACAACATTGTAACCATGTGAAACAGATCTAGATGAAGGGACTCTATTTGGTTGGGATGATCCTGCAATGGTGACTTTGATGCCTCTTGTGGTGACTTCACAATCTTTGGCATGGTTTCCCTTGATGGTGATGACCATGCGGTCTTCATTTAGGGAGGAAATGACTATTTCATACACATGCTTTACACTTTCCTTCCCTTTATCATTTTTAGTCCCCTTGTTGCCATGATTTAGCACCAGATTAGTGTAGATTTTAAGATCCTGATTTTCAGTAGGTTGTTCTACGTTTATGATTTTTTTATCAATGAGATCTTGGATGATTTTTTTGAGTCTCATGCAATTGTTTGTGGTGTGACCTTTGTTTTTGTGAAATTCACAAAGTTGATTCTCGTTATACCAAGGAGGTTTGACATCGGGTTCTCGGTAGTTCTCGAATGTAGGAGGCTTGATGAGTTTTTCGTCAATCAACTTTTTCATTATGTCCTCTAGTGGTTCCCCCAAAATGGCATATTTGTGTTTTGGATAAATTTTGCATTGGGGTGGTCCTCTTTGATCATTGAGGTTATTGATGGTTGGATTATTATTGGGTTGGTGTGTTGTGTAATGATTATTTTGGTGTTGTTTTTAGATTTGCAGTGTGGGTGTATGTTGGCTTGGACCACTAATGACCACCTTGGCATTGACGACACCATCATTAGTGATTTTTTTGTTTCTTTCCCATGTACAAGGTTTATCATTGTAATTTGATGGTGGTCAATTATTTTGTTGTTCGTGATGTTGAAAGGATGAAATGATGGCTTAGAGGGCTTATCTCTAAGGAACATAATGGTTTTTTGGAGGAGCAAAAAATTCTGGATGGGGTGGTCATTTCTATTGAAACCATTCATTCTATGGCTTCCTCAAAAGAAAAGGCTATGTTTATCAAGTTAGATATGGAAAAGGCCTATGATAGAGTGAAGTGGTCCTTCTTGTGAAGAATTCTTATTGCTTTTGGTTTTGTTGAGGAATGGGTCTAGTGGGTAATGTGTTGTTTTACTTCCACTTCTTTCTCGGTGCTGATAAATGGTGAGCCTTATTCTCTTTTTAGTGCTTCTAGAGGCCTTCATCAAGGGGATCCTCTCTCTCCATATTTATTTATCCTTATTGCTAAAGGCCTGGGGAGATTGGTGAAATGTAATGTGGAGTTGGGTTTTATCCAAGGATGGGGGTGGGGGAATGGTTTACCTTCTCAATCCCACCTACAATTTTTTGATGATATTGCCTTGATGGGTATGGCTAAGATCAATGAAGCTATGAATTTTCACAAGGATTTGGATATCTATCTTGTTGCTTCTAGTAAAAGTATTAATGAAGATAAATCTTCCATTTTCTTCTTCAATAGTCTGAGGCTTATTCAACAAAGGATTGCTCATATCTTGAAATTTCAGATTGGTTCTCTTCTCTTAGCTTATCTTGGTATTCCAATCTCTATTGGTATACTTCCTAGCGAATAATTGTAGAATATTATGGACAAGTTTCATGTGAAGGTTAATCATTGGACCCATCGATGGTTGTCCTTTGTTGGACATGTTCAATTGCTAAATTCTATGGTGCAAGCTCTTCCTATTTATAGGTTCATGCTATAGGTAGCTCTAGTTGGGTTTGTGAAAGATTTAGATTCTCTAGCTAGACAATTCTTATGGGCAGGTAGCTTGTCCTCTTCCAAGTGAAGCCTGGTAAAGTGGGATATTGTGTGTAGCCTGAGGTAGTTTGGGGGTCTTAGATTGCGGTGGTTGACTTAGTCTGGGTTGGTGTTGGTTGCTAAGCTTTATTAGAGGTTGTGTGTGGAGCAGGATCATATCTAGGCCAATATTTTATCTCACAAGTACCTTATGGGGGTCTTGAAGGAGGAGCTTCTGAGGTATCCTTTGGTGGGGAAAGGTTATGTGACTTGGGGAATGCTTAAGAAAGGGGTTGCACTGATCAAGGAGGGCTTGTTTTGTATATGTAATAGAAGGACTGAGGCTCTCCTTTGGTTTGATTCACGGGATGGCTTTTCACTAATTTTGTGTTAGTCTCCTAATTTGGTGAATCTTTGTCATGGCTTCTTAGACATTGGTTGGTCAAGGGTGAGTTATTTTAAGAACTTTTATCCATGTGGCCAGACAAAGGTGGCTAGGTGGAAGGATCCTTGCGGTTGGAATATATCGGGTTGGAGGAGGATTGTGCTAAGCTTCAAAACATTTTGGTTAGTAGACAATGTAGTTCTCTTAGGGATAAGGATATTTTGGCTTGGAGCCTGAATCCTAAGGGTGATTTCACTATGGCTAGTGGATATTAGGACTTGTCTCATAAGTTTGTGGGGGTGGAGGTCCCTTGGTGGAAATAGGTGTGGAACAAGTTTTCATGGCCAAAGTGTAATTGTTTTATGTGGACTCTAGTTTGGAATAGATGTTTGACTTGGGATAATATTCAAAAGAGGGGATTCCAAGGTCCTTTTATTTGTGTTCTATGCGACTTCAGTGAGGAATATTCTCATTTTTTTTTTGTTGTCCTTATTCTATTCTACTTTGGAATTTGTAGTGGGGTGTTTGGAAACATCCTTGTATTCATGCTTCTCCCCTTGTTTATTTTTGAAGCAGTATAGGAAGACCTCCTTCCCACCCTTCCTATACCTCTTTCCTCTAGATTGTGTGGTGCATTGGTCCTATGTTCATCATTTGGAAAATTTGGTTGGAAAGGAATCACATGATTTTACATGGAGATAGGTCGATGGTTAAATAGGTTTGGCATCTAGAGTTGTTGGTATGATCCAAGAGATGGTGGAATCCAAATGTGAAGTGGATTTTCTATTGGAAAGAAGTGGTTATGCTATTTTGAATAGATTGGGCTTGTAGGGGTTGACTGCAATCTTTGCTTGTGTTAGAAGAGGTAAGAGGGCTAAAAAGAAGGTTTAAAGGGTTGGAAGATGGTTGCCTCCTCTGATGAATTTTTTAAAGATTAATACAAATGGTTCCTCTAAGGGCAATCTAACCAATTACAATTCAAACATAGGGGGACCGTATAACACAACTTTTTTTGTATGTATCAAAATTCAATTTTTTTTGTTGGATCAAGGACTTCAATATTTGGTGCACTTATATTTTTCAAATTTTTTTTTGATAATCTTCTATTTTTCCACATGTGCATAATAGAGAGCTTTATTTTTGATGAAAAACCTACATTCACAAGAAATAAAAAATAAATATAATAATTTAATTTAATTTAATTAAAATTATACTTTTTTGGAAGCTTATAATAAGGACTACATACTTACAAAAATAAAATTTTAAATGAATTCATTTGATCCCCCAAAAGGTAAATCAAAAGTGGTTTTTTATTAGTATTTTGATAGGTGTAAAGGAGACTCCGTTATAGGTATGGTTTAAAACTAGTGGGGTTCTATCCAAGGGGGCTTGGTCTAAGGTGGTTTGATAAAACCATATTCAATTGGAATCCTTTAAATGGAACTTTTCAAGGATTAAATCATTATATTTTCTAAAATAATGTGATTTTAGCAAAAAATAGGATCTCCCAAAAAGCACGTAAACCACTATTGTGGCAGCACCCATTAGTGACTGGCTCCAGCATATCACAAATACACAGTGAAAATCTATAACATACATCACATATACATAGTGATGAGCTCCACCATACATCATGAATACATAGTAATGAGCTCCAACATACAACACAAATACATAGTGATGAGCTCCGACATACATCGTATACATAGTGGCGAGCTCTAGCATACATCACATACACATAGTGAAGAGTTGTAACATACATCACATCCACAATGAATGATTAACACATCATAATGGCTAACATTTCCATAATGCATCCCAAATAGAAAGAATATCAGTGCATTACAAACTACACTGCAGGTCCTATCCTTTCCTCTAGTCTTCTACACCATTAGACAAATGGGAAGAGGATTCAATGCATACCATACTACAACATGGGTCCATCCTCAACCCCACAAGGCTAAGTGTATAGTTTGAAAATTGGGAAGGGGATTTGGTACATCCAAAACTACACCACGAGTTCGTCCACCATCCAAGGGCTTCCCCAAGTAGTGAACCTACCAAATCCGGTGGATTTTGACTTCAATCACCTATAGGCCACAATTCTATCCACCCAGGAAGAAGTAGATCCTAAAATATACCACCTTGTGACCTTAGTGGTATTTGTTACATTGGTAGTTGTTGTTGCACCAATAGATCAACCTATTAATGTCTGATACAACCACCAGATTTATACAAGATCCATAGGAGGCGGTTAAGCCATGTCATGAACCCAAGCACCACGATGCACAAGGAAGAATAAGGGACACACCATCTTGCAACAACAACCCCACAGCACAAGTGAGGGGTTTGAACATGTATCCTTGGAGCTTTTATACCAATTCTTACATTGGTGGTTGTCGTTGCACCAAAAGATCAACATATTAATGCTTGATACAACCGCCAAATTTATACAAGATCCATAGGAGGTAGTTAATCCATGTCACGAACCCAAGCACCATGATGAACAAGGAAGACCAAGGGACCACCATCTTGTAATATTATTGTTAGCTATCTTCTTCACAATCTTGGGTAACACTTGGCATCAATCACTTTTGTGCTTGTCAGTGACAGCCAATGAACCCTCTTAATACATAGTTAGCCTCAAATTACCATTACCCACATGGATGGGTCCCTACCCATGCAAATGCTACAACTATATAATAACTAGGGTAGTCTACTACCTTCACCTCCATAAACTAGGTGAATGTTGACTAATCCCTAGCAATAGCCAAGACATTGGTCATTGTCATAGTCCAACAATTTCCTGTTATTGCTCAAATATCCTAGATATTTACTCTTGGGTGGGTCATACATAACACACATCACAATCACAATCAGCATATACATGGGCCTATACATAAAGACCTCTAGATATGGAGTTGAATTACACAAACACATAAGAGATACATGGAACCAACATGAGATGGAATTTACCCAACATATACATATAATCAAATACCCATTAAAAAGTATTCAGATCCATTACTTCATTCTATTTAATGGAAGCTTATTATGTATCAAGTATAAGTTATTCAATTCCCTTAACTTGATCATACCCATTCGATACCCATTCTAGCCTCAAACTAAAGTTGATGAAGGAAGAAAGGTCAAACCATGTAGGAACAATCCCAACATCTATGAGTTATCCCCCCCTTAGACCCTTCCCCTATGGACTTGAGGTCACAGAGGCATCGTTTTCCCAAGGACCACTTACGTACCTACTTCCAAATAGATCAAATTCACACGTAGTTCTCCTGAGAAAGTGTCTTAAGGATACATATGCATAGGTTCCCACAACCCAAGGTTTCACCTCCCATTAAGTATATCGAGGTCTTGGATCAAACTCCACCTAGTTTATTTATAACCTTGTTTGAACATCCCGACTCTTTTATAGTTTCATCTGATTGACCTAGCCCAACTAGGCTTATTACTTAATACCAAATTACCTTGGTTCAAAGAACCCATAGTAAATAATTACATTTAAAACTAATATAATAGGTTCGGAATTGAGGTTCTTATACTTAAGAGGTCAATACATATCTTTGAAGGCATACAATAATATTTATGAACCTGTTTTAAGTTATAATCATTGTTTGGATCCTACTTAAGAAAGTTGGAAACATTATATCCATTGGATCAAAATCCAAATACATATACTTCCAATAATATTATATTATTAATTTGTTAATATCCTTTATTATCTAGTGAAATTCATTGTGTTTTAAATATTCTTAGTTCATGAAATATGAAGAGTTCACCCTAGCCACTCATAACTGAATATCAAGTTTTTGGTAAGAAATAAAGTATCAAAAGAGTTACATATATAGTATGATTACAAATAGTTTATTTCCTTAACTCAATCTCAATGATGCAATCACATCAAACAACAATAATTGTTTGTTTGGTATGCAAGCACATTATGGTTTATGAAAACTATAATATCCTTTCTTCGTTCACATGATAATTTGAGTATTACTTGGTTCTCATATTTAAAAAGGTTGTTAGACATCATGTAGTCATATAAAGAATTTACCCCAATACATACATAACATTCTTGAATCATATAGCATGTTTTGTTATGGCATTAATCAAGGAGGATAAAATGACTTAAAGGAACTTATTACACCCAATTATAGTACAAGAGAAATTCCCAATGGTCACATCATTATGTGCATCTTGATACCTTATATATATATATATATATATATAACTCAACATCTAATAATTCAATGATATAAGCATATAAAACTTCATAATTTCACTGAATTAAAGGCCACGTCGATATTAATCCTAGGAAAGATGATATTAGCTATTTGGTATTGATATTATTTCCAAAATAATGGCATTAGAACTTGTAAATAATATTTCACTTATTGCTAATCCCATTAGGAACTCTTTGCAATATAATGCACTCTAATCTCAAGATAGAGGTTAAGGTCAAAGACACTTCTCTAAGCCATGGACTAGTGACTTAATGATTTAATAAACTTCTTATGCCAATACTAGCTATAATCGCTTGAGTTGATTATGACCCGATAAACTATGTACCACATAAGAAGAAATTGATCATCAATGAAGTTATTAAAAGTAATGCCATGCATGATTATGGCCATGGATGCCTTCAACAATGCTAGAACGCTTATTGAATTATTTATTTACACACTATAAGTATTTAGATTTAGAGAGAACATATAAGAGACCACTTTCGTAAGGGTTAAAATCCAACTTCTTAATTTGTTTTCAACATAGATTGAATCATACAATGTAATCCATACTTCTTAGTTCATAATTTGAGTGCTTCTAAATGTTGGTGAATACATTTCATAATTGATTACGTGAGTGAAAATCATGGATACCAATAGAATTGTTCTTAGGTAGGATGGTTATTACAAGAATGGGAAGCATTTATAAATGATACTCGTTATGAAGATAATCACAAACACCTCAAAATTCTTCATAATTTAAAGCTAGGAGGAGGGAAAGTAACATTTTATTATTCATCATTCCACACCCCATATGAGAACAAAAATATAACTTCATCTATCACTATTCTTGCTAGTCTTTCCTATAAATTTAGAATATCCTTGCGGTGACACTTCAAGAGTGGATCTTTAGAACCAGACACTAAGAGAAAGAGTATTATACTTATATTAAGAAAAGTGTTGAAAATATTGTTGGATTAGATATTGGTGTATGCTATCGACTCCCCCTTTTTCCTTAGGTTGATTCCCATTGACCTTGATACATCGTCACATTCAACACCAAAATCCTCTAAGATATTGGCCCATTCGAACTAAAAACAATCATCAATCGATGGATATCCAATAAGCAGGGATGGACATATGCTTGGTTCCCAATGAATTGAGTAGTCAAGAAGCTAATTGTAATGAGCATGTCTGAGAATTGGGTCAGCTCCACAATATTGGTTGTTCTAGTCAATTCTTCCTTAATCCTCTACTAAAAGTGGTGCCTTAGCTTCAAACGCCCTTCCCACTTGTCAAATCCTTGGTCAACTTCTTCTCCCCTACATCTCATTGTCCTTTCCATCCTTGCATGATCTTCTCTCTCTCTATTCCAAAATGCATCTAATCTCTCTACTTCACAGTGTATCCATAGCCTATTCAAAAATCCCCTAGCAACATAGGTAGGGGTAATATGGGAAATAGTTGTCAAATATGGCTTCACACTTGCCAATTTCTTTTGCTCAAAAGATTCTAAAGCCTTTTGAATAGATCATGTTTGTGCATTTTTTGCAACACTTGCAATTCATGAGACCACATTTTTCCTCTCCATTCTCTCCCCATCACAAGCTTTCTTCCTTGCTTTTGCATTTCTCCTTTATATGTACCATTCCCCATGTGATTCTTCTTTCTTAAGAATTTTTATACCAACATTCTGCAAGCAAAGCCTTTGTTACTCTCTTCTCTTTTCCTCCTGAGCACAGTACATTTGAAGGTTTTCTCCATGCTCATGCCATTTTCTCTGCCTTACTTTACTTCTTCCCTTTCACTCCCATTTTTTCCTTCAAAAATAGAGGTTGAATCCATAGATAGGGGGTCGTGGGGGTTTAAAAATTTTCCCAAATGTCTCTCCTTTTTTCTATGACCTGCCATTTAGATAGCTCAAGCAATTGGGATGCCATGCCTTGTGACCTCCTAGCCATACTCAAGCCCACTCCCATTTATTGCATGTTGTCTCTAGCACTAATTTTATTTTCTAAGTGTAGCCTCCCACTCATTGATGCACGTTTACTCCTTTGTTTTTATTTTTAATTATCTTCAAACTGCATTGTCCAGCTATGATGATGTGAGTGAGGGATGTGACAAAAAAGTGGGATGAATTGCTAGCCTCCCATTCTTTTCAAACATGAGTTAGATGGACATCTAGCCTTCCATGATCTTGGAATTGATCAAGGGGGATGACCAACCTCTAAATTGGAATGAGGGATGGAAAGGAAACCAACCTACCATGCTCTCGACAAGTAAAGGATGGTCATCCTTCAGAATTGTTGTTTTGTAAACATTTCTAAGGAATCCATAATGTTATTGGTTGCAAGGAATATTTTATGATGTATTGATCCAAATATTAATGATCCTATGATTTATTGATCTAAATATTATGATACCTTGGTGTATGGGATTTGGAAATTATCATAACTTCTTCTTACTTATTGTTACTTGTAGACATGCAAAATCAGCTTCATGCATCTAAATCTAACTAATTAACATCAAATTCTTCTGTTAATCAAATAAAGCAATTTATTCAACTAAATTCATCCTTTAATTAAATAAATAAAATTTATTTAATTTTATCCTCATGTACACCTCTTTGATTAAATAAATCAATTTTATTTAATCAAATCCTAACGTCCCTCTTTTAATTAAATAATTCACTTTATTTAATTAATCTCTAAAGTCATCAATTTAAATTAAATAAATTCATCTTTATTTGATTTAACACTAACATCATCCTCTTTGATTAAATAAATCAAATCTTTATTTAATTGAATCTAAAATCATTTTCTTCTCATTTTAATTTATTGTAACCCTAAAATCTAAGTCAAAAGTCAAAATCACCTAATCTTCTCTTAAATTAATCAATCCATGATTAATCATAATCCTAATCACTCCAATACTCCAGATTTTGCCACTTGCACATGAAAATACATTTAATTGATTTATTAAATCCCTATTTTCTCTCAACATGGCATAAGAGGAGAATATTCTTCCAAATTTGAAAATCCCTCCAAATGGGATTTGTCCTTCCAACAAAGCATTTAACTCCTCTTACATGTCCTTGTGCATTGAGCCAAGTGGCATTTAAGTCATTATTTTATCCCTCCAACAAGCCAACTTTCAAATTTGAAATTCCACCTAATATCATTTATTGGTACATTCACCAAAATGTGTGCAACTTTTTCCATTAGCATGATAACAAGTGGTGCTTTATCATGGACTTATCTTTAGTCCCACATCCTTCATATCTTGCATTCTTCAATCCTTCATATCTATAAATAGAGACCTTCTCTATTTGTTTGGGGGAGCGACAACTAATGTAAAATCATTATGCTCATTTGTGGAGGAGAATTGGAGCCAAAGTTATCATCTTCATATCAAAATCATCCATTCTTCATCCACTTTTATCATTTCTTAGCTAGGTTATGTAGGAATTCAACCAAGGAGTCTCTATCTTCATCAAATCATCACAAAAAGGGATTGGGAAATGGTCATTTTCCACATCAAAATAACACCAATTACCCCATGGGATTAAGATTTTTCATGCTTAAATAGGATTTAAAAGATTTTCTTTTTTTATTCTTCATTTCTTTCCTATTTTGAGCATTGTAGATGAATTTCATGGGGAATCTTAGTTCTAATTTGCATATGGATATAATTCATCTAGGGTGGTGAATTAGTCCCAGTAGGGGAGTTTTTTTAAGTTTTTCTAAATTTTTCGATGGATATTGATGTATTATGTACTGTACCATGCAAATCTACAGTGCAAATGTAGAATTTCCTTATTGTGCAAGGAAATGAAATGCAATAATGCAAGCTTAAATGAGATTTTCACTAATGCAATTTTGAAAACCCTAGGATACAGTTGAAACAATGTAACACCTAATGCAATGCAAATTAAACCTAGGATGCTCTTGAAATCAGAAGTAAATGTTCAAATGTCAGGTTCACCAAAATGTGGACAATGATTTTGGATTACCCAAAGTTGCCTCTAACACTTCTAGGTTTTTCACCTAAAAGGAGAGGAATTGGGGCCAAAATGCTAATGTATACACTCAATATTACTGTAAAATGGATGTAATTTGTCTAAATATTATTTAATAATACAATAAACTAAAAGAAAGATGATTTATTGATGCTAAACCTAAGAAATGCAAAGTGCTGGAAAACACACTATGATATGTGAAATAATGAAATAGATGCAATAAAGAACAAAATAAAGATGCAAAACATAAACTATACACTTGAAAATTGATGAAGAGATGACTAGAGATCGCAAGGACCTCTGAAATTCTAGAAAATTTATTTTTTAAGTCAACTGGGACACTTACACCAAGCTAGGCAACTTAGTTCTAAATCAGGGAAACTGCCCAAAAATTGTTTTTTCCAAATGGGTATCTGAAACTATGAGAATTCTTGAAAAAACCAGTGCATTTGGACTAATTCACCACTATGGGTGACTTAGTCCACTTTATATTTTTTGTAAATCCAAAAGTGGAAACAGAAGCCCACATTTTGTACTATGTTTTTTCACGGAAATCCACATCTTCAAATCTTCAAAAACACCTGCAAAAGAAAAGATAATTTGTTTTCTAATGGGGGGTTTTCCTTAGTCAAACCCCTAGTTGGTATTTAAACTTTGGGAGAGATAAAATCTGCATAAAACCCTTGCCCTAAGTGTGTCTAAGACTAAGAAAATCTAAAGTAAGACAAAACCCTATTCTAATGTGCTAGAATAAGATAAGTAAATGGAACTTGAATGATGCAAGACTTCAATCCAAGAAACCCTACAACATTTCAAATGAATGAAAATGGAATGCAAACCTAAAATATGAAAATAGGGATAAAATGGAAGATGGAATCACTTTGAAAACAAGTCTTTAAGTGTGATTTGATGGCTAGTTGCATCTCCTCAACCTACATTTCTCCATGATTCACCATAGGCATCCATGATCAACCCTTTGGAATGTGAGATATTGAACAAAAAGTGAGCTTAAAGACCTACAAAAACCCTAGTTAGCTTTCGTAAAGCTTCAACTTTGTTGTAGAAAGACTAATGAATCTTCTTGTGAAAGATATTTTGCTCTTGACTCTTGATTTTGTTTTGTAAAAATGACTAGGAGATGTGAAAAATGACCTAAAAACATGTATTTATAGGCATTAATATCGAATTAATCATTATTTTAACTTCATAGGCTGACATCCCTCAAGAATTTGAATTAGGTTGATGATTTTCCCACTCAAAAGTGGAAAATACCCTAAAAGGGACTAAGTTGCCACCCTGGGTGACTTAGTCCCACTAGGGATTTTTGAGGTGGGTTTCACAAAATTTGAGTGGTTTGAGTGTTACTTTTTAGGATTTGAGTGATTTTTGATTGAAATAGGCCTTAAAGCCCAAAATCATGAGCATTAGGGGCCTATAAATGCAGTTTTTAAGGGGTGATTGATGTAAGGGTGTCTCAAATAGGACCAAATTAATCGCAAAACTCTCTTTCTTCAAGAGTATACAATTTTTGGCACTAACTCATTTGACTGCAAAATCTGATGAAAATATCCAACGAAATATGTATAATTTGATGTATCGTTGAGTGCTTGTAAACTTTGATGTGTAATTTTCAATTTTTTTAAAGTTTATCCTCGACATTCATCAAAATTTTGACTAGCAGTTTTGTCAAAATTTCGACAAACATGAAAAATACAAAGAAAAATCAAATTGTGGCCGACATAAAGAAAAGTGAGTTCATTGATTTATTGTGAAAGTGTTTTTCTCTACTTGAGATAGTTTGTGGAGAACTAAGGATGATTTTCTTGGGAAAAATCAGAAAAAATTCAAGAAGATATCGCCAGGTTGAGGGTAGTCATTGTCTTTTTGTAGAATTCAATTATGAAGTCAAATTTGTAGTTCCAAGTTTGAAAATCATATTTTAAATCAAAATCTCATCAGATTTCATTTTTAGAGTTTTAGGGTTTTGAGAATTTCATGTCTAGATTTTGTTGTGTGGAATCACCATAAGATCACAACCAAGGAACAAATTCTTGTGACTGTAATTATGTGATCCATAACTCTATTGGTCATGTGGCACAATTGTGCTATAACAAATACAAGATGAATTCATGTGTGACCCAATTTTAATGTGGCTATGTTGTGATAGAAATGGAGGCACTCATATAATGCAGTTAATTCAGGTTGTATAATGTAGGTCTCAATCATCATTGGGTGCATTTAGGTTGTCTCAAGTTTAACAGGTTACGATCTAATTATAGCATGATGCAAGAGTGATTACCTCTTGCTACAATAAAGAGCCTATAACTCTAGTTGATATGCAAAGTGGTTGTGTTATATAATTATGTAGTGCATTCAAGCACAACCCATGTTTAATGGGATATTCTAGAGAGTGATCAAGATTTTCTAAACCTTATGAGAAAGCACTGGCCTTTTATAGAAAATTACATTTTGAATCAAAGGCCAAGATTAAATCAATCCAATGGCACAAATTACACCTCTAGAAGCATCCAGTAGTTACATTTAATTTGTGAGCTCATGGTACATCATCATCCAATTGCATAAAAGTAGTTACATCATGGAACAATGAGAAAACAATATTATGCCAGCCTGTCATTAATGAAAATTCTGATTGGATGATGAAATCAGCTTCACCTGTCTTCCAAAAACCCCTTCTAGCTGTAGACAGTTCTGGCATGGATTCTTATGCAAGTTCCACTTTTAAAATTTGAATTGAACTCTTCCATATTTCCCTTTTGGCACGAATCCATATGCAAGTTCCCCTTTGGATATTTATTTGTCCTAAAAAAAAATATCAATAATAATAGCCTACATAAAAAATTCTAATCCAAAATTAAACTTGAATAAAAGCCAGCCTTTTGAAAAACTTAAATTTTTAATGGAACTTTCCACCATAAAAAATTTCATTTTTCAAAATTTTCTATCCATCTCAAGAATTTCATTTCGTGAACATTTTAAAATTTTCAAGTAAAAACGTTTTGGAAAAAACGTACTGGGAAAAATTTCCATTTTGGGGAAAAAATCATTTTTTGAAAAAATTTAGTTTTGGAAGAAAACAATGGAAAAAAATAATTCCATTTTTGGAAATCTTTGAGCTTTTGAGGGGCCCAAAGAATTTCGGGATTTTGAGGGGATCAAGGAATATTGGGAACATCCTTCAAGGACGGAATTTCTTGGATTCTCTACAGGGTCGAAATCCCCTAAACCCCATAACTTTTTTTCTAGAAGGAATTTTCAAAAAGTTCAAAAAGAAACCCTTCCTAATTTTCCATCCTCTATCCATAGGTGCAAAAAAATTTACATATAACATTGAAAATTCACTTTAAAATCCCCATTTTCGAAGTCCAAGATAGGAAAATTTCCCCTAGAACCTCAAAATATTGTCCTCATCAAACACAGTCTAGACTTAATCCCAAAATAACCTCCCAAGAAGAGAAAAACCAAAATTTAACTAATCCAAGAGGCAAATATGCAAAAGAAAAAAGAGGGTCCCCACCTCTGGTGGGGTGTGCGTGTGTGAAAATTGCACAACAAGGTGAGAGAGAGTGGGAGAGTGTGGGAGAGGGTGGGAGAGAGTTAGAGAGTGTGGGAGATGGTGGAAGAG